>OW026521.1:72034980-72619980 GCA_932274085.1 Protocalliphora azurea | reverse complement strand
TTTAAGCATCTCATAATCTCTGAAAGAGTAGAGTGAAATCTTTCTATTTGACCATTAACAGAACTAGAGTAGGGTCATGCCAAATTGATCTTTAAGAAGAAAATTTATTGATACGGAATTTAAGGATTTTTCATCGTCTATGACTATGGACTTAGGGATACCAAAAGCTAAAACTATTTCCTTTAATGGTTCTTTAATATCTTTTATTGCCCTAGACTTTAAAATTTTGTCTGAAGCGAATTGAGAATTTGTCTATTGCTGTTAGTACAAGATTTCCTTCGGTGGAGTAAATATCAATATGGATGATTTCTCCAGGATTTTGTGGAATTGTTTTTGTTCTCTGCAAACTTGACAATTTTTAACAATTCTATTGGATTTTTCCGTCATTTTTGGGAAATAGAAATTTTTTTATCTGCTCTCTATTTTCCTTAGCATTTCTGTATTCTTTGATTAAGACCTCTTCTTGTTCTACATCGTTAGTTATTTCTTTGGCCTGTGACCGCGTGAATCTTATTTTATAATTTATGAAATATTCGGAATAAAATTCTTGAATTATTCTTCTAATTGGTTCAGTAGTAAGTATTCCGTTAATTACGCTAGGATTAAGATATTTTTTTAGAATCGAAATTAATATATTTCTGGTATAGTACGGTTTTTTATTATATGCCTGTGATAAGTTGGAAAGGTAATTTCAAATTTGTAGTTATCATGGTTGTCTATTAAAATATGAATTTGGTTTTTGAAGACGTTTATAGGACATTCCACTGCTGGTATTTTATTGTCTGATGAACTTTCATCGCTATGTTGGGTTGCTGTCATTGAATAATGAAACAATATGTTTTAGGGTTTTTTTCTACAAATTTATTACGTATAACAATAAATGATAAATCAATGATTATGAATGAATTCTTTTATTTTTCTTAAATATATTCCATTATTAATTCGATTGTACTTTGCTTAACTTTTTTGGAACCAGCTGTCCACTTTCGCTTAAAATTTGTCAATGTTTTGGGCACAGCATTATTCTTTCTTAATTTCCTTTTGTCAAGGACTCAATACTTTTCAATTATTCGAAGTTGTGTGCAGTTTGGAGGGTTTGCATTATTCGGAACAAAATTAACTTTTACTGTACCATTCTGAAGCACTTTACTGTAATGGCACGATGCGGAAATAGGACAAAAGAATGTTGATACTCTATGTTTTCTTATAAGTCGAAGTAATCTTTATATGCCCGATGTTACATACGATTCACTTCTTTCACCACATCTGCATATAGCTTGCCAAGCAAGAAAGTTTTTGGGAAATTTTGATTATTTTTTGGTACAGTAATCTTCAGGAACATTTCCAATAACATCTGCTACATAAAACATTTGTCCAGAAACCTATTTTTAAACTTTATAAAAACAATTTTTTAAGGAGTTTTACTCTCTTTTTAGCGTCAGAATTCTTCTTTGCGTTCCTATCTGGTGCTTCTTGCACTTAAAGTGTTTTAAGTCCAATATTGGCTTTTACTTTGTGCTTATAGCGTTCAGAACATTTGACACGTCTAGTCACTTCGCGTCCGTTAATGTTTGGAATACTTCCTAAGAACTGCTCCACCTTTTTGACTTTGTTTTCGTTTCTTGGTCTTTTATTTTTTCCTGTTCCAGATTTCCGATCAATTGTAAGGCCATTGTGTAACTTTCTTACTTTCTTCTTGAAAATAATTGTCTGCTGACGCGTAATTGTTTGTTGGCGCGTAATCGTCTGCTGACACGTCCAATTTGGATGAGTTTTAATAGTTTCAAAAATTTGTTTATGTTTTCCTTTGACTCTCCGCTGTGAAGCAAGTACATAAAATATTTTGAAAATTCGTGTCATTATAAAATCCGGAGTATTTGCCAAATATATATTGACCCCAAAAAGAAAGATAAGTTATCAACAGACAAAGTTATAAACAAAAATATGTGTTACATTTTATTCCAACGCACACTTTAATATGGATATCAATTATTCTTTCAAAGGTTTTTAGCAGAAAAGATCAGGGATTTATGGGTCAATAATTCTTCCTTTCGGTATAAAGATAACTTCACCTTTCTGTGTGCAACATGGGATAGAAAGGGATTTAAACAGGATCTTGTCTCGTTTTGCGTTCTGCTTTCATGACCTGATCCTTAATGAAATTCTGTGATGCATTGTCAGTTTGCGAGTACTCTTTCGAGATTCAGCCTACCTCTATGTCTAGAGAGCTACCTCTACATCTAGAGAGTTTGCACGTACGTGCTGTAGCTTACTTAAAGGATTCCGAGAGTCTGATCACAACCGTATATAATTCGATCATTTTATGAATGGCAAGGTTGCGGAAGAAAATTGGTTACGATTTGCTTCTGCTTTTCCCACCTAGTTTTCCTTCTATTGAGGAATTGCACCGCTAAAATTGTCATTCCTTTGATGGAGAATTCCACATAATTAAATTAAATTCTAATTATAGTAATATCGTGAACCTCTTGTATTTTTGCAACTACAAAGGTAGATTCTGGCCCTTTATTGACAACTACTAGATTATCAAGTATAAAGTCTAATATGCACTCACCTCTGGTGCTAGTGTCGGTACTGCCCCAAATGTGATGGGGCAGATTACATCTGCTCCGATAATTATGGCAGTCTGCTGGTTGTTTGCCGCCTTCATCATGTCATGGACCAGTTTCTATGGTGAAGGGTGCGCCGAGTCCAAGTATTTTACTGCTATGCGTCCACGGCTCCCGGATCAGAGCAACATCCTCGTCCCGCTCAGTTAAACAGAGTATTAATGCAGCGGATGCTGTTTTGGAGTGGTGTAGGTTAATCTGCAGTATTGACGGCGCGTCTTCGTCCTCCACTACTTCCCATCGACCAAAGAGTTCTCCAATCTTTTCAGGATAGGATTGAAAAACTAGCGCAATAATTTGATGTGACCTTGAAACCAGCCAGCATCATCATCTTGAAGAGATGGACCGGGATTCTCTTTCCGAAATTTCCAGTAAAATACCAATAGTTTTTGTCGGATCAGGACTCATTTCTCGTGAGAAATGGCAAATGATAATAGGCGTTAGCTATTATTGCAACCTCACTGAAAGACTATTTACAATGCGGGGAGTATTTTGCATAGGACGTTTAGTCTCTGGTTGATGTCTCGAAGGGGGGGAAGTTTCTTCTCCCGATCTCTCCCGTTTAGGCGCTCCGGGTACAGCAGAATTCACCATATCTGCATCTGTTTGGCAAGAAGAGCTCTGGTCCAAATTAATGAAGATTTCTCCTCAAGCGTAAGTCGATTTTCAGGATTAGAACCTAGTTTGTCGACCATACGTAAGGCACGCCTTCCTACAAATACCCTTCTGTCAGGTTTCCTGCGATCCGGGTTTCCTGCGATTATTGACCGTGTAGGCGCTTGAAGCTTTTGAGTCAGAAGAGGGTATGGGAATGCATGTATTTTCAGTCGATTACTCTTTACCAATGATCGCTGGGGTTGATGTAGATTTCCCTGCAGCACCCAAATCAAGGTTTATGGCTGATTTAGCATTTGCAAGGACTTTGGCAGCTTTGGAAGTACTAGCCACGAAGGGCTCACTGCTTAACGGCTTGCTATTAACTGAAGGTTGAGTAACTAGCTGGGGTTTGCAGTTAGCCAGCTTGTGGTTGCCAAACTGGCTTTTTGCATTGGTTGTATGATAAAATTTGTGTTGATGTTGTCTTTTTGGATCCAGAAAATACTCATCCAAAAAGCCGTGACCTACAGCAGAGGTTCCTGCTTTTACATAATTCACGGATCCTTTTAGAAATTTTTATTTTTTTCGCAAGCCCTCTGGCACAATTTGATTTTTATTGTAGCAGAAATTAAAAGTAGAGAAAATAAGTCAGCAATCACCAAAATAATTCATTCAATTAAGAATTGTTTAAATTTGCACCTTTAACCAAAATGATTATATCAATTATTAATAACTAAAAAATTAAAAAACCGCAAATTTTTCCAATTAAAAAAAAATATTAAGCCAATCAATTTTGATGTAAAATGAAACAACGACGGTTTTAACGGCTGGTTTAAAGTTAAATAATGCTTCTCATTTATGTTAACAGCAGTTAACACATTTGTGGAAATTACTAATATAGCTGTGGAACATACAACATTGAATAAACAGCTTTCACCATTGTTTGTAAGAATGACAACATCAAATGTTTAAGCTGCTAACATTAACATCGAAAGCTCTAGAATTCGAATATACTAGTTTGTCCGTTAAGATCATTGTAGAAATAGAGCTTTCGCGAAGCATCAAGATGGTAATGCAGTGCATATAAATTGGCCGTGAGAACATCATTGAGTCAGTCTAATTTAAAGCATCGTTAAGTAAAGACAAATTAACTGCCTTGAAGTTGGCTGTATATTCTTGTACATTATTAAAGTGTGCTGTATAAAGTGTGTAATTTAAGTGTGTGTATTAGAAACATAGTGACTACTTAAACTGTTGTTGTTATAAATTTTAAATAATATATATATATATATATATATATATATATATATATATATATATATATATATATATATATATATATATTCCTTTCCTTACCATTATACCTTGTACGAAGCCTTTTTCCCAATTCAGAATGCAACTTTGGCATATGCCGAAAAATAAAAAAAATGTATCATGATGTACTTCCATACACATTTTTGGTCTCTCTCGTGGACCCCCTGGAATGTTGCTGCGGACCTACATTGGGAAACCGTGACCTACATAACTTGGAAAATATTTAAAATATATAAAAATATTCTTCACCAATATATATTGTACTATATTTAAGTATAAAAAAACCCAAAAATTTTATTTATAGGACATTTAATTTTGATTTTAGAAAGTTTTTTGTTCCCCCTTTAAAGTTATGAAAAGTCACGTTACGTTGTTTTGCATTTTTGGTGTTGAAATACTAGTTTTAGAAAAATAAAGTTGAACAATTCAAAATGTTTTAAAAATGTAAAAACTAACAGAAATAACTTGTATTCATTTTAGTTTCAATTATTGGACAAATAGAAAGAATTTTCATCAATTTAAATTGTCGGTCAAATAAAAGAGGAGTTTTATATTTATAGTTATTGACCTTTTTAACATAATTAATAGAAAATAGCTGAATATAAAACTGATGATTAAAAAACTAAATAATAGAAAATCGCTATACTTCAAAGTGTAACTATCTCAAAACATGAAAATTTCTATAATAAAAGAAAACATTGAATTAGTATAAAAAATATAATTAATCTCAATTTGCCACTTGTCAAATAACTGATGTCAAATAACTGATGAATATTTTTAAAGGAAAGAAATAAATTTTAATATTACTATCGTAATGAAATGAAAAATTTTACAAATATAATTTTTTGGAATTTTATGACGAACTAAATTTGTTGGTCCCTTCGAGTTTGTTATACATCATCGTTAAACATCATGAGTTAAAAAATATTTAAAAGTATTTTTCATACTAGTGAAATTAGTATTTTAGTGATGTTTTCTAAACATTTATTAAATATTATTTTATTAAAGTTTAAATATTTCAGACATTTTCAATCACAAATTGGTACATCGTTGGAAAGGTCATATTTAATATGAATATTCAATTTACCCATTAACAAAATTATTATTTTGGCATCACCGGTCCATAATTAAATTAATACTTATAGCAAATAAATGTCTAGTTGAGAAAATAAATCTCAAACGAATAATAATTTTACCAAAAAACTATAAATTCATGAAAATTCGCGACTAAATTTAAAGTTATCTCTTATGTTTAGTTATTTCCGCCATTTTAAGAATATTTATTATCATTTCATGAAATTTAATGATATTTAAGTGTAATAAACATTTCCCCATGCTTTATTTGAGGAAATTGCTGATTTAAGATTTTTGTCAAAGGAATTAAAAAAAAACGACGAAAATCCTAAAAATGAAATGTTTTTGAATTTTGTCAATAAAGTTCACATTAATTGCATATGTGGGAAATGCCACTGTCATATAAGAGTTTTCGAAATTGCATTCGGTTTGCAGAACTAGTCTTTGGGATTTTAGAACCCATCAACAAAGTTCAAAGGGATGTAATATTTTCTTTAAAACTTAGGTATTAAAATGCAGTCTTAACTTCATTCTTAAACCTAATAAATGTGGACTCGTGAATACATACATAAAACTAGAGTGTCTAAAGTGTCTAAAAGTTACACGGAAGGTCAGGTGGGTCATTTTGACCCAGACACTTTTTCAATGATACATCTCTCATCTTATATATGTAGAATTCGGGATTGTAAGCGTTATTTTTAGCGTTTTATTTAATTATTAAAAAAGACAACAGAATAAGCTAGATTTTGTGCAAATAAAATAAAAATGAAAAAAGCTTTTTGAGCAAAATCCAACACTTTAGTGTAAACTAATTAAAGATCTTTCAGATTTTATACAAGATACACATAAAAAATCCTATGACTTATTCTAATTCCTGCAAGGAATCTGGCATGTTCACTGGAGTAAAAATCCGCACGTTTTGGGGAAATAAACTAGTTGCAATTTGTACATTTATGTGTGAATTTATTAGATTTTTTCGCTAAAAAAAGTTGTACACCATTTTCCAGTAAGTATTTACTATAATAAGTCGCTTTCCCTATGTTACCCTCTAGACTACCTGTACTAATTAAAATTTTTCATCTACGTCGTTTTCCTCCGAAAAATATATTTTTTCTCATCGACATTTTCGTTATATATCAATAATTCTCAATAAAAAATACAAATCAAAAGATAACGCATAATAGTTATTTTACTTGACTCAAATTCATAAAACGGACGGTCATGTTGGGTCAAATTGACACTTTTTGAATATCTCCTTGAGTAGACACATTATCATTAAACTGATAATATAGAAAAGTGGTACGTATACGTATGTTACCTCCAGCTATTGCAAAATTTAGCAATGCCCACGTGAATTTAACTCTACCTGGCCGATATATATTATTTTTTTTATAAAATCTTATTGTCTTTCTAAAGTAGACACCGGCGCTCATAGTAATCCGGACCGAATGTTTTCGGCATTTTCACATACACAACACGGATGTTAATGAAGCTAAACAGTTGAGAGCGAATAAGAAACAAAAAATCATTTAGTTTTGTTCTAGCTTTCAACATGTAAAAAAAAAGCATAACAAAGAGCGTAAGAAAATATGATTTTTTTTATGCTAGATATAACAAACACATTCTCAACAAAGAGCGCAAACAAATCAAATTCACATTCAAATTTTTACGTCCTGTCTTTGTTCCTATCATCGCTCTAAAATCATGTTGCACCTATTGAAATGTATTGTCACGTGAACTCATGCATTTACTATCTCTTTTGTATGTCTTTTTTTTTCTGGGATGTTTGAGTTTGTTTTTAATTCCAAAATCATATCTGTGAAGATGCCTTTCAAAAGAGTGTATTATATGTTCTATAAAGAAAAATTTATCTTTAAACTTGGTAAAGATATCGACTCAATAGATTATTTCGTTTTTTAACTAATTACGTAAAAATCTAAGAAAATCGGTCGGAAATGTTGGGATATATGGGGAACTCTCTTTTTACGTTTACCATTAAGAAACTGGCCTTAAACCTCAAATATTTTTTTTAATTTAGATTTTTTAAATTAACTTTTAATTCAATTATTTGAACAACACCACGTGGAGTAAAACAACAAAAACTGAAGATCTAAAATGGTTCCATGAGTTTTTTTTTCTTTTGATTCCTGTAATCGCAGATTTTAGCATATGTGTCCTCTAATGTAAACTACAAATGCTTGTAGAAATAGGCCAGCTTGTATTCAATCAATGTGTCGTTGAATAGTGTTAAATTACATTATGGACCAGTGGTGAAAGCAAAATTTTAAAGTTTTAAGTTTTTGCAGTTTTTCAATTAGAGAATTTGCGCCGTTTCGAGTTTTTCATAGCACGTTTTTCATAGGCCTTATTAAGGACTTAAATTAAGTATAAAAATCTTTGAAATCATATAAGAAATACGCCTGCGTTAAATTTTCTGTAAAGTCAACCAGCCGACTAGAAGTTACAGATTTATTTCCACAAATTTTTGATTCTGCTCACCTGTGCTTTGTACTATTGTGGATGTGAAAAAGCCATAACTAAATAAATAATTTTTTCCCGTAGCCAATGTTCGAAGGTGTATTTGTTCTGAAGTACGCAAAATGTGTAACTTTCCGTGACAATTTAAAGTTTAAAATAGCGTAGTTTCGGTTCTATAAAAGATATTGACTTCAATCTTTTTGTGTATAATGAAGTATTATGTCAGGAAAAAATAGGAAAAAAATCGAGTTTATACTTTTTTTCGATTTTTGGAATTAAAGTAAAACTTTTGTTAAAAAAAGGTTTTTGGATAAACTATAAATATTTTATATATAAATATTTTCTTTGTTAGTTAAGATATCTTAACGAAATTTGCGATGATTGTAGACCATATCATTTAAAATGATAAAGTGTAAAAAATTTAAGATTTTTGTAAAAGGAATCCCGAAATTCTCAAAAAATTGGTGAAAATCCCAAAAATGAGATTTTTTTTTTTTGAATTTTGCCCTAAAGTCCACATTTATTGCAGGTCTCAAAAAGCCAGTGGTAAGCTCTTTATAACACATCAAATCTTCTAAAGATACACTCCGTTTGTACATCCATTCTTTTAGATTTTGGAACACATAGGCAAAATCAAAATTGGTCAAATTCAGCAGGATCCGTACTTATAGCTCTAGCTTCGTGAAGATACCTTTCAGAAAAGTATGAGGCCATTATATGTTCCTAAGGAAAATTTTATTTTAGAGGAAGAGGAGTGTTGACACTTTTTCGGCCAAAAAACACAAAAAATCATAATTTCTAAAATTTTAAAATTCAAAATCGTTTATTTTTGGACTCGGAAAAGATATCGACTTAAATTTTTTTTATTCCATAGATAATCTTGGTTTTTATCTAGTTATAGAAAAATCTAGTTAAATGTTGGGTTATATATGGAGAAACACATTCTCGTTTCAGTAGTTCCCGTGAAAAACTCTAATTAGATTGCATAATTTAGAAAAATGGACTGTTTAGTGCCTAATTTGATAAATATAAAAAATAAGCGCATCTGTTTTCAATTTTTATGGTATATTTTAAAAGGCATATTTAGGCGTATATTTTTCAAAATATAAATACATAAAAATTCGTCATCTACATATCAGTTAATACATTTAACACATATTTTTGTTTGCTGATAACCTATTATTCTTTTTATGATCAATATATCTTTGAAAAATACTCCAAATTTTATAATGATACGAATTTTTGAAAATATTTTGTGTGCGAAACTGCAGTCGGAGATTTCATCCATAAAAAATTGTTTATGCTCTAACGTGCGATATATGGACTGAAAATTATTCAAAAATATCATACCTCGCCTTAACAGCCTATTTCATTATTAATGGAGAGCTGAAATGCAAGCTGCTGGGCTTAAAATCTATGAAAGGAAGTTCAAACATGTATCCGAATAGACAAAAATATTTCCTTCCATAGAAAAATTTTTTCTCTAATCTATGTTATTCGAATTCCAGCTTACTTTTTCCACCATTTCAAAACATAATAAAAGTTTTATAGTTCCAAACCGATTTTTAGTTTTTGCCCTTGAGTTAGAATGCCCAAAGTTAAAAAATTATATGTTGTCGAAATATTTTACAGAATGAAAAATATATTTATAAATTCATATTTTAAATTTTTTTTCTATATACTAAAAAATAAATTTCTATTTTGTTTTTTATTATTGTTATTACTATTATTAATTTTATTATTTTTTTTTAACTGAAAAGACTAAATTACTTTGCTACCAAAAATAAAAATAGTTTTAAAGTATTTTTAGTATTTTTTAGTTCAATAAATAATATGAACATTTTAAAGGTGTCCGCATTTTCAGAATGAATGACTTACGAATGTATTCATATTTAAATTTTAATTTGTTTTTTTTTTTTATACTAATCATTAAATTCTTATTTTGTTTTTTATTATTTTCTAAAACTTAAAAGACTAAATTATTTTGTTAACAAACAAAAAAAAGTATACTTAAACCAAAAAAAAATGTTATGGAACATACCTTTTTGATGTACACATTAAAATTCTTAAGTTGCAATTGTGAATGTACTGCATACGATATATATTTGGGCAATTTTAATGTAAATAAGTCAGATTTGAAATTTTGAGATTTTTCTAAATTTTCGACTTTAAACCGCGATAACTTTTGGGCCCCCTTGCGAAAGCCAAGAAAAAGTACGAAGAAAATTTTGCTCGAATTTTAAACGTTTTGTGTTTTTGCCCATAAACTATTTATTTATTGAAGCCTGGGCCTACTGAGAATAGAGAATACAGCCAAGATTTTATAATAAAGGAAAGTCACAAAGAGTCTTAATGTAAAACAATAGACGAATGAAACAATTTTTTTTTTTTTTAAACAAGTCAAAGCGAATATAGCAGGTCAAGTCACACAACAACCCAACTTAGTGTTATTAAGAACGTCAAAAGCAAATGTTCCACAAAACCAAAAAAAGAAAATAAGAAAAATTTTAATTCGTGGAAACGTGAACTAAATTTTACCAATGCTGTTCACGTTTCCGAATTTGTAAATGTGTTTCGATTGCCATAATTAAAAAATTAAATAATATCATTTAACTTCAGAAATTAATTCTTAACAATAAATTAGCAATATTTCGTATAAGAATTTTATGTAATTCAAATTTCTTGTGCTATATATAGTGTGTAAAGTTTTGTGAGACATTTAGTTTTTATATTTTTTAATTATTTTCACTCATAAATGCGATCATATCATTTAAACTAAAAAAGTATTGTGTTGCTAATCGTCAGCCAATACAGCTGGGTTTAATTTACCTTGATTTTATCTCTTATGCTGATCGATCCGCAGTGGGGTGAAATTGAGAATAGTGGCGATTAATTGAAATTTGAAAATTAATATTTTGAAAAAGTAATTGTTTCTAGATATAAACAGATAAAATGAAGCATTATTATCTGGTAAGAAAGCTTTATTTTTTCATTCTCCGTCAAAGTCACAGTTTTTTTTTTTTTGCAATTTTTAATTAGTGGTAAAAACATAAAATTGAAAATTTTGAAGTTCGTATTTTTGTGTTATTTTATAAAAAGTGTTTTTTTACAATGGAGTTTTTAAGCATAGGTTAGAAACATATTAACGTATCGATCTAAAAACGGACATTTTCTCTTTTATATAGAAATTCAACAAGTTTTTAGACGAACTTGGGAGAAAATAAAAATTTTGTATTTTTACTTAATATGAGTAGTATGAAAATAAAAAAAAAAAATAAAAAAAAACATTTGCGGATTTTTTACAATTTGGAAAATTATTTTTTATATTTCAAGGTAAATATTCTTATTTTCTTAACAAAATAAAATTAACGTAATAGAAATTTGAAATACAAATTTTATTTACGTAATAATTTGCATTTTTTAAGAAGAGAATTATATAAATTTTTTCAAAACTAGTTAGGACAAGTAGAAAAGTAAAAGTAGAGCAGAGTTTTTCCATACTAAGTTACTTTAGCGCGTAAACGTAATTGAAAATTTGAGTTAACGTGATAGGGTCTTATATGGAAGCTATGGTAATTTATGAACCGATCTTTCTGAAATTTTTCTGTAAGGTTAATACTTAAATGGGATATATTTTTATCAAATGTTATGTTCTTGTGATCATGTATATAGAAATTATGAACGAAAAAGTAATTTCGGGAAGGGTTCCTGTATGGGAGGTATGGTCAATTACAGACGGATCTTCACGAAATTTAGTAGTATGATTTTTGTTTAGACAAAACTGATCTGTGATGAATTATAATTAAATATGGATACATTTAATATATTTATGAGCATTTGACCTATTCGGAGTGCTGAGTGAAATAATGATTACATTTTAACCAATTTTATTGTGACATATTGTACCAAAATATGCTAAAGTACCAAACTTCATAAAGTTACCTTTAAAACTGCGACTGATTAGCATAAATTCTGTTTTTTGATGTACGGACAGCCGAACGTGCAGAAGTTTTCGCTAAAAATTTTTTTTTTTTTTTTTTTTTTTTTTTGAAAAATTCGAAAAGTATTTTTTCGATGTACTAATGAGCTAATTATTGCAACAAAATTATAAACAAAGCGCTGTACACCTTCCCTGAATTAAGAGCCATTTTTGGCGATACTACCCCACTGTGCGATTATTTGGAGAAAGGATCCTATTGCGATTTCAAAAGTTTCAAAATATTACTAAAAATATATGGCATTTTATCTCTTATGGTAAGATTTCAGCAATTTATCATATTGCGGAGTTTTATGGTCTCCTTTCTGTAAGTGCGATGAACGTTATAAAGCTTTTTTCTACATTATTTAATCTTTTAACATTAATTAATCTTTATTAATTATTTTATATGTATTTAGTTCTACGAATATTCTCTCCTTAATTTTCCTGATACAAAGAAAAATTTCGTTCAGAAAGTTGCAACCTGTACAGTCTACATTTTCTGCCAAAGCGATTTAAATATTTGTATTTCGTTTGCTACCATTTTTTCTGAAACTTTTGTTGTCCACACATTTTTGGCAATGCAATTTTGTTTGTTTTGTAATTCTCATAATCTACGATTATTCATCAGTTGTTGTAGTTATAAACGTGTTAAAATTTAAATTTTTAATACGAATAACTTTAAAAACTCCTAAGGGTTAAATGGGGAAGTTACGGACCTAATTGGTACCATTTTTATAGCATTATTGTGGAACTAGGAAAAATGAGTAACTAGTGTTTATCTGCAGTGATTGAAAAATTTCAAATAATACCTGTGATAACACTGCTATTAATTTCTTCTTGCTGTTTAGTTATAATCACGATCTTGAAAGGTTTAATTTTATTGCATTAAAATGATGGTTAGTTGATTTTCATGATAGTTTACAGCGCGCAAACTGCCAAGTAGAGAGCCTAAATGACCCTGTTTTGACATGGCCGTACAAATCGTCAGGTGTGTCGTGCATAGAACTAGCACTGGTCATATGCTTTGGAGTACTAAATTCACCCCGTTACTGTGAGGTACCTTAATAGGTCATTAAGCTTTGACTCCGATACTTCATAGAAATGATCTAGTATATAGCTGCCTAGGAATCTACGTCTCTTGATTGCTCGGACAGGGCATCTGCAGAGAAGGTGAAAAACTGTTTCCGCCTTTTCCCTATCCTTTTAGCTACGACAGTAGTCATTGAATGGAAATCCGAGTCCGCTTGCATGTATTCCTAACATCCAGTGACCTGTTAATATTGACAGCAATCTCGATATATCCTTGCGACTATGATTTATGAGTTGTATTGTGCGGTTTACGTTATAGGAGGGCCACATCACCTTGTCGAGATTGTCGACCTGTTTACAGTCTTGTCCAAGAAGTGCTTGAAGATAGCAGGGCGGATCAATAAGACCGAACTTCCATCGTAGATATATGAAATGCAACAATATTTCCATCAAGTACCACCTGTTAATAGACTTCTGTCAATTTTTGAGCAAGTGTCGTCATTTACTTTGCGTTTAACAGCTGTTCAAAATATACAACCTCGTATATTTTTCTAAAAATGAAAAAAAGTGAATTTCGAGTGCTCATTAAACATTATTTTTTTGACAAAAAAAAAGCCGTCAATCAAACCAAGGAAAAGCTCGATAAATACTATGAGGACTCTGCACCATCGATTTCAATGGTAAAAAAGTGGTTTACTGACTTTCGTTGTTGTCGCACAAGTACAAATGGACGTTCTGGACGGCCAATTGAGGTCAGTACACTCGAAAATGTCGAAAAATCCACGATATGGTGTTGGCCGACCGAAGAGTAAAAGTGCGTGAGATTGTTGATGCCATATGCATTTCATATGGCAGTATGGTTTCGATTTTGAATGATCAGCTGGGTTTATGAAAGTTGTCTGCAAGATGGGTGCCGAGTTTTCTCTAAGCTGACCATAAACGTAAACGTGTGACAATAAAGATTGTTTGGAGTTGTTTAACCGCAATCCGAATGAGTTTTTGCGGCGTTTTGTGACTTTGGGTGAAACATGGATCCATTACTGTACTCCGGAGACAAAGCAGCAGTCTAAACAATGGATTTCTCCTGGTGAACCTGTTCCGAAGAAGGCCAAGGTAAGTTTGTCGGCCAATAAGGTGATGGCAACAGTTTTTTGGAATGCACGCGGGATAATCCACATCGATTACCTTCAAAAGGGAAAAATAATAAACGACGAATATTACGCCAACTTATTAGACCGATTTAATGAGGAGTTAAAAAGAAAACGAACCTGTTAGGTCACCGTATAACATTTGTTAATATGTTGTTAAATTCATTGTTTTATTTTATATTTATTTCTACTCTATTTGTCATTTTTTATTATATTTAAATTAATCATATTTTTGAGCCACTCACCCCACTGTAATTTGATGTAAATTTTATTTCTATGTTCCACTATAACTTATTTTGGCTATTAACCGTTAGGTTATATTTGATTTCATATTTTGTTTTGTATTACCATCTCATAATGTGTTGTAGTAAACAAAAATTCAATTTTGTTTTTTTGCATATACATATGCACATTACTAGTGGTGAATTTCTTTTATTTGTCTCTCAAAATAGAATAACAACAACACAGTAGCCTTTATTTATTTACTTATGATCGTTTGCTTAGCTTTAGTTAAGAATCTGAAAATAAAGAATTATTGTTATAGTTGAAATCAAAGAGGCACATCTCTTGTTATTTTATCTCGCGTTTCACGGTCGCAAGTTCTTAAGAATAATTACTCGGCCCAACGAACATTTCAGTGGCAATGTAGATAACAAATCGAGAAAACTGATTTTCTCTATGTTGCTGCCGGTAAGGAAAAATCTCCTTATCGTACATTTGGCGCCTAACGTGGGGCACGAGTAAATTTTAATTTTTTTTTTTTCTTAATTTTTCGTTGTGCGGTCCGTGGCAAATTCTAACGACTTTTCGTTGAAAATCGTTCTCGTAAAAAAAAGCTTAAACCAAACGTGTGTAGTGCTTAAAAAAAAAATGGAAAAAAGTCGTGTCGCCATTTTCATAAAATTTTTTGTCGACATTTTTTGGTTCATTGTTCATAAAAGAAATTGTGCTTTTTCGATGGAAGAAGTGAAGCAGCAACGGGCTAACACAAAAAAAAGTATTACCCGTATAAAGAACCAAATTGAAACCAATAGAAGGGGTGAAGGCACTTCCCTCAGCTGAACTAAAGTGCCGCTTGGGGATTTTAGAGTCATATTTCAAACAAATATTGACTTATCAAACCCAAATTGAAAAATATGACCCAGTCGACAACGGTAGGCCCGAAATTGAGGATTTGTACATCGCAGTGAAAATGAATATACAAACGCAGCTTGGTGAGGATGTGCATAACACTACGATATCGGATTCTACAATTTGTTTACCTGTTGCTAACCATAAATTGCCCCAACTCAAATTGCCCACTTTTAGTGGTAAGTACAGTGAGTACAAAAATTTTATAATGTTCAATGAAGTTCTTGATCGTGAATATGGCCTATCGAATATTGAAAAATTTAACCATTTGCTCAACAGCCTTCATGGCCAAGCACTGGAAACGGTCAGGGCTTTCCAAATTACAAATGAAAGTTATCCTAAGGCTATAAAAAGGCTCAAAATCGTTGCGACAATAACTCGCTTATTTTTATGGAAAACATTTCCACACTATTAGTCGCTGTTCTGATATGAATGTCGGTCAACGTTTTGAAAATGCAAAACGATGAGGTCTCTGCCTTAATTGTCTATCGAGAGGACATCAAGTAAACAACTGTTCCTCTACATTCAATTGCAAATTTTGTTCTCGATCGCATCATAGTTTGCTTCATCGGTCTCAGCCGACTTCTAGGCGCTCGTCCTCAGCTGCTGAACCATCTGCCTTGAACGAAAGTCCCGCCTCGGTACATGCCCATATGGAAAAATCCTCGCCGGAACAGATGCTTCTTGATACTGCCATGGTTCTCGATCGTGATGATAATGATTGCTATAAATTGGGACTTGCTTTGTTGGATTCTTGCTCTCAATTGAATTTCATTACTGATGAATTTTCGAAAAAATTACATCTGTCTCGCAAAAAACAAACTACTGAAGTTGCTAGTATTGGAAACACGCATAGCAAAAGCAAATATAGATCGTACACAACTGTTAATCTCGTTTTACTGATTTTGAAGTACCTCTTTCATTTTGTGTGACCCCTCACATTTCGTATCAACCTGATTCAGAATTAGATGTTTCATCGTGGAATTTGCCGCCAAACACCCAACTTGATGATGAAAACTTTTTCAAATCAAAACGAATCGATTTACTTATTGGTACTGAAACTTTCTTCGATATTTTGGCGGTTGGTCAAATAAAACTTGGTCCTAATTTGCCCAAATTACAAAAAACACTTTTTGGATGGATAGTTGCTGGTCGTTATAATTCAAATCATTCCAAGGGTTCTAGTTCTTGTATGCTCTCGATAGAAGAAGAGGTCGATTTAAAATTACAACGTTTGTGGGAAATCGAAGAAGTTGAATCTGGCCCAACTGTTTTGACTCCAGAGCAAATTGATTGTGAAACCTTTTTTAATAATACAGTTTATCGTGAAGCTTCTGGTAGGATTGTTGTTAAATTGCCCTTCAAAGAATCCTCTGACAATTTAGGACTCTCTCGAAATATGGCTCTTAAAAGATTTGCATTTCAGGAGAGAAGGTTTGCTCGAGACAACAACCTCAAATCCCAATATGTCGCTTTAATGAAGGAATATGAAGATTGTGCACATATGAGTCTAGTTCGAAATCCCCGCTTAGATGAACCTCACCATTGCATTCCCCATCATTGCGTTTTTAAGTCCAATAGTACCTCTACGAAATTAAAAGTAGTCTTCGATGCTTCATGTCCTTCAATGTCCCATAAATCTTTGAATGACATTCTTATGGTTGGCCCAACTATTCAAGACGAGCTACGCCATCTCAGCTGATATAGTCAAAATGTATCGCCAGGTCCTCATTGACTTCTATGATCGTAAATATCAATACATTTCGTGGAGAAATTCAGAGGAAGAAGAATTTCGTACATATCAGCTAAATACAGTTACCTACGGAATGTCAGCTGCTCCTTATCTCGCTATCAAGAGTCTTCATTATATTGCAGATCAGTATATGGAAAAATATGAACTTGGCGCCAAGAACATAAAGTCTTCATTCTATGTTGATGATTTCCTAGGTGGGGCCGGGACAGTAGAAGAACTGGCTCAAATTAAGCATGAAATGAAATTCTAAGTAAAGGTTGTTTCAATTAGATAAATGGCACTCAAACCACAAAGATTTTCAAGATGATAAAACTACCAAAAATTTGAATATTGATGATATTGTTATTAGTGCTCTTGGTATTACCTGGGATCAAAAAAAGATGTTTTCCTATTTTTTTCGCCTAAAGGTCAAATGGAGGAAAAAACTACCAAACGAACAATTTTGTCGCTCTCGTCATCTCTTTTTGATCCCCTAGAACTCTTGGCACCACTTATTATAAAGTCAAAGATCATAATGCTAGAATTGTGGCTTCTAAAAATTGATTGGGATGAATCTATACCTCAAGAACTATACTCAGCTTGGAAATCTTTTGTCTCAGGTCTCAATCTTGGCTTAAAATTCCTCGTTTTTGTCTTGCTCCTAATTCTCAACTAGTTCAACTTCATGGCTTTTGTGACACTTCAATTCGCGCTGTTGCTGTTTCTATTTTCGAGTAAAAACTTCTTCAGGAAATGTATCTGTTCGTCTTTTTGCTGCTAAATCTCGCGTCGCTAAATTAGAATTATGCGGCGCACAACTTATGGCAAAATTATACTTTAAAATTAAAAATCTTTTCGCAATACCAAATCTTGAAGTTCTTCTCTGGACAGATTCTCAAGTAGTTCATCATTGGCTCAAGCAGCATTCTTCAAATTTATCCGTTGGCAACAGGGTATCAGAAATTCAGCACCTTACTAATGCTTGTAGTTGGCGACATGTCCCAACTCATTTTAATCCTGCTGATATCGTTTCTCGAGGTTCAACTGTTTAAGAACTTTCCTCATCTATATGGTTCAATGGACCAGCATTTCCTGCTCTAGATCCTGCTCAGTGGTCTCAAAATAAATTGGATAAGTTATCAGAAGAAAATCAACAAGAAATCGATAGAGAAAAACGTGAAACTACAATGTGCCTTGAAGTAAAAAAATTTTGGATTCGATAGCAAAATATAGTTTGTATTTAAAAATAATTCGTATTGTCGCCTGGATGCTTTGTTTTGCTTATATCCCAAAAACTAATATTTTTTGTTCTGATTCTTGTAGCCCCAAGAATTAGGAAATGCCTTATTTCATATTGTCTTTAACATCCAGAAACTCCATTTTCAAGAGGATATAAATTGTGCTTTAAAGAAAAAGGATCCTCAAGGCGCTTTAAAGTGTCTCAACCCTTTCCTTGTTTCATCAAATGGCTTCAATTTGCTCAAAGTTGGTGGTCTCTGAAGGTGAAAGCATAATTCTGCCCAGTAAAAATCACTTCGTAAGCTATTATGTACGCCATCTACATATTAGCAACTATCACGATGGATCTAAGGCTCTAATGTCGTTAATTCGCCAGAAATTTTGGATCATCAACTCAAGAAAACTATGTCGTAGCATCGTCAATTCGTGCCCACAATGAATTCGTTATCGCCCAGAATTGCTACAACAGATGATGGGAAATTTATCCGTAGAGCGTCTCAACCCTTCAAGGCCCTTCGCTAGATGTGCCGTTGATTTATGTGGTCCAGTCAACACTTACTTCCGCATCAGAGGAAAGGTCCCATATAAAACCTATATTGCTGTTTTTGTCTGCCTCGCAACTAAAGCAGTGCATATTAAGTTGTATCGGACTTATCAACTGATGCCTGTATTGCCGCTCTGAAAAGGTTGATTGGACAAAGTGGTTTGCCCACAGATATATTCTGTGATAATGCCACCAATTTCGTTGGTGCAAATTCTAAGCTGGTTCAAATAAAATCGTTCCTTTTTGATCCAAAGAACTCAAATTTTATTACAAATTATTGCTGAAATCAATTTATTAATTTTCGCTTTATTCCCCCTAGGGCGGGCACCACATTTTGGCTAATTGTGGGAGGCGGCCGTAAAATCTGCAAAAGGCCACTTAACTAAAACCCTGGCTAACACTAGGCTTACATACGAAGAGCTGACAACTGCGATGATCGAGATAGAGGCTAATTTAAGACCAATATCACCCCTATCTTCCGATCCAAGTGATTTTGAAGCGCTTACACCTGGCCACTTTCTAATTGGCGCTCCCCTACGTAGTTTGCCAGAACGTGATGTCCCTACAAAAAAAATTAATAACCTTGAGTATTGGGCCCTTATAAGTGCTATCAAACAACATTTTTGGAAAAAATGGTCCCACGATTATATTAACGAGCTGCAGACTCGCAATAAATGGACTACCTCCAACAACAACATCATCGCAAGTTCTTAAGAATAATTACTCGGCCCAACGGACATTTCAGTGGCAATATAGATAACAAATCGAGAAAACTGATTTGCTCTACAGACCCCATATGGCCAAGAAAAAAGCTCATTTTCACCAAGATAATGCACGGGTGCACACGTGTGCAGTCTCAATGGCAAAATTCTATGTCGTATTCTCCGGATTTAGCCCCTAGTGACTCCTTCCTATTTCCAAACCTAAAGAAATGGCTCGGTGAAAAGAGATTCAACTCCAACGATGCAATTATTGACCAAACAAATGCCTATTTTAAGGACCTCCAAACATCCTATTTTTTACGCAAAGTAAATGACGACACTTGCTCAAAATTTCACAGGTAGTATTTGATGGGAATAGTGTTGCATTTTATATAACTACGAGGGAAGTTCGAAAAGTCACGGACTTATTGATCCGCCCTCGTACTACTTTTAATAGTTCCAAGAGGTGTTGTAACTGACACCGCATCGGAAATATTCAAAGCAGATCCTAATCTAGCTAGCTCGTCCGCCTGTTCATTACCAAAGTCTATAAGCAGAGATCCAAACTAAGGTAATGTCAAAGAGTGGACCTAGCCTAGTCAGCTCTTCCCTACATTGACTGACCAATCTAGACGTAGTTGTGAAAGACTTGAGAGAAGTGCAATATTCGGATACCCCTGCGCCACTCACTCCTGAAGGGAAAGGGATCTTTGAACGTTCTATCAAAATTTATACAAGGAACACCATAATCAGAGGGTTGGTTTAGAATCGATAGCAATGTGCTTAAGATTTTCGCATGGTCATATATTCTTGATCTCCAACATCCGGGGGCTTTTAGCCTCACTACGATATGGCCATTACGTGAAGGTCAATGTTAACGAGGTGCAGTATAGTGTTTCTGAAGGACTAGTTCTTAGTGCTCCTGCAATTCCAATACATGCTGATCTTTGAATTTTGTATAACTGGTCTACTGCATATTTCTGTTTTTGTTGCAGTCCACCATACTAGAGATCCGTAAGTAAGAATTGGATGTACTATAGCCGTATACATCCATTAAACTATATTGCCATTGTGCACTGAACGTATTACGACAGGTATAGTACGCTACCGCATTATTCTTTGCTCTATGGAGAGTGTTCAGTTTTGAGTCCAGTGTAATGCTCAGATATTTTGCATTTGTTGAGAGGGGAACTTCGCACTTCCTCAACTGTGGCAGTATAAAGCTTGGTATCTTGATCTTTGTTGTACGTAGTACCAGTTCAGTCTTGCTTGGATTAACTCCTAGATCACTTTCTGTCGCATAGTTGCTGAATAGATGCAAAACATTAGACATAATATCACTTATCACCTCTGGGAGCAAACCCGATACCAGTATCATAACCTCATCCGCATAAGCAATGACTTATTACTTTATTGTCCACTTCTAGAAGAATTAAATTGACAACAATAAGCCAAAGCAGCGGAGAGATGACGCCTCCCTGTGGTGTTCTTCTGTATACTTGCTTTGACATAATGCTGTTACCAAGATTATCCGTAAATATTCTTGAATTCAGCATGGATTCTAGACAGTTGCTGATGTACTTTTCAACATCTAGATTTGCAAGAGCATTTTGAATTGCAAGAGTAGTCACGTTATTGAAGACTCCCTTGATATCTAAGAAGGCTGCTATTGTGTATTGCTTGAATTTCAGGGATCTCACTAGAACTCTTACGACCTCTGTAGATAGAAGCATTTTAAAGAAAAATTAGCGAAAATCTATCATAAAAATTTAATATAATAGCAATCATTTGTTTGTTCTACGAGAAAGTATGGTCCTTTGAATCATTGTGATGTTCGCATTATGAAGAGTGTAATTCTCAATTGCTTATATATACAATTTTGTCTCTTCTTTATCAAAATTAAACGCAAATAAGTGAATTTTGAAGTTGTGTAAAAAATTTTGAAAATTACAAAATATGTGTAAATACTTTTGAAATTAAAAGTACATAAAAAACTTTCTTTATATATCAGAAAAAAATACCGCTTTTTTTATAGAGATTACCACAATCTACTCTAGACATATCAGGCATTACAACAACACAATTATTTTAAAATATTTTATAACAACTGTAGCATGTATCTTCTAAAATTATGGAGGCATTGAACAATTTTGGAGTTAAGTAATGGCTTCAGCATGCATATTTTTCCAAGGGTGTGAAGATAAATTCTTTAGTTAGATACGTCCCCCATGTATGCTAACTATATTTCAAACACTGTAAAGTAAGTTGAGTTTATATAATTTGATTTTTTACGGAAAAAAGCGTTTATAAAAATAAATGCTAATGTTTTATTAAATAAATCATAACTGTTTAAAATCTTAAGCAAAAAATATGTCTCCAGAATAAAACTGTTTTGTAACAAAAATACCCATATACAGGCCACATTGCGGGCAAGTTCGGACAGATCTGAATGGGGTTGTGTTATATCACGTGAAAGCTCTAGAGAACTCAAAATTGCACAGGGTATATCCAGTTGTTTCTCAGGAGACATGCTACGAGGTGCTGAAGTTTGGCAAAATTCACGTAAGTCTAAAAAACCAGGGGGCCATATTTTGATTTTGGCCATATCTGAATGGGGTTATTGTACATCAGATTAAAGATCTGGTGGAGTAGACCCCAAAACTGTTTAGATAACATTCACTTGTTTCCTAGGGAAGATACTACGAGGGTCTGAACTTTGCGCAAATTCTTACTTGGACAGACCTGAATGAGGTCGTGATATATCAGATGAAAGCTCTAAGGGAGTAGATTTCAAAACTATACGGGGTATACCCAGTTGTTTCTCAGGAGATAAGCTACGAGGGGTGGAATATAACTGTTCATATTTCAGATATTTTTTTCCATTTGGGACAGACGTGAATGCGGTTGTGATACATCGGATGAAAACTCTAACGTAGTAGATCTCAAAACCCTATAGGGTATACCCACTTATTTCTCAGGAGATAAGCTACGAGGGTGGAATATAATTATTCATATTTCAGAGATTTAATTTCCTAGTTGTGGGAGGGGCATTTATGACAGACCTGAATGGAGTTGTGATACATAGGATGAAAGCTCTAAGGGAGTAGATCTCAATACCCAGTTGTTTCTCATGAGATATGCTACGAAGGGTGGTATATAATTATTCATATTTCAGAGATATATATTCCATGTTGTGGGGGGCATTTACGACAGATCTGAATGGGGTAATGATACATCGGCTGAAAGCTTAAGGTGGTATACCCAGTTGTTTCTCAGAAGACATGCTACGAGGGTTGGATTATAATTATTCACATTTCAGAGATTTATATTCCAAGCCGTGGGAGGGACATTTAGGACAGACCTGAATGGTGTTATGATACATCAGTTGAAAGCTCTAAGGGAGTAGATCTCAGAACCCTACAGGGTATGCCCAGTTGTTTCTCAGGAGATATGCTATGAGGGGTGGAATATAATTATTCATATTTCAAAGATATATATTCCATGTTGTGGGGGGGGGGGGTTGTGATACATCGGATGAAAGCTCTAAGGGAGTAGATTTCAAACCTATATAGGGTATACCCAGTTGTTTCTCGGGAGATATGCTATGAGGGGTGGAATATAATTATTCATATTTCAGTGATTTATATTCCATTTTGTCGGAGGGCCATTTAGTACAGACCTGAATGGGGTTGCTATACATCGGATGAAAGCTATAAGGGAGCAAATCTCAAAACTATATACGTTTCTATGAATACGTGATACGAAAGGTCGTTCATAATATCATATACATATATCATTCATTCCTCAAGACTTTAAAAAATGACAATTTTTTCTAAAGGTCATCAGATTTTGTTCATTATTTTCTTTCTCTTTATTATTTTTCCTAATTTACAGAAAATCACAATATTTTATAATATAAATTTATATGAATGTTACAAAAATCTGACAAAGTACTGAAATTAAACTACGATGTAAAGGGATTTTAATGATTAATGGCTGTAATGAAGACCAAGTGAGACCTCAAACTTCAAAAGTAAATAGTTTATTTAAAAACGCACTCGTAATGCAATTGCAACTTTTCTATACATTTAGGTGATCTGCTATTTTCAATATTTTTGTTTATAACACAGGGAAAAAAGTACATTAATTTAAAAATTGTGTTTATAGTTATTATGAATCGAACATGACTTTTTTCACAAACTTAATAAATAAACAATGTTGCCAGTTTAGCCTTTTTAAGACTAAATCTAGCCTTTCTATTTTGCTTTTAGCCTCAAATTTTTCTAGCCTTTTTTGATTCTTATAATTGCCATAAAAAGGCTAAAATTTTAATATTTCAACAAAGAGGAAAATAATTTCTTATTTGCTTGTACTAATTTTATTGTTACGGATTCATCCATTTAGGCATTTTTGTGTATTAATTCGCACAAAAAAATAAGATTTATATTTAAGAAAAGTTTTCGCCTGCACCACCTCATCCTCCAAATCGAAAATAACTTAACACATTTTAAGGACTTACTTAATCAGTTGTTATAATTATTTTTTAATAAACTTCATTAACCATAAAAACTCTTTATTTTGTGCACGATTATTCAATGGATCATTTTGTTGACAGCCGTTGTATGTTTTATTTATAAATTTATTATAATATCTTGAAAAAAGTTTAAAAAAAATAGCTTTTTTTCAACTAGTAAACTTAACGGTCTTTCTTGCAATCTGTTGATAACGTAAAACAGCCTGGTAAACATTTTTAATGTTATAGCTGACACGTGAGTTTATCCCGATACTTTGAAAATACATAAGGTTATTCCTATTCCCAAGGAAAATAAACCGACAAATGTTGAATAATTTCGTCCTTTATCGCTACTACCCATTATTGATCAAATTTTTTAAGGTATATTATATAATCAGATTTTTACATATTTCATGGAAAATAACTTATTTAATTATTTTCAGTTTGGATTTCGAGAGGGCTGTGGTACTAAGAGGCTCTTCTGAATGTTCAGAACTATATATGTGAATCTTTGGATGAAGGACAGGCGTTTTTCGATTTGACAAAAGAAATTGTTTACTTTTAAAAATGTTTATTTCTCAAAAAATCTATATGAGGATCCCATTGATGATCGAAAAATGGGTCAAAACTAAAAAAGTACTCTATTTGGACTTAGTAGGCTCAAAAGCTATTATCTTATGAATTTCAGAGCAGAAAAGATAATATTAAGATTAATCATAGGTTTTGAGTAATAGAATTTTGAAAATGTTGAAAAAATTACTTTTCTCACATAAGGGCTCTATTGATGATCGAAAAATGGATCAGAATTAAAGTATAATTTCTTCGACATTTTAAAATTGATAGAAAACGTTCAACATTGTAAAATATGTTCTAAATACTATCAATATTAAATTTTATATATCTTATAATTTCATCACAATGTCCTTTCCTAAAATAGAGTCTGGTTTTCGGAATGGATTTAAAATCCAATCAAAACATTTAAAATTTGTTCATTCATATCTCTTGTTTTTTTCTGTTTACACATTTTTATAAAGTTTTCATTTCCCACAACAGAAACAAGAATTTTTCTCACAGAAAAAACATTTTCTATCATAGAGCACTATTATTATTATTGTTAATTTTAAAGCTCAACAAAAACTAAAACGATTTTTTCATTTCGAAATTCCAAAATATACCTTCAGAATCCTTTTGTTTAAAGTGGTAATTTGAGGTATCTATCCGTTTTCAAAATCCCATTGAATTAAGCGCCGAACAAGCAGTTTTCCAGATTCTTCCAAACACGTTCCTATTCTTTTTAGGAAATTTTTGGGGAAAAAATGGAGTGATTAAATTGAATAACAGTTTTATGAATTTAAATTCATGAATCAGATCTTATGAATCTGGAATTTTAAATGTACAAAAAAATTTACCGCTTATTTCTGTAATAAAAATACCAATTCTAAATTTTTGATTTGAAATGTAATTCACTATTCCCGCTGGTTAAAACATTTAAAAAATAAAAATTATGGACTTTATATCCTTTAAGTTGTTACTTTTTGTAAAAATCAGATTCGAATTTAAAAAGCTCTAAATTGAACCAAATTTAATGAACTTGGTTCAATTTAGCGCATTTTGAAATTTTTCCTGCGCGTTTTGGTTACAAATAGTTGGCAACATTGCATTAAGACACACTTGTTTACTCACTCATTTAGAAGTACACTTTGGCCTCGATTTAAGTCTTTGAATTTGCGTCGTTATGATTTCGATTTATATATAGTATTTTTTTTTTAGAAATAAAATTAACTTAACCCAGCAAACACAAAGGTGTGATGACAAATTGAGAATGTTGAATAAAGCTTAGCATGCACAGTGGGGCAGAATCGAAATTTTTTGGAAATAAATCTGTAACTTCTGATCGGCCGGTTGGATTTTCATGAATCCAGAGCAGAGCAGTGTACAATGTTATGTTTGGAAAGGGAGCACAACAATCCCCCTAGGGGCGGAGCTAAGGGGGCTCAAAGTTATGTACCTCTGACATAAAAAATTTTTAATCGCTTGCAAAATTTTTGGTTCTCGTCCGATTTCAAATATATATATTTATATATTGTTGTAGGTCCTGATAAGACCTATAAAAACATGCTTACATGTCCTATTTATCTCTAATAGTTTTCGAGTTATTTGCGTTTGAATTTTTAAGCACCATAATTTTGCATGTTCTTGGTCCAGTTTTTTTCATATATATCCTAGTATTTCCGACCGCTTTTATTAGTTTTTTTCTTAAAGAACAAAATTATCTATGAAGTCTATTGAAGTCGATATCTTTACCGAGTCCAAAAATAAACAATTTTGAATTTGAAAATTGCAAAAAAGACTGTGTTCTTTTAACCGAAAAAGTATCTACAGTCTTTTTGATCTAAAATAAAATTTTCTTTAGCAACATATAATAATTTTGCACTTTTCTGAAAGGTAACTTCACAGAGATGACTTTAGGATAAAAAACAAGCCCAATAACTCAATTGGTCATGGTACATACCCTTCCGAATTCGACCCATTTTATATGAAAGTTTTGATTTTAGACCATATTTTTTCAAATCCCAAAGCACGAATCGACAAGCGGAATATATTTTAGGAATCTTCAATATGTTGTTAAAAGTTTTAAATCAAATCTACGGGACTTCGGAAAAATGTGGATTCTATAACCAAAAATGTAAAAAATGCCATTTTTGGGAATTTTGATTAGTTTATTTGGGAATTCAGGAAAACCCTACCCCTGATTGAAATTTGGTTTATAAACAAATATGTTATTACAATTAAAAAATTTGTATTTTCTCCAAAAACCCCAAATTGGGACTTTTGTTTGGTTTATTTCTAAATAGCGAAAGAAATTTTAAAAATATGTATTGCAAAAAGATACAAGTCATGTATCATGCCTCATTTCAAAAATATGCGCCTTTAAACTTTTATATTTCCAATTTATTGTATATATGACTATATTTTTACAAACTTGCAACTTTTTCCTTTAGTTTTGCGTGAATAGTTACTTAGAAATATTTCTGTATACTTTTACTAAAAAATATTACAAAATATTTTTATAAAAATAATTAATAAATATTTTTTATTTTTAATAGGGTTGCCACATTTTCCAAATTTAAGTAAATATTTTCTAAGCATTCATATATTTCTATTAATGAATTTAAAATAACAAAACAAACAAAAAATGTCTATTTTAACTTAATGAATATTATTATTTTTGGTATTTATCATCTTTCTTAATAAATATTCTATTTCTAATACGATTTTTTATTACTTGTTTACATTAAATTTATGTAGACAATTTTTCTAATATTTTAAACTTATACTATTTATTTCCTATAAAATAATCTGTTGTATCTGTATACATATCTAAAAGATAATAAAGGTCCTACAAGTCTTCAGTATTTTGAGTTGATAAAGGCTCATAATAAATCCAACGTTTTCTCATTGATTATAGTACAGGGTCTGATGATAACAATAGGCTATTAAAAATATCCTCGTTTTGTCATGTTCTGGAGCATTTCCTGGAGCTGAATAATTGAACGTGCTTAAAATCTGTTTCTTGCTTCTTGAGCCTCTTCTGTAAGCTCTCCAAGTGGAAGAATATTTCGTTCAATTATAATTTCGCCATGACACAATACTTTATGTACTGTCGGTGTCTTTCCAAGGATATAGAGAAACAAGTAGTTTAGATATTTCTGTTGCATATTCTCCAAATCGAGCAGAGTTAATTTTGTGCTTACTATTAATTGCCATTAATAGTATGTTAGTCCTTTCAAGTAACTTTTTACTAATACCAGTTATTTTTGATGTAACTTCGAAATTTCCGAAAAGCCTTCTTGCTGTGTTTCCATCATTTGTACTACCACCAGTGGACAGAGGTTGGCCGATGTTTAATGCCGTCTCTTCTCTGAATTCATCATGGGTTCTACTTTTCTCAGATATTCTAAGTATTGTTTTTGGTACGTTTTGTTGAATTTTCTGGCACACTTCTATACTTTAAATCATATGCTATGTGCAGAAAATGCTCCATGAACCGTATTCTGGCGTGAAGTGGAGATATTCCGAAAGACAAAAATTCTTCATTAATACTCCTTGCTTTACCAATATCCGAAAATTGCGATTTCTTCTCATCACATAGTGAGCATTTCCAAAACGAAGCTGTTTCTGTAATGGATATGTCGAATGTGTATTGGTTTATGGTTATTGAAAGAGGTTGTAAATCATTTATTTCATTTTTAATATATTCCACTAAATCCTTTGTTGTTGTCTTCGACTTCCTTGTGTATTCGAACCAAATAGGTCTGCAAAAATGTTTTGATCCTGGAGTGGTGTTAAGCCATATATCTTCAAATGAGTTTTTACACTTTGATGAAGATTGCTTTAAGGAATAAGATCGCATTCTTAATGGCACCAAAGATGCTATAAATATGCTTTTGTAATCCGCCATTTTCTTACTTCCACTAGCATGCTTGTATTCAGGAAGGGCTGATAGTCCGTCACATCCCCACTTACAGATTAATACAACGTCGCTGTTATTTACTTTTTCCAAGAGATCTGCAGAAAAATATGCAACTAACATGGTAGCTGTATTCTCAAGCAAAGAAGATAGCTCTACACATGCTTCCTTTTCGGTAACCGAAATAGATGGTAAAATAGTTTGCTTTTTTTCTTGACTATCCTTGTATGATGGTAGAATTGAGTGTCCCTTTTCAAGCAGAGCTCTTCTTAAAATTTGATATTTGTTTCGGCTGAGGTCCAGTTCAAGCCTTAAAGGAATTGCTTCTTCCTCTGTAAAATTGGATTATGATCTTGGAGTAGGTACACTTTCGGCAATCCGTTTAAGACATTTTGGAGATGCAGTTGGCAGTATTTCAGCAATATTAATTGCACTCTTAGGTTGCTTCAAACTTTTTAACATTTCTTTGAATGTATTAGAAACTTCTTCATTCGAAATTATAGAAAGCTTATGGGCCAGTGTTTTCTTTTTAGATCTTGAACTTAAATCATCACATGTCTTGCAGGGTGCTCCAGTTGATATTTTGCACGCCGATATTTCTATATCAGTATCCATCCAATCGGAATGTTTAATTTTTAATCTGTTAGTACGTTGATTCAAGGACTTCATTTTTACGTCATACAACTTTAAAAAGCTCTCTATCTGAGATTTACCAATGACGTCGACTTTTGCATGATATGTAGTTTTTATGAATTCCACTATAGCTTCTAAACGATTAAGATCATTTTTAGATAAACTCCACAGAACACAACACAATTGTTCATGTTTCAATGTAATCACCATGGTAATCAACTTCGTTATGATGTTGATAAGGATTAGCTGCGCATTTATATATATCTATTAGATATATCGCATTTACAGGGTATTTACAGGTATTCTGTGAATTTTCATTAGGTAAATTTTCTGAAAGAGTCAATTTGGAAGAGTACCTATACCGAATTCATTGATATTATTCGTTGCTGTTAGGTATCACCGGAAAGGATATTACCTGGGCATTGTCACTAGCTCATAAATATAAAGATTTTGAACCATCAGTAATAGATAAATGCTGCAGCTAGGTATCACCGGAGAGGATACCTGTATGTTGCCACAAGATCATAAATATATAAATTTTGAACCATCACCAATAGATAAATACATTTGTTAAATTTAGGTAAACACCATAAATGTAAACTAATAATTAAGTTAAAATAGACATTTTTTGTTTGTTTTGTTATTTTAAATTCATTAATAGAAATATATATGAATGCTTAGAAAGAAAAAGATTTACTGAAATTTAAAAATAAAAAATATTTATTAATTATTTTTATAAAAATATTTTGTGTATAGATATTATTAAAAGTATACAGAAATATTCATAATTTTCTAAGTAATTATTCACGCAAAACTATAGGCAAAAGTTGCAAGTTTGTAAAAATATAGTCATATGTACAATAAATTGGAAATATAAAAGTTTAAAGGCGCATATTTCTGAAATGATGCATGATATTGACTTGAATCTTTTTGCAGAAGATTGGAAATTATATATGCTAAAGGAGCTTAATTTGGAATACATATTTTTAAAATTTCTTTCGCTATTTAGAAATAAACCAAACACAAGGCCCAAATTGGGGTTTTTGGAGAAAATACAAATTTTTTAATTGTAATAACATATTTGTTTATAAAGGTATCTTAATGAAATTTGCAGGAAATGTGGATTTTATTAATGTAAATAAAAGCGCGTTAACCAAATTTCAATCAGGGGTAGGGTTTTCCTGAATTCCCAAGTAAACTAAGTGTAGATACTTTTTCGGCTAAAGAAACACAAAAAGTCGTCTTTTTTGCAATTTTCAAATTCAAAATCGTTTATTTTTGGACTCGGTAAAGATATCGAATTTTTTATATTCAATGGATAATTTTGTTCTTTAACTACTTAAGAAAAAAACTAATAAAATCGGTCGGAAATACTAGGATATATATGAAAAAACTGGACTGGTGCTTAAAAATTCAAACGCAAATAACTCGAAAACTATAAGAGATAAATGGGACATGTAAGCATGCTTTTTTATAGGTCTTATCGGGGCCTACAACAATATATAAAATATATAATATTTAAAATCGGACGAGAAACAAAAATTTTGCAAAGCTGATTTTATAAACGTTTGAGCAGAATGCGATATGATTTGTGATATTTCTACGATCTATAAAGTATATAATAATTAAAACGTTTTCAAGATTTGACATTTAAAATCTAAAATGATAAATTTGGTTTGGTGATCTTGTAAATTTTTTTCAAATAACTTAAAATCTTCAAAATTTTGGAAGGGAGTTTTTGGAAGTACACAATTTTTATATGTAGAACGATGACTTCTTAACTTCGCTTCTTTTAAAATACGAGTTAGAGTCCTCTTTGTGATTATAATTGATTTCTGTAAAAAAAAAAAAAAAATAATTTAAATCTATGTCCATATTTTTTACAATTACCTTTTAGTATTTTCTCTTCGAGTTTTTTTGTTTGTTTATTTATTCTCATTTCGAAAAACATTTTACAAATGTTTGCAGCATCATTTACCTTTTCTAGTAATTGGAGAATTATCAGAAAGATTTTCAATGAAATTATTGAAGTCCATTCTTAGATAGATGTAAAATATTTGAATTGTTTTCTAGTATGAATGAATTAAGGGAATAAACAATTGGGTATTAAAAGCATAGTTAAGAAATTTTATATCTTTTATATCTTTTTATCGGGGCCTACAACAATATATAAAATATATAATATTTAAAATCGGACGAGAAACAAAAATTTTGCAAGCGATTAAAAATTTTTTATGTCAGAGGTACCTAACTTTGAGCCCCCTTAGCTTCGCCCCTGGGGGGATTGTTGTGCCCCCCTTCGAAACATAACATTGTACACTCCTCTGCTACGCCTATACCAATGAAATTATTGAAGTCCATTCTTAGATAGATGTAAAATATTTGAATTGTTTTCTGGTATGATTGAATTAAGGGAATAAACAATTGGGTATTAAAAGCATAGTTATGAAATTTTATATATTTTTTTCGGAAATTTCATCTAGCGAATGACAATATATTTGGTTTGAAAAGTTTAGTGTACTCGACGATTTACTATTGAGGTAAGTCGATCTTGACAAAAAAATCCATTAAGTTTAAAACTTCTTTGCCTTATAATTTTATAGAATTTTCTTTACATATGGCTATTTCAATAAAAATTTTGTTTCGAACTCTATAAAATTTGTCGGGTTCTTTGGTTGAAAAATAGAATTTACATTTCTTACAAAGGAAAATGAACCATCCTTAAAATGTCCTGTTTGAACATCTGGCGCTGTTGTCAAAGTTTTTTGTAGTGTTTCGCTTTCTTCAACCAGTCGGTTATAAACATAATCAATTTTTTTTGTTTTTCTCTTCAATTTCGACAAATAATTTCCGAACTTAAAAGCATTAAAAGTTTCTAGGCAACCGTAGTGTAACACATCTTTTGATTAATGTGTGAGGCAATGAAAGTTAAAATTAAGCAAAGATTCTCCATAATACTCTGGCACCTTTTCCACGAATTGAGAAATCATTTGATTTGCACAGCTGTTTAATTTTATGCAGTGTTCAGCAATTAATAGGATTCTTATACTTAAGCTTAGAAGAAGAAAATGTCCATATCGTAATGGATCTAAAATATCTTTAAAAATGAATACTCCTATGTAAAGCAAAAAGGACTTAAATTCCGTGGCTTTAAATCTTTCAAGTTCTTTTAATGAACGGGGACGTCTAGCAAAGTATTTAGGTACTTGGTTGTATAAAAATGTTAGTTTTTAATTCATCAATTCAATAGTTTCCCACTTGAGAGAATATATTTTTTTGCGATTCCTTGTCCAAGCAAATAACAATGTTTTTGGAACCCCAATGCAAACTATATGCATACAGTCTAAGCTGAAGGACTGAACAATGTCTATTGGAAGTTTGTCAATCATTTTTGCTTCCAAAACAGTGTGATGGTTTTTATCAGACCGTGATCGAAATTCAGCATCGGTTCTCAAAGGGTTATTCTCTTTTAAGAATATTATTTTGTGATACTTTAGTTCACCTTTTTGAGTACATTGTGGGCAGCAGTAATAACCAGAATGCCCTTTGATACCTAGAATATATGCCCTGGCGGGTGCATCACAAACAAATGTCCGGCAACAAACCGAGTAATGATTTTCTATAAAGTCCATTCCTGAAGTCATTAAATCGAGCAGTTCATTTACAGATTTTTCAAGGAACTCATTTACATCTGTAGATTTGCTATTTCCACAGTAAGCTCCTACAACTCTGACATCATTTGTTCCATCAACATTAATTAAAATTGGCCATATTTGAAGGTTAGAACTTTTTGTTAATGGAAGTCCGTCAATATTGATATTAAGTTTTAAACTATTTTCACAAAAACTATTTCTATGCAAAAAGTCCGTCAATGCATCTTTAATTCCACAATTTACATATTCTACAGAACCCATTGCAAATCTTTGAGAGCGTGGAGTTTTTCTTTAAGTCCTTGCGCTTAATGGAAGTTCTGGGTGAAATGGTTGCAATATTTTTAACAAATTGTCGGTAGCATTATTTGTTATATTATGTGTCGCAGACCAGTTCCTCAAAGATTCTGACAAACAATAATTTGAAGATTCGTCGCTGCTGCTAGAGTTAATCGAAACGTTTGTTTCATTTTCATATCTTTTAAAATTTGATGGACCTGTTACATCTTCAATTATAGAATTTGTGTTGTTTCTTCTCCATATAACAAATTAATTATTTGTTCAGTTTCGGGCTTTACTTTTTCCTTATTAAATTTTTAATTTTACCTTTTTAATTAAACACATGTTTTAAACACTTCCACTTTAAACGAAGCAGTAATAATTTTTGTTGGAAATTATTTGACATTTTAAATATTTACAGTTTAAGGGAATTTTTTAAATAGTGTTGCCACGCTGTATATTAAACAGAGAGTTTTACCAATAACTACGTTAAAAAATATATTAGAGTTGCTTAAATAAAATGTTTTCCAATAATAAGAAAATATTTTATTTTTACCGAAAATTATTGTCCAAATTCAAATTACAAACGATTAAATAAAATATTTATAAATAAAAAAAATTATTATATTTAAAATTTTCCACTTTTCTTGCAAAAATTGTTATAAATATAAACAATTAAAGTAATCATACCACATTAAGTATATATTTTTTATAGTTATAAATAATTATATTTTGTTTGATATATTATTGTTTAAAATATTTAAATAAGAATATATAAAATATATATACTTATTTACAAAAACCGCAAATTTCAGATCCTTTTTTAAGGAAAATTATCTCAAAAATTATTTCAAAATAAGGCTGCTTAAAGTTCGTGTAAATATTTATTTACTTTTTAAATAATTTTTCATAATCTAAACTTTTTTTTTTTTTTTAATAATAATTAGATAATTTAATTTAGATTATTCTTAATTTTTTTTTTTTAATAATTTGAAATCAAATTAGCAATAGATATCAAATTCAAAAATATATATATTTTTTGAACATTTTTAAACCTTTCTTTAAGAATGATTTGATAATAATATTTGATGTCAAATTGAGAAAACGCCTTTTTTCAAATATTTGTAAATTTGTCTTAAGGTTTATAAATAAACTGATAATAATATAATTTATCAAATTCAGAAAAAACTTTTTTTAAATTTTTTTAAACTTTTCTTAAAATTTATAAATAATTTGATAATAACCTTTGATATCAAAATGAAAAATACTCTTTTACAAATATTTATGAGATAATTTGATATCAAATTGAGATAACACATTTTTCAAATTTTTGTAAATTTGTCTTAAGATTTATGAATAATTTGATAATAACATTTGATACCAAGTTAAGAGCGTACAATTTTTCAAATATTTTTAAAGTTATCTAGGTTTGATAATGATTTGATAACAATATTTGATATCAATTTGAGAAAATACAATTTTTAAAATTTTTTTCTCGAATGATTCTCAATTTATATTCAAACTTAAAATTCAAACCTCTATCCACATTTGACACATGTTTGAGAAACACGTTTGATATCAAATGATAATCATCACATTTCAAACGTTGACAGCGTGTTTGCTGGGAATTAACTGCATGTGAAAAATTTATTAGAGTTTTAAAGAGTTTTATTATAATATGTGTATGTCTTGAAGTATATTTTATTGCAAAAAAAATTTAAATTTTTTGCATTTAAAGTTTTTGCGAGAAAATCAAAATAGAATTTATATAAATATTTTAATTTCACCTGTTTGCACAAAAAATAGTAATTTTTTTTATTAAAGATTAACGTCTTTTCTGGAAAAATATGTTTATCCTGGAACTGCTTTTAATAAAATTGTGTAAATACATAAAAAGTGATTTAGATTGCGTCGATTCAGTTTGCATCGCAATTCTCCGACCCCCTTAACAACGCAGACCGTGGCCTCAGTGTTGATGAGTACGTTAAATATGCATATACATACATATACTATATACATATGTATGTAAGTATAAGTAATTTTTATTTGTGCAGCATCCCATCCAACACGATGTCAAACCTTTAAAATATGATGACTTTAACGTTTGATATCAAACGTGTTTCTCAAACTTGTTTTAAATATAGGTAGAGGTTTGTATTTTAAGTTTGATTTAGAATTGAGAATCATTTGAGAAAAAACGTTTGAATAACCGTCATTCTCAAATTGATATCAAATGTTATTATTGAATCATTCTCAAACCTAAAGATAATTTGAACAATATTGGAAAAAAAGAATATTCTTAATTTGATATTTATTGTTATTATCAAATCATTCATAAATCTAAAGAGAAAAGCTAACAAATATTTGAAAAATGGTATTTTCTCAATTTGATATCAAATGCTATTATCAAATCATTCTTAAAGATATTTAAAACAATATATATATATATATATATATATATATATATAAATTTTGAAACATATACAAATAAATAAATTAATAAATAAACTTATTTAATGAAGTATTTTCCAATTAATAAATACGTATAATGATAGGGAATAATCAAAAGTGTATACAAGAGAGAAAAGAAAACTTTTCAAAAAATTAAAAATGCAAATAACTTTTATTTATATTCCACATGTGGTCACAATCCACATTTGAAAGAAGTTTAAGAATTATATTTAATAATGATTTGATAATGATAGCATTTTTCAATTTATCAATGAATTCCCCTTTTTGTTGAGAAAGCTATCATTTTCAAGTTACTTTGAAATAATTCTCAAACGTTTGACATTTCAGAATGGACTTGATTTCAAATCACTCTCAATCTGATATCAAAAAATTGTGTTTGCTGGAATATTACTCACTTGCTCTTAATTATCTTTGTATAATAGAGTGTTGCCATTATGTTAAAGTACATGTTGGTATCAGTGTTACCCGTTGGCATAATTTTATTTTATATTTCTATTCTTTTATATCAATTCAAATAAAGCTGGAAAATTTATAGATAATTAATAGTAACAGGTAACACTGCTACTAAAAAGTATTTTAACACAATGACAATACTCTATTAAACAAAGTATTCATCTAATAAAATGATGGAATATTGTTTCGCAATTGTTTAAATCTTTCTATATTCGTTTATAAAAATAAAATAAATGAAAAATATAAAACTAGATTTGATACTCAAAACTTATGATCAATCTTAATATTATCATTTCTGTTCAGAAATCCTTAGGAAAATAGCTTTCGAGTCTACTAGGAGCACCTTTTTAATTTTGATCCACTTTTTGATCATCAATCTTATATGAGAACAGTCACTTTTTCAAAATTTTCAAAATTATATTACTCAAAACCATCAATATGAATATTATATTTTTTGCTCTGAAATTCATAAGACAATAGCTTTCGAGCTCCAAATAAAAATTTTCAAAAGTATTTATTTTAAACATATATTTCTGAAATATAAGATAGATTAAAAATCATAGTTTTCAATTATAATTTCTACATCTAAATTATAATAATTTTACTGAAAAAATATTATGAAATTATTAACATTTTTAAAAATGTTAACAAAAAGCAGATAAATCTATTCTGTTAAATAAAAATCATTAACATTTTTAAAAATGTTATTAAAAAATTCAAAATAATCAAATTCTACTAACTTAACAGTCTTTGAGTGAGAGAATTGTTAGTTAATGTAAAATTAAAAAACGTAACTAAATTTCTTAGCTATTTTCACACTCTTTTTATAAATGCCACCACAATATTGGACACCATGCAATAAATTTGGTGCAGAATCAAATAAATTTAATACTCGAAATTGATATAATTTGAGAGTCGGCTTTTGTCAATCTGAAATAACAAAGCAACGTATTGAACATTCTGGTAGTAAAGAGTATAATAACTTACCACCAAATATAAAAAGTGTTGAGAGATTTTATAAGTTTAAATAAATATATATAATATATTATATAATCTTATATACAAAATAGAATATTTATTATATGAAATGTACATTTTTTTTATTCAAATTTATTTTATAATTTTTGAAAATTTGTAAATATATTTTGCCAACAAGCCTCTAAAATGCCAATTTGGCGCTGAGACGTTGAATTAATTATTGTAAAATTAAGATTAAAAAAAAAACTATACTAAATGGAACGAAATTATACAAGAATAATATTTACTTCGGAGACGCCTGGAGATTTTTATTTAATTTTTAATCTAGTGTTTATAATTTATGGTTAGACAAAAGTATTCAGTTATTTAACTATATAATTGCATTTTTTGAGACTTATTTCACGAAAAAACTCGCAAAATTTTTTTTATTAAATTGTACCATCCTTGAGATTTTAAACCACTGGTGAAGATGAATTTTAATTTTTTCTGAATATTCTTTTTTTATTCAGCTTAACAATACGCATCATTTGAGGGTCTTTTCTAAATTGAAATCTGAAAAAAGCGGTTTCTCGGAACATTCTAGTCCTCCCTCTCACAACTTGGAATATAAATAATTGAACAATTAATATATGATATTCCACCCCACGTAGCATGTCTCCTTAGAAACAACTGGGTATACCCTATGTAGTATTGAAATCTACTTCCTTTTAGCTTTTATCCGATGTATCACAACCCCGTCCAGGTCTTCCGTAAATGTCCCTCCCACAACTTGGAACATATATCTCTAAAATATGAATAATTATATTCCACCCCTCGTAGCATGTCTCCTGAGATACAACTGCATATACCTTATATAGTTTTAAAATCTACTCTCTTAAGGCTTTCATCCGATGTATCACAACTCCATTCAGGTCTGTTCGAAATGGCCCTCCCACAACTTGAAATATAAAACATTGAAAAATATTGATATTATATTCCACCCCTCGTAGCATGTTCCCTGAGTTGTTTCTATAGGGTATACCCTATATAGTTTTGAAATCTACTCCGTTAGAGCTTTCATCCGATGTATCACAACTCCATTCAGGTCTGTCCACAACTTCGAATATATATCTATGAAATGTCGTAGTATGTCTCCTGAGAAACAGCTGGATATACCCTATATAGTTTTGAAATCTACTCCCTTACAGCTTTCATCCGATGTGTCACAACCCCATTCAGGTCTGTCCTAAATGGCCCCCCACAACTAGGAAATTAAATCTCTGAAATAAGAATAATTATATTCCACCCCTCGCAGCTTATCTCCTTAGAAACAACTGGGTATACCCTATAGGGTTTTGAGATCTACTTCGTTAGAGCTTTCACAACCCCATTCAGGTCTGTCCCAAATGGAAAAAATATCTGAAACATGAACAATTATATTCCACCCTTCGTAGCATATCTGCAGAGAAACAACTGGGTATATCCAGTATAGTTTTGAAATCTACTCCTTTAGAGCTTTCATCTGATATATCATGACCTCATTCAGGTCTGTCCAAATAAGAATTTGCGCAAAGTTCAGACCCTAGTAGTATATTCCCTAGGAAACAAGTGAATATTGTCTAAACAGTTTTGGGGTCTACTCCACCAGATCTTTAATCTGATGTACAATAACCCCATTCAAATATGGCCAAAATCAAAATATGGCCCCCTGGTTTTTTAGACTTACGTGAATTTTGCCAAACTTCAGCACCTCGTAGGATGTCTCCTGAGAAACAACTGGATATACTCTGTGCAGTTTTGAGTTCTACTCCTCCAGAGCTTTCACGTGATATATTACAACACCATTCAGGTCTGTCCGAACTGGCCCGCAATGTGGCTTGAATATGGGTATTTTTGTTACAACACAATTTTATTCTAGTGACATATTTTTTAATATTTTTTCCTTAAGATTTTACACAGTTATGTTTTATTCAATAGAACATTAAAATTTGTTTAAACGCTTTTTTCCGTAAAAAAAGTCAAATTAAATAAACTCAACTTACTTTACAGTGTTTGGAATATAGTTAACAGACATGTGGGACGAATCTAACTAACGAATTTATCTTCACACCCTTTATTTTTCCAGCTTCTGGCTTGTCAGCCAGTGGGGGAATTCATTTCCATTATTAGTATTAAGACCAACCCAAAACTACAGAATTTAATTAATGCTGTATTTAGAAGAAAAGTCAGAAAAGAAATACCAGAAATTCTAAGATGAATAAGACTACCTTGTGCGAATTAGATGTTATAGCGCAATTTGACTTCCCAACCATAACCATAATCAATTTATGTCCAAAATAAAATATCATGACCCCATTTCTCCTGATCTACATATTGAAAAGCTGGAAAATCAAAACAAAATTTTCTTAAAAGTTCATTATAATAGCAAATTTATTATATAAAAAAATTAATTAACCATAATGTTGGAAATAATATATAAAGTTCATTGAACTTTACAAATAATGAAATTTTTCAGTACCGTTATAAATTTTAAATAATTAAATGGAAAATTAAAATATTTTAAACATTTATACGCTGTAACCCGACATAGTTGCTATCATTTTCACTATTTTTGATTTCTAATTTTTTTAATTATTAGTACTAAAATTTATGCATATACATATCAATTTATATTTGTCATTTTATTAGTTAACATTATCTGCACTGTTTTTAATTAACAGCCAATTGTTAACAGTTTTATTTATGCATGTACATGTTTAACATTAATGTTAATCAGTTAACATAAACAATAAATAGATTTGATTAAATGTTATACACTAACAAAATGGTCGAACTGTTTGACATACGTACAAATATACATTGCGTATTTTACTGTTTCTTTTAAGCAAAATTTCTTAACACTTTTTATCTCTTTGTTTTTGCAATTTTTCTCTACTTTACTTTTTTTTTATTTGTTTTGACAAAATCAACACTGTGACCAAACGTGTTTAAATAAATAATATAATAAATAATAAAGTTTTATATAATTAGAAATCATAGTGACAAATTTTATGAGGATCGCTTCATAATTTACCATAGCTCCCATATAAACCCACTTTCGGGAATCTTCCTAAAGTGCATAAATTCATCCAAATGTTAGTATCAACGTAATATTCCGTATTAGTATATTTTATTTTACACTTAGTAAAAGTATCGGTCCACAATTGACCACATGTCTAATATAAGACCCGTCCACGAATTTTGATGGTCGTGCACAAGATTTATAAAAATTCCACAAATGATTTTTAATTACTATCCACGACACCAAGGAAAAGTTCTATAATTTGAATAATGAAGAGAATGGACGATTCTAACCAAATTTTCCTTATATACCTTCTAAAAATAATTAAAATCACCTATTCTTACCAATACATTCACACAAGTATATATTTAGAAAACTAACTCCAACCAACTTTACACCATATACCCGTACTGCATTACCATTTTTGTATATGCTTGAATGTATGCTCAATGTGATAAATTAAAGTAAGTTGAATTTTTGATTATAATAAACAGGTAATAAAAATATATCTTGCTGTTTACAATATTTCCTTTTTTCCTTCAATTTAAAAAGAAGAAGAAGAAGAGAGAGAAAGAATTTAAAAATTACTTTATATCAATAAATATCGAAAAAAAAACTAATATTAGTTTGTAATGATTTTCAGGCACATAACGTTATTAAACGTTTTATCACTTTTCTTACATGAAATTTCCGCAAAAATACTAAAATTTATCATTAGGCACAATTTACGATATTTAATAAAAGCTTTTTAATTCCTATAACGAATATACAACATGATCTAAACGAATATGATCCCTACATGCGCCTCTACACAACAACAATATTTGAAAGTTTTTCAAATTTTGAAAAAAAAAATTTATGTGTAAATTCATTTGACTATGACTGTATAATAACTAAATAATTTGTTTTTGAAAATTTTAGGAAAATCTGGTGTTTTGCGTTTTGGACAAGGCGAGAATAAAAATAATGGTTCCAGCTTATTAGCAACTAATCATCCGCATGAAAATTTATCTCAGATGGAATTACTTGAATCTGTAAATAATACTGAAGGTTCACATGAAAAATGTATAACAGATCAACAAAATTCAAACAATGATACATGTAGTGAGGTTTTAGAAAAAACAAAAGAACTTCACCAAAATCAAAAAAGTATTGTAAAAGACAAAAGTGTCACAGAAAATGTAATTGCAGCAAAGAGTAAGAAGGGAAGGAAATCTCCACCTCCTACTGATTATGATGCGGTTGAAGTAAACACATGCAATATATCTTCTCGTGAAGATGTTCAAAGTCCAGCATATAGTGATATATCAGATGACTCAGCGCCAATAAACGAGCCAGACCATATAGATAAAGTAAATGTATCAAAAAACTCGGATATAATTAAAAAACCTCAAGATATAGGATTATCTTCCTCATCGAGCTGTCCTTCAAATCCAAGCAACATATCTTCTTCACTTGGTGCTTATGGAGTATATCAATTTTACCAGCAGCAGCAATTTATTGTACCAACTGTTGAACCACAGCAACCTGAAAAAAATTCTTTAAACTCAAATACTTGCCCTACAATAATTCCATCTCCGTTGACTCAACAAAGTGTTTCAGAATTTAATACCAAAAAAGATCCTTCATTGGGAAATTCAAACCAACTTCTTTCGAATCAACACTGCCAAGAAAATAATAAAGATTGCACTCGTCCAATATGTGTAACTAGCAGTCAAGGCAATAGTGAATTATCAAATTTACCATCATTAGGATCTAGTGCTTTAAATTCCAATGCTCCCTCTAAATCTGTATCTCATTTTTATGCATTTAAGTAAGTATTAAATTATCATTCAAGAAGAAACGTACGTTACACTAGTTTACATAAATTTGTTTGTCTAAAAAATATATATTTTGCTTGAATACTAATTTAAATAGTGATTGCCGTGTAATGAAAATGAAATTTTAAATTAAAACATTTCACTATGTTATTTTGTATTATAAATAATATTTTAAAATGTATTGTAGTGTACCTTTAATATTCTGTATTATGAAAAGTGTTATGATCTTGAACATTTTTAAATCGTTTTTGCATCTCATAACCCAGCAAAAAATTTTCAATATTTGGAAGCAATATCAACAGCTATATATTGCTGACTGAGTGCAAAAGACACCCTTCCTTGCATCGAAGTAGCACTGAAATACATTTTTATTACTTCTAGGCGGTTAATCTCGAACAAAAATCATGCATTATAAATGCGCTTCAGTAATTCATATATACTCATATATATATATATATATATATATATATATATATAGTTTTGCATACTTTAAGGACTGTCTTCCAAATTTTATATTTCTTCCGCATAGTTCGGGGACATGTTACTTCTAAGACATTTTTTTTTTTATTTTTGTTGAAAACAATACCTCTATGTTAGTACTATTATCCTTAAATATCCTTCTTTTCTATGTATACATCCCTTGTACATAAATTTCTTAATTAAAGATAAAATTTTCGCCTTTGGTGTTGCCATACTTACAGTAGAAAATTTCCGTTACTAACGGCGTTAAAAAAATTGTCAACAGTAGGCTCTGACATATAGAAGTATTGGCGCCAAAGAAATGAAAAAATTACATTTTGCAAACAGCTGTCGCGTCGTACACACAAACGTCAAACTCCATATAAAAAAACTAATACCTAAAAAACCATTTGGGCGCGCTAAACTGTGCGAATTAAGTTTTTTCCTTTTTAATAAATAAAAAATATATTTTTTTCGACGCGATGCGTCTTTCTTTATTTAAAATATTTTTTTAATTTTAAAAAGTTTGGATTAAAGATAATACGACGTCTATACGTCTTTCTTGCTTATTTTTAACTGCTTACCATTTACATTTCATTTGCTTAAATACTACATTTTTCTTAATCATTAAACAAACAACATGTTTGTGTTTTTCTTAATTACTAAACAAACAATATGTTCGGGTTTTTCCTTATCTTGGGTTTTTCCCTTAAACCTCTTGTTTATTATTATTGTACTTAAGCTAGAGTTAAATTGTTTTTCTTACAAATGACAATTTAATTATTTTTCCTAAGAATCGTTATCATATGAAAACATCCGACCTTGGTTTTTATTTTTGGGCTTAATGATTATGTTTATTTTATGTATCTTATCTTATACTAAAGAAAAAGGGATGGTTAATGAGAGTGTCGTTAACTCTCCCCCTACTTAAACGAGAGCGTCCCGATATCTAAGTAGTTTCCCTACTTGTTGGTAATAAATTCTAACTAATTCTTCTGCCTGCCGGCGTCTGTATTGTAATATGTATTTATATATTTTCAGTCCGATAATGACCAAACCAAACATTGTTGTGACAAATATGACTGTATAAAATCTTGATCTTATGGGATGTTGTTCGTATGGTATTATCAGTTTCTTTAAAGAATCAACATTGTTAAAAGCGTTGTATTTGTTTGAATTTAGAATTTTCTCTATCTCAAAATTTTCGTCATGCTTTGTGTGTATTGCTTCGATTATTCTGTCATGAATGTTTCTGTAGGTTTTATTATCTATTGTGACTTGGTCTGTGTATGTGACTAAGGTTATACCGTTAGTGATAATATTGTTAACTGTGTGATTTTTGTCTAATAATATGAATCCTTCGTCTATTACTAGAAGTTCGTCATTGTATTCTTGTATTATTGTGCATTTTCTGTTCCTATTGTTCAGTAGCGGGAGTATGCATGTGTCCGTCTTGTTGTTTGTCTGACAAATGTTCAGTCGTAAATAATTTTTGCAATGGTTTACTCTTACATAATTCCTGTCACATTGGGCAATTTGTTCGTCCGTTTGAATTTTTCCATGTTTGAAGCTTATAGGCGTGATTTTGAAAAGTTTACATTTATTAATAATATGGGATACTTATAGATGGCTATAAACAAGTCTCCTGTACCTGCTATGTGTATGTCAGCATATTCTAAAATGTTTATAGTTACTGAGATTAATTCGTGTTCTATTATTTCCTTTACGTCGTCTAAATTTAAAGATTCGGTTAAATATTCATTATTCTTTGCAGCGTTTATTGTTCTGACAAGCAATAGAAATTGATCATGCACTTGCTTTATGATGAGGTGATTCTCTACCGTGTTTCCTTGTAATAACTCCATTAGTTTCTCGTACTTTGAATTAATTATGCGTTGTTTTTCGTTGTTGTTTATTAAAACATTTATTGCTGTCTCCATTTTAATGAAATCGTCATGGTCTGGGTTTCCGGTAATAAATTTTAATGCTGACCCTAAGAAGTTTAAGGATCTTGTGTGGCGTTTATGTTCGTTTAGTTGGTTTGCCAATATTTCAATTTTCCTTATCCAGATCGTTTCTTGGGCAGTGAAATGCTGTTGTTTTTTAACAATTTGATTATATGGTGAGAGTATTTTTGTAAGGTTAGTTACATGAAAGAGGAATGAGTATTCGTTGTATATCAGAACATCATCAGTTCTGGTTAGAACATATTTTTGATTCTCCAGTTTCCTTACTTCCGTTTCTGCCTTGATTTTTGACATGACCACTACGAGTAATGTCAGGTAATGTATCGCCTTCATTGAGTGTGAAGTTTTTAATATTATCCTTGTGTACTATTTTGCCCCTTGTGGTTAAGACTGTGTCCTCACGGTCTTCTTTCACAATGTATTTTATATATCTTGCGTCGTTCTTTTTTCGTATTCCTTTTATTTTTACCAATATTTTTTCATTTGGTGTGAAAGTTCGATGGTTTAATTTCTGTAGTGTTTTTTCCGATGCCTTTTTTAATTTTTCGTAGATACTGGTTTTATCGTATTTCATTTTGTTAAAGATTATGTCCCTGGGCTTAAATCCTATTACCGCATGAATTGTGTTATTTAGTTCACGTACTGTTCTATAAATTTCTTCTGCAATTGTTGTAGTATTGTGGATTTTAAATATTTTATGTCATACTTATTACATATTGTTTCTACTGCTGCAGTTGTTAGGCATTGTTCGTTATCAGTCATTAGTCTTACACATTCTGGGTAATTATTCGTGAGTATTTCTTCTATTTTGTCGCTCATTCGTTCTCTTGAGTCGAGCTCTCTCAGAGTTATATATTTTGAAAATTTGTCGATAGCCACCAAAAATGTTTTGCCTTCGTTGAAATAAATATCCATATGTATGTATGTGCCTGGTTCTGTTGGTATATCGGAATCTTTTAATGGTTCTCTCGTTGGATTTCTTTCATATCTGCCAAAGAGACATGCGGTGCATTTTCTATTGAATGCTTTACATTGCGATAATAGCCTGTCATGCCTAAGAATCCCCTTAAATCTTTTAGTGTTGTTGGAATGGGGTATTTACTTATGGCTTCAACTTTCTCAGGATTTGTAGAAATTCGGTTATGTTTTCTTAAATGTCCTAAGTATTCTACTTCCGTCTGGAAGAATTTAGATTTCTCGTTGGATATTCTGAGGGTTGCATGACTTAGTGCATCGAATACAATTTTGATATGTTGTATATGTTCCTCTGGTGTTGAAGAGTATATGAGAACATCGTCAATGTAAATGTATACAAATTTACCGATATATTCTCTTAGAATATCGTCAACACATTTCTGAAATATTGAAGGTGCATTTTTTAAACCAAAGGGCATCCTAATGAATTCATATTTCCCTCCATTTACACAAAATGCTGTTTTTTCCCTGTCCTCTTTCTTAATCTTTACTTGATGGAACCCAGATTCCAAATCTAGCGTTGTGAAATATTTGGCTTTTCCTAAATTCTGTATCGTCATATTGATGTCAGGTATAATATATCTATCTGCAATCGTTTGTGAGTTTAATTTTTGGAAATCTATGACCATTCTTCGTTTAGGTTTTCCTTGTTCGTCTATTCCTTTTTTGCTACTGTCCATATAGGAGAATTATATGGGCTATTACTTCTTTGGATAATTCCCTCTTCGAGTAGATTTTTTATTTCCTTATTCACAAAATCATTATCCGCGATGGGGTACGGGTATTGTTTTGTCCAAGCTGGTTCATCTGTTTTAATCCTAATTGATGCTTCAATCGTAGTTGTGAAGGGTAAGGGTCCTATGCCGTTGTTGTCCTTCATCAATCTATCTATTTCATCCTTATACATGTCATTACCTATGGTATAATTGACGTTACTAATCTTTTCTTCCTTGTTTATAGTGAAAGTCATATCCTGAATATTTATTATAGCTCCTAATTTGTTTATTCCTTCCCATCCTAATATTAGATCGCAGTTTTTTATGTCATCTAACTAGAAAAAGTCTATGTCTTGGCCGAGAAATTTAATTCTTTGTTTAGTATTTACTATTGAAGTTCCATGCATTGAGATAACCTCCATAGGTTTTATTTTTTCAATTACATTGAACTTTAAGGATTTTTTTACGTAATTATGGGTTGCTCCGGTATCTAATAATACATTATATATTTTTTCTTTATCGGACATTTCTAGGTGGGGCAACCCGTCTTTTAGTTTAAATTCTTAATAACTAATTTATTTACAGTACCTGTTTCCACAATTACACTGCTGTTGTCGTCTTCATTGGTTGTGATGTTGTTGTTCCTCATAAATTTGGTCTGATGGAAGTTTCCACTGGGCTCCCTTTGTCATTTCCATGATGGTGTATTGTGCTGTTGGTTATAACTATGAGGATGTGTGTTCCGACGCTGAATGGTATTGCCTGAGCTTATGTCCATGGGTTCTGCTTTTTGTTGGTTGTTGTGCTGTGCTGGGTGATTGGTATGTTGTTTCCATTCTGGACGCTGTTGGTATCTCTGTTGACCCTGATGGTGCTGGTGATATTTTGGCGGTGGTTGATACTGCTGCTTCTGGAATCGTGTATCGATCCTTGGTGTGTTCGTTGGTGGTCGAGTCTCATATGATAGCTTCAGATTTTGATGTTTGCTGTCGTGTTCAATTGTTCTGGCAATCGTATATGCATGTTCCAAGTCCACTAGGGTATTTGCATATAATGTAGACTGCACGAAGGTATTATTAACTCCTGCTATGAATACACGGATGGCGTCTTGCTTTGCTTGGTTTGTCATGGCTTCTATGGCTTCTTTTCCATAACCAGACATTGCTATTTTTGAGATTATTAGGCTTAAACATTTATTAATTTCATCATGAAAATCTTCTAATGTCTTCCTGTCTTGGTAGCACCGTTTCATCTCTTCTTGTAAAACGTATAAAGGACGTGTGTCAGCATACGTATAATCTAGTCTGCTTCTGATAGCGTCGAAATTAAAGATGGTTCCGTGATTTGCCAATACTTGAGCGGCTGCTCCTTGAATTTTTGTCTTCACTATTTGTAGAGCTCTTGAATAGATGCTAGTATTTTTCAGTGGTTCGATGCTATCCATCATTCGTGATGTATCTTCTCGCCATACTCTGTATTTGGTGATGTTCCCGTCGGATGTTGGAAGGGATTTAAATACATCCAATTTTACCTCGTTTATATTTGTTATGGTTGTCGAAATTTCTTCTAACTGTGTATGCCGTGGTTGAGTCACCAGAGGGTTTATCCTGACTTGCTCTAACTGTGCTTTCAGAGCATTTACTTCAGCTGTATGATTTACAGTGAGTTCCTGGATCATGATTTGTATTGTTGCCATTTGTTGTGTTAGGAAATTGATTTCAGCGTTATTTGACATATTTGTAGTGTTTCCTTCTGTAATATTGTCAACAGATCTTGTTTTGTCAAATTTATGTATTTTCCTAATTATATTCATGAACAATTTGAACAGTGATGAATTATTAGGAAGTTTTCCTTTTATGAAGGAATTTTTTCTTTTTATAAAGAATTATTGTTGAGTACTTGCTGCGACAAGGATGTATATTGGTCCGCTCACTTGGAAGAATAAATTTAATTATTCTTCTGGCAGGATCGCCAATTAAGTTTTTTCCTTTTTAATAAATAAAAAATATTTTTTTTTCGACGCGATGCGTCTTTCTTTATTTAAAATATTTTCTTAATTTTAAAAAGTTTGGATTAAAAACAATACGACGTCTATACGTCTTTCTTGCTTATTTTTAACTGCTTATCATTTACATTTCATTTGCTTAAATACTACATTTTTCTTAATCATTAAACAAACAACATGTTTGTGTTTTTCTTAATTACTAAACAAACAATATGTTCGGGGTTTTCCTTATCTTGGGTTTTTCCCTTAATCCTCTTGTTTATTATTATTGTACTTAAGCTAGAGTTAAATTGTTTTTCTTACAAATGACAATTTAATTATTTTTCCTAAGAATCGTTATCATATGAAAACATCCGACCTTGGTTTTTATTTTTGGGCTTAATGATTATGTTTATTTTATGTATCTTATCTTATACTAAAGAAAAAGGGATGGTTCATGAGAGTGTCGTTAACTTGCGCGCAAATAAAAACTGAAGTATAAAACGCCACATCAAAAAAGTCGCAGGAGGTTTACACAGGCTATGACCATTTCTTACACATTTAAAAATCAAACAATGTTTGTAAATGGAGTGTAATATATGTCGTTTATATATAAACCTATTTTGTGGGAAAACTCTCAGACTATATATATATATATATATATATATATATATATATGTATATATATATACATAGTGAAGACTTTTCCATACTATGGGGACTGTCCTCAAAATTTTATATGCCTTGCTCATAGTTTGAGGACATGTTACTTCGAAGACATTTTTTTCCATTTTTTTTTTTATTAAAAACAATACCTCTATGTTAGTACTATTATCCTTAAACATCCTTTTTTCTATATATACATCCTTTGTACATAAATTTCTTATTTAAAGATAAAATTTTCGTCTTTGGTGCTGCCATACTTACAGTAGAAATTTTCCGTTACTAACGGCGTTAAAAAAATTTTCAACAGCAGGCTCTGATATATAGAAGTATTGGCGCCAAAGAACTGAGAAAATTACATTTTGCAAACAGCTGTCTCGTCGTACACACAAATGTCAAACTCCATATAAAAAAAACTTATACCTAAAAAACCATTTGAGCTCGTTAAACTTCGCGCGCAAATAAAAACTGAAGTATAAAACGTCACATCAAAAAAGTCGTAGGAGGTTGGCACAGGCTATGGCCATTTCTTACATATTTAAAAATCAAACAATGTTTGTAAATGGAGTGTAATATATGTCGTTTATATCTTAACCTATTGTGTGGGAAAACTCTCACACTACATACACAGAATAGCTTTTATGAATAATTTGTCGCAAAGGTCCGGGGGATTTATACAAACAAATATTTATTCTCGTTTGTCACGGGAACTATTATAGTGCAGAACTTTATAATTTTCATAAATAAGTCTCTTAATAAATAGGTTCTTTTTGATAAAAAATTGAGCGGGTAGGCCCAGGGGAGGTGGTACCTCCCCCATTGATTTAGGCAATCAATTATTTATTAAAAATATAGTAAATCTTTTTGTATTTTAATAAGATTTTTTACTATCGATAGGTTACAGAGTAAATATGTGATTTTTATTTAAGAAATTCGCATTTTTTTTTTTAGCAAATTTTTATAAAAATAGTTTCTTTTTAATGCAAGATAATTAAAAGCAAAACAATTTGACAAAAACATTGAATATTAGGAAATTTCTGAAATACTCATCTTATAACATTATTGTATATTGAATTCTTATTACAACAGTCTCGCAATACATCTTATAAAACTAATGATTTTATCTTATATATTTCGTTACGTGTAGATGGCCTGTTATGTATTACTTACGTCGAGTATGAATTTATTCATTAATTTAAAAATTTTAAATTGCTCTATTTTAATTTTGAAAAAAAAAATATAATCTTTTCGAAAAAATTTGAATTTTAATCCAAAAACAAAAATTTTTAATGCATATTTTTATGCAAATAAAATACATTTTCTGGAGAATTCCTTTTGTTGTCTTGGTATTATAACCAATTGCTAACATATCAATAACATCTACATATGTTATGACAGAAGTTTGAACGCTATATTTTTTATACATTTATTTGTCTTAAAAATTTTTAGTGCATACTTTTTAATATTCTTAGAGCACGTTTGTTTTTAAAATCATTTTTTGCATATAAAATACATTTTTTAGAGAACACCTTTTATTGTCCTGGTTATAATATTTTATTGCTAACATATCAATAACATCTATGTTGACAAATTCTATCTCTCTCTTTAAAATGTTAACTGTGGTCCAATATAAATCCATTTCGTAATAAATGCTTAAATATAAACTTGTGTAATAATGTTGAACATAAAGTGTCAAATTTATTGTTCACATTAAAAATTTGGTTCTGTAAATTAAATTAATTATTGAATTAACCATTGAATTATATATCGATTACATATGATTGGTTTAAATTCATAATCCATTTTTCGACATCATGAATACATTAAAAGACGTCATATAAAGAAAACAATAAAACATAAATTTGTTGCCAACTGTTTCACTTCGCCATGGTTAGCAACAAATTGTGCAGTACATTTAATGAAAGGTACTAAGGCGAATTCGCTTAATCAGCTGATTATATAAGCAAAATTGTTGCATACCCGTAGGAGTGTTAAACTCCATGTATACACAAATTAATGAATTCGCCGTATTATTGTTCTTATAGAACTGCTACCAACAGACGAATTCGGTTTACATTAGACAATTTTTTTTATACTGATAAAAATTTGACGTTTGTTTTGATAAAAAATTTTATAGTATAAACTGGACTTAATGGAAACTACACAAATAACACAGAGAAGAAAAATTCATATATTTGAAAATTTTTTTCATAAATATTATGAATCCAACATGACATTTTTTCCCAAACTTTTTTCATATATGTATATTATTATATTGTACTTAATGATAATTTTGTGAAAAAAACACATCTGCTGTGTTCTTCTGCCCCCAACATGTGACTAAAAATCATTAAAAACCAAAAATTCTGTAAAGAAAATGTCAAACATTTAAAAATTGAAAATATAAATGAAAATTTAAACAATTTGTTTAAGTTTTTATGACTTTTGATTCATTTCAAAAAATGTAAAAAAGTGTTAATATTTAAGAAATAATTCTTAAACATTATGAACTAAAATCAATGAAAGTAAATTCTTACGAGTATATTTATGCACGAACTTTTTTCTGCGCAGAATTTTTTACAAACTTTAAAATTTTAATAAATGTATAAAAAGTGTAGAATGAATTTGTCATGCGGAATTACTTAAAAAACCGGTTAAGCACTTTTTTTAATACGACAATTGTTAAAATGTTTATTATTGTTAAAACGCTTTATTATTTAAGCAAGTACACTTATCATAGTGCCTACATTAGACAATTTTTTTATTAAGACAAACGTCAAACTTAACACGCATTTGTGGAAGATGGCAACAGTTGCATAAAAACAATACTGCGTATTCATTATTGTTTTATATATATGCAGTTTGACAACTGTAACAACCAAAATAATAATCAGCTGTTTAACTAAGGTTACCTTGTATATATTCGCACTGATTTTGACGTTTGTTTTGATAAAAATTTGCCTAATGTAGACACTAGGTTACAGTACATGACATTTGTAATCACAGGTAATTTTAAACTAAATAATATCAGTGTTACTCAAACCACCAAATTTAAACAAAATAAATTTAAAGCTTTATCAGATTATAATCTAAGCTCCTGATTGAGTGCAACAAGCGAAATTTTTTAAAATGAAATTTGTATGAAAAAATACTCAAAAAAATTTTAAAGAAAAGTATAATTTTGATATAATAAAATTAGGGAAAATTAAATTTTCATTCAATTTGATTTTTTTATGAATTGGTCCTAAGTTAAGCTCCCTGGGCAAATATAAAAATGGGAAATACGGTTTGCTTTTTTACAAAAATAAAAGAATATTTCATAAAAAACCGGTTAACTGACGGAAAAATCCGGCCTATCGAATAGCTAGAAAATAAAAATTATTCGAAAAAGACAGTTTTCTAAAAAGAAAAAACTGGTTTTTGAATACACTAGTTGAATCGAAATGTTCAACTCTCGATCAAGTTGATTCTATGCAAGAGAAATTTTCAGCAAGACAAATATCAAGTTTTTGTCTGAATTGCAGTTAGTTTTTATCTCTATCAATTAGAGGAAACTTATGTCATAACAAATCATGTAAGAAGCATCAACAGCAATCAAAAATGCGTCTTTAACCACGCAACATCAAGACAAAGTTGTCGGAGCTCGAGCACTCATTAAAATTTATTTATTTATTTTGCATATTTTTTAACTACGCTAAAACATATTTGTTTAGCATTGCTCGCGGTCCTCACCTAACATAAAATATTTAACATTAACACTACATCATGTTAATGATAAATGTAAACCATTCAAGTTGATATTATTGTTAAATTTTTAAATGTTCAAAACCGGTTGTTAAAACAAATGTTAAAAGAACCATGTTTAAACATGAAGCATCACACGCAATGTTTTTTACTAACACAAAGGAATTACTGCATGAGCGTGGAAGGCATAGAGTAACATATAGAGTCGAATCTCTCGATTGACAATTGAAAAAAAAAATGTTGTTTTGTAAAAATATGTGTTTTTATTTTCTTTTAGCTACAAGAAATGTATTTTATTACATGTATTTTGTTGTTGTATGAGTTACACTACGTCCAGACTAGCCTTTTTCTTGTTCACATAAGAACAAAACGTCGGCAGAGCAAAACACGCATTTTTTCGTTTTGTTTTTAGTGGGTAGAACATTTGCCGAACAAATCATAATTATTTGTCTACCGTCAGTGTCACTTCGATACTTTTACATTCAAAAATTACGTCTGATGGCAGACATGTTTGCTCGAACAATTGTGCGAACAACGGTGTGCGAACAACGGTGTGCGAACAAGAACAAAACATCAACAAGTTGGGTCCACTCTATCCAAATGTATGTGCGCATAATATTTTTTTCAATGTGCGAACAATACTTATATTTTTGACAATTCGTTTCGTCCCTTTTTGCTCTCAGTGGAAGGCAGCAACAAAACAATGAGAAAACAAGAAATTCACATTAATGCATGGACGCCATAATGAAAACGTTGAAATTTGAGCAGAAAATTTTACCATGATGTTTTAACGTCATCTCTATGGAAGACTACCCGTTATGTTTCAACATTTATTGTTAAATAAATTTATCATTTTGTGGAATGCAAGAGAATTTCAAAATTTCGCAAATAAAAATATTAGATACACACTTTTGCTATTGAATAAGGTAGACACATAATTCTTTCTAATTTTCTCAGTATTTAAGATATTTACTTATGGAATTTGTCAAATATACATATACGAAGTAAACTATATACTTCGAATACATTAAAAATTTTAGATTGCATTCCGATTTCATCACACGTATCATTTTGTGGAATGCAATAGAATTTAAAAATTTCTAAAATAAGTATATTAGGCAGACACTTTCGCTATTGAGTAATGTGGACACGCCAAATTATTTTTTTTTATTTTCTCGGAAAACATTCAAACTTTTAAGTAACAATCCGATTTCATTGAAATAAGAAACATAGAGAAGTTGATTATATCTTCTTTTAAACTCACAATTAATTTTTTTTAAGTTTCAATGCATTTTGATGATTTATTTGTTAGGTTTTTTTCTGTTTAAAATTTTTAATAAAACACCAAGACAATTTTCCTTACAAAAAATATTTTTTTAAATCAAGTTGAAATTCATTCCCATACACTTCGATACAAGGCAAATTAAAGCAGGTGACTGCAATTTTGCAACCACAACAACACGGCAAATTCGCAAATGAATTTTGTTTTTATAAAAATACTCGCCGAACTGTCAAAGAATGTTTTGACATTTCAGGATATTGTTTACAGTCAAAGGGAATTGAAAAAGGTGACCCCACATATTCATCTGATTATTTGTTTTAGTACTTAGAAATTTTAAACTGCATCTGAGCACAATTTTTGCATACCACCTCAAGTGTCAAACTCCATATATAAAAAAAATTAATGAATTCGCCGTATTGTTGTTTTTGTAGAACTGCTGCCTCTTGTTTCATTTTTCCATGCTTGATATTTGAAAAAGTTGATGAATTCGCCGTGTTGGTGTTTTTGTAGAATTGCTATCAGCCCGTCTAGACGTAATATAATATGTAAGATTTTTGTGTCAGAGAGTGTAAAATTCGCTCTCTGAGAGAATTATTTCACGTGTAGATTCAAATATTAGCATTATAAGATGTATTATGAGACTGTTGTGATGGATTTCTCTACACAACCATCTTATAAGATGAACTGCAAAAAAAATACACATATACGAAAGTTTATTTGTGTATTTGCATATGTATTTCGGAAATTACTAAAAAAAAATGTTTTTTTGTAAAATTGTTTCCTTTTAGTGTTTGTTTTACATTTTAAAAAACATTTTTATAAAAATTGTGCTAAAAAGTGCAAATTTCTTAAATAAAAAGGATATGTTTACTCTGTGACTGATTGAAAATAATGATATCTTATAGGATTTATTAGAATATGTATACTCCTTATTTAAGATTTAACATGATATAAACAAAATGGTTACTCTCCTCTGCCGATGTTATTTCACTTATTATATCAGCGTTAATCTCAGTTGTAGACCTGGGGTAAAGGCCCAACCAGTCACCAAAAAATCGTCGTATTGCAAATAACCAAAGAACAGGGTTGTTTTCACAATGAATGTTCAAAAACATATGATACGTTTACTTTTGTTGAAGGTTTGTACGAAATGTTTCACGCTTCTTTTTTTCATTCTACGTTGCGTCGCAAAGTTAACTGGTTGGGACTTGACATTTGTTTTATTTCGCCAATAGTAAAAGCTTTGTAAATTCAAATCTTGTAAATTGAATAATTAACACTTTTATTAATATTTATTTTCAATGTATACATGTTGAAATGAAACAATTAGCAGTTGTTCATCAACAACAAAAATACGGCGAATTCATCAATGTATTTTGCTTTTTTATAAATTCTCTATGCACTTTCAAAAAATAATAAAATTCTTGAAATCATGTCTTATAAATTAAATCATTAATGAAGTTACTACTTTATATTAATATTGATTTTTTCATTCAGTTGTAACCACTTTCAAAACAAAATTTAATTAGCGGACATAAGAAATGTGTAACATAAACAACTTTTGACATATGTAGGGTATGACGCCAATAAGAAAATAAATTTTGTACATGCAAATGTATAAATACATTAGCAATTTTTGCAAAGCATTTTTCTATAAAAAGTTAAAAATGATATTGCCAATGGAATCGGCCTTTACTACACGTGAACATTATATTATGACATACGTCTTTCTTTCCAATACGAATCGCTACTCCAAAATCTAACATTTAATCAAAATAAAAGCAAAAGAGCAACCTACCAAATAATATTATCAAAAACGGAAAAGTTACACAGAGGCTACACTTCGTCGTCTCGACGACGCATCCTTTGAAAAAACCTACTTAGACATTTTAAATTATGTTGTGCAAACGCATATAGAAACATTTCCATAAAAATGTAAACTATACGAAAAATTAAATAAAAATAATAAGAAATACTAATGAAATTCGTAATACTTGTAATATCTATTAAAATTATTAATGCTTATATTGTTATAAACAGCAAACTTCCTTAAAAATTACAAAAAACATGAAGCAAAACATTTCTATATGTTGCTCACCAGTGTAGACAGGGCTTTATAGGAGTAGAGTTCGTAACCGGTAACCGGTAGTGAAACCGGTAGTGAAAAGTGAACGGCGTTAGAAATTTATCAGGAAAAAAGTAAACAATCTGGCAACAATAATTGCTATATATGCAACGTTGACTTTGCAGACATGACTCCGAACTACACGCGGCATAAAAATCAGTCCTCATAATATGTGGTGCATACTTAAAAGAGATTTAGACCTAGTTCCCGATATTTTAAGCCCGAAAAAACGAATTTATATTCCTAATTTTTTGCAAGAATTCAGAATAATTGATTAAAAGTGAAGAATTTTTCTGTCCCCAAAGTTTGCGCTAGGCATAAATATATATATATATATAAATATATAAATATATATGTATATATATAAATATATATGTATATATATATAAATATATATGTATATATATAAATATATATGGAAATATTTATATAAATATATATATATATATATATAAATATATATATATATATAAATATATAAATATATATATAAATATATATATATATATATATATAATATATATATATATATATATATATATATATATATTATATATATATATATATATATATATATATATATATATATAATTTTCTGACAAATCTTCCCGGAAGTTTGACCTGGTACTGATTTGGTACAATGATTTTTTTTTTACCATTTTCTATGTCAAGATATTATTATTATTATAATAGGGTAACTATTACGCAAAAGCAATCAATACAGTTCGATTTAATACAAAAAAAAATTGCAAATTAATTAACTGTATCTAATATAATGAGCAACAATTTTTTATACTTAAGTTGAAAACGTATACGTAAATTATATTGAATGCAAATACTTGGCATAATTTTCGTTAAAATGGCATTGCCAGATCAAATTGTTTAGTAAAAGAAAAATACTCGGAGTATTTCTCAAGAATTTTGAAAAATTATTGCCACTTTAATATTATCATATAAAGTGTATCTATAGTTTTGGGCAGATGTGTATGAATATAAAAAATAAATTTCTATAACAATAGATTTTCGCTTGCTTTTGAAATCTTATATATGTAGGATACTAAGGGGAAGCTAAACTAAGTGCAATGTCATTTTAATATCATTAATTGTGAGGAATAATGTTTACTTACCTAATTTTGATGGTATGAAATACCTTGTCTATTATTTTTGATCGATTACTAAGGAATTTTATGCTTTCTTTGGCTCCCAATTTGGTTTATTTCTCTAGAAACTGTACTAGGCACTTCTAAACACTTTTCGGTATACTTTCGGTTCCTGTTAGGCACCAAATTCAAAATTTAAAATCTCATCACTGATAACTAGACCTCCTCTACGTAATACAAATGGAGAATGGGCAAGAAACGATAACAAAAAAAGGGAATCTCTTTGTTAGTCATTTATAGAATGTCTTTACCCCGAACCAATCAAGTGCCCCAAATCAGAGCAGTGGGAGTCTCCTTGCTTTGAGATTCGAGAGATCAGCAAGGCTGTTGTTGATTTAAACTACAAAAAAGTACCTGGTATTGATAAAATCAGTAACAACATGCTTTTGGATAGCATTAAAAATAATACTTTATATTTTTAACGCTATATTACGCCTTGAATATTATCCACCAGAATGGAAGTTGTCACTGATTATCATGATACCCAAGCCGGGAAAAGATTACACAAAAGTGGATTGGTATAGATCTATAAGTCTATTATCGAATTTGTCTAAGCCATTGGAGAAGCTCCTAATGAACAAGTTAAACCCGCTGATTAGTCAAAATCAATACATCCATAATCATCATTTCGGATTTACAGCACTACCGAACAAACACACAGACTTGTAAATGTTATAAACAAAACTTTTTAGGAAAAAAAGTATTGTTCCGCTATCTTCATTGACATATCGCAAACATCTGACAAAATATGGCATGAACACTTGTTATAGATAGAACAAAATTTAGCCATAAGTTATTAAACAGCTATATAACTGGTCGGAAATTTATTCTTAAAGAATGTCACTTTTTAAGTACACCTTAGCCTATTGAAGCAGAGGTACCCCAAGGTAGTATATTGTGTCCTATGTTGTACCTAATTTACAGTATGCCAACCAATAGCCAAATGCATATATCAACATTTGCAGATGATAAAGCTTTTTTAAGCACCCATGAATGTCCTGCAGTAACTTATATTTGATATTGAAAGGAAGGAGATATTGATTAAGGAAGTAGAAACAAACAAAAATGCACACAGATAACATTTACCTTGCGTAGGGAATCGTGCCCACCTATCCTGATAAATAATCCCAGCAATCGAAGGGTAAGTACTTCGGTATTCATCTTGATCGACGCCTTATTTGGAAATTTCATATAGGTGCAAAGTTGATCCAAATAAAACTGAAACTTCACCAAATAAATTGACTCGTTAGTAAAACTCTATATCAAGTCTAGTTTGTAAACTACTCCTTTATAACACAATTTTAAAACCAATATGGAGTTATAGGACCTAGTTATAGGGTACGGCCTCATTCAAAGACGCCAAAACAATGTATTACGAATTATAACCGTAGCACCGTAGTATGTAAGAAATAGTAAAATACAGAAGGATCTAAGCATTCCTACAATAAAAGAACAGACAGAATCATATTTGAAAAAGCTGAAAATACAACAAAACCACTAGCATGAAACATATTAAGAAGTAATGGGCACATCCGATTGAGAAGAAGGAACATATCACACCTGAGCCGAATATAAATCATAGGAATTAAAAAGTTTCTTGTCAGGCAATAGTTGGACCAAATAAGTATTAGGATTTAGATTTAAAATTTGATTTGAAGACATGTATTTGGACATGCCTTCTCCCTTGGTCACGGCATCCGGTTGCAATGCAGCTCCACACTGAGCTTACGATCTACCCGCGATTTGGGTCTAAACCACAGCCACCACGAAAAGCTTCCCAGGGGGCCACTCCAACTGTCAGGCTGGAACCGGAGTTCCAGGGGCTCGTGATACCCGTGGTACCAGTATTAAGTCACCGGTCGGACTTCGTAGCCAAAATGACTACTACCAGTTGAACTTCAAATAGTTCGGGACTGGTGGCCCGCCACTCGCAACATATCAACATGCAACGTACAACAACAAGGATAGACACACACAAAAGCACACGCCAACAGTTAACCATCGCCCTCACGGGCGACTCATTGACCACATGGTGTGGAACCAGCAAGGGACGATACGAACGAGAGACGACAATAACGACACTAGACTAGGCCACCCTCACGGATGACCCCGAGTACTCCAGAAGGGAGTACTACTCAAGCGAAGCGCACAGGACAAACACAACCCAACAACGACGATAGAACTAGGCAAAGCCTACAGAAGTCACAACAACCGCACATCAGCAACCGGGATCGGCAGGAACAACCGCAACAGCTGGAACAGACATTAAACGCAGAAGAGGCAACATCGGCGACATCTGAGTCCAACAACTAAGAATGGCTCTGCAGAGAGCCACCTCCGCTAAGTCTCCTACTTCTCCTAGCAAATACTTCGCGCCCAATCGAACCCAACCTCGCTAAAGTCCTACTGTCCTCTAAGATCCTACTATATTCCCATCCCGCCCCAGTGTGAGTAATACCCATACCATCTAAATCCCTGATGTCATCATAGTACGGACACATAAGAATTATGTGCAACGGATCTTCCTGTCCCCTCCCACACCCACAGTCCGGAGTGTCGGACAAACCTCTCTTATGCAAAAATGCATTGAGTGAGCCATGTTCCGTCAGTAAAAATCCAAGACTCAAGCCAAAACCAAAGTCCGGGCTATCACGTACAAAGTCCGCGTCACGTATAAATTCATACGTTACCCTCCCTTTGTCGCTGACCTTCCATCGCGTCCCCCACCTAGAAACAAGACACTCATCTAGGAGTGCCTTGTTTTGCTTAACTTCCCCATTCACCAGATCAACAGCAGAAACCCAATCATGAGCAAGAAGTGGTAGTCCCTCCTCGATCTTGAAGATAATACCACGACGTATTAACAGTACCTGCAGTGCGTCAGTCGAAACTGTCAGGTATACCGGTATACACCTTAACATAGCGACCCGCTGACACGACAAGATCTTGTTCCTGCCAGCAACAGACGTGACCGTCTTCTCATAGGAAAACCGAACGCCGCGCAAAAGACGAAAAGGCCCTCATATACAGTACGGACAGCACGCCTCCTAAGGCCCCGGTCCCTTCTAAGGATGCGCCTAACCTTACCTACAACAGCAGTCAGCTTGTCCCTAACTTGAGTAAGATGAACTAAGAAGTTCATCCTCTCCCCCATCATTATTCACAGATACTTGGCCTCAGTCGCATATCTGAGACTAACGATGCCCGCTCGAATGAGTGGAGTACGACCCCGAGATAATCTGCCCTTGAGCAACATCATCTCGGTTTTGTCCATCTCCACTTTGACGCCTGCACGATCGCCCCATTCACATACGTCACGCATGACCTCCTCACCCTTAGCTTACAGCTCAGCACGAGACTGGCCTTCCACATGGATAAGTAAGTCATCCGCATACGCGCGCAAATTGTTTGAACGGCCAAGGCGCCTCAACAGAGGATCCATCATAATGTTCCATATAAATGGGCCACATATGGACCCCTGCGGACAGCCCCGAGCAACGTCCCTCCAAGCCATGCCTGGCCTAGCCTTTCGACATCGGCCAAGCAAGGTGTCGTTAGCTGAACACATCCACTGATCTATCAGTTCGGCACGAACTATAGATGACGGCTGCTTTATCTATTGGCTGCGATAAAGCAGCCGCCCTGACAAATGCCGCGTACATATCCCAGTTCACATCCCTGTCTCTCCACCTTCTAAGAGGTGCTGTCTCCCGCGTTCGTTCATGGTGAGAGACCCCAATCTCAATAGATTGTGATCACTCACGCCCCAATCGTCACACACCCTCCACCTAAAACTAAAAGCAGTCAGCGCCGCCCCATTTGCAGCTGTTACGTCTATGTCAATGACGCCATTAGGACCATCGAAAGTATACAGATTACTCGGCGTATTTAATACGCCGACGCTCACCGTTAACATCCACTCACTGAGCATCCTACTTCGCACGTAGTTCTGATATCCAGGGGAATGCCTGGACATCTTGGAGAGGATGCATTTGCGGCAAGACCTATGATGAGCGGAATGCTACTCGTCTGGAATAGCACCGTATCCATATACCTTAGATAGTGCTCCAATGGACAGCCAAACCTACAATACATGCTCACTAAGAGCAAACTGCCCTTCCGCAGAAATGCAGACCCCCCATTCACTACTACTAACTATCGTACAATCAATGTCCCTGTCATCCACTATTATTGCAGAGTTTCCCCCGCTGTCCGTATAGACTCGCATACCCCCCTAACAGAGCCATCCGCAGTGTATGGTTCCTGCACCAATGCGAAAATCGCTCCCTTACTGCGCATCGCCTGCCCCAGCTCGCACACAACCGAATAAGCCCGTTGGCAGTTAAGCTGTACTATTCGCAACTCCATATTAGTGTCGAGCGTTCACCCTGGCAATCCTAGCAGCAAAAACAGGGCATGCTGACGACTTCAACATATGATCCGCCGGTAGACCCTTAAAGGCACAATTGCGATAGCGCATCACGTTTGGGCACTGCGTAGCTCAGTGGGCAACAGCGCCACAACGACGGCAAACGTCTTCATTCATCCTGCATTCCCGAACGCGATGGTCAAAGACCAGACACCTATAACATACCTGCACGGCATCTTGCACTCGCACATGGAACCTAAACCATTTTATATATACTCCAGCAACGACCAATATGTCTTTCACGCGCTCGATGCACTCCAGGAATACATTGACCTGGGCTCCACCACTACCACTACCGGGTTTCCCAGGGCTACTAGCCAGGCGAACGCATCTTTTGTAGGCCTCCTGCGACAATGAACCCTTAAGGTTCATCTCGTACAATTCGGACATGAACTTATCTGGCGAGATTTCAGAATGAACTCTCTGCACGACGACCTTAGGGCCCAGCTTGTCCTGCACACTCACCTCCAATCCGACTTCTGCGAACTTTGCGTTCTCGGAGATCTTTTGCCTCTCCGCCACAGAAGGGGTCCTAATTACAGCGCCGCCATCTTTAACTTCGTGCACTCTCACGCCTAACATAGGACCAACCTGATCCACCACCTTATTCACTACTTCCTTGGAAGTAGCCCCGCCTTTCCCTTTCACCACCACCGACCACGTCTCCACCGGTTTAGGGACCGGGACCGCGGGAACAGTAGTAGGCGCACGCGCTGCCGGACCAGAAGCACCAGCAGAAGCAGGGGGCATCATTTACTCTATAGCTCCTAACGATACAATATGTCCACCAGCAGCTTCATACACCTCCAGCCGCCCCCTCAGCCCCTCGTTCTCCGCAACAACCTTCATGAGAAGCGCCTCGTACTTCTCGGAACTCGCCATAACAATTCTGGCTAAGGCGGAGCTTACTCCCTCAGCATACACCGCATCCACCAAGTCACCCGTCACCCCCTTCATCTCGCTTATGACCGCATCAGCTCCAGAAACATCAGCAACCATACCCCTCCTACGGGGTCTACACTCTCTCCTGTTAGCTGACTCACTCAGCAGAGGGACGGTAACAGTTGCACCTCCAACACCTGCAACCCCAGCACCAGCAGTTCCAACACCACCTACAACAGGAACAGCACCTCTCGCTCCAACATCTCCAGCAGCAGCACCAGCAACAGTACCAGCAGCGGCTCCAGCCACAGTACGGGTCGCAAGCGACATTCCCGGCTTAAACCTCTTGTCTTCATCATCCGCCTCTGAACTTGAGAGTTCACTCTCCTAGTGCCTCACGCGCGGCACCGGAGTTGGCGGCGGACCCATCGTGGCATCGGTCGGTGCCTCAGACTGGTACGAGGCATCACCTTCCTCCTAGGTCGTTCTGGCGGCATTGCCAATAACCCGAATTCACCGGTGTAGACCGTCTGAATTCGCCGGTGTCAAAACTCTGAAGTTCGCCGGTAAAAACAGCAGAAAATTCAACACCAACGAAATTAGATACTCGCCGGTGTAGACAGGCACAAATTTCCTGTGTAGACACAAATGACTCAATTCGCCTATCTAAACTCCTTCCGATCTTTGGGTCACAGCACCCGGTTGCAATGCAACACCACACTGAGCTCACGCTCTACCCGCGATTTGGGTCTAAACCACAACCATCACGAAGCTCCCTCACGGGCGATTCGTTGGCCACATGGTGTGACACCAGCAAAGGACAAAACGAACAACGACTAGGACAACTTCGACGCTGGCACCCTCGCGGGTGGTCTTGGTCACAAAAGTGACCTGGAACCAACAACGAGGACAGAGAAGAAACACGAACAAGAGAGACAGCAAGGTGAGCCGACAGGAAGAGGCAAACAGCAAGAAACAGCAACGGCGAAACAGGAAAGCGAAGTCGGAGCAAAGATAGCAATCCATCATGCCAGCAAACTACAACAGTCATATACATACCCGCAAACCGTGGGCAAACAACAGTGACGAAAGGAGCGACCAAGCAACAACGGCAAGGAGCACCACTACGGTTGCTCATATAGGAGCCGCCTCCACTACTCATGTCTACTTCTTCTCCTATCAAATACCTCCCGGGCGAAATCGCCCAACCTTCCAATTGTCCGCACGTCCACTAAGGCCCTACTAAAATCCCAACCCCACGCAGTATGAGCTATGCCCATACTATCTAAACTCCTAATGTCATCATAGTAGTGGCATGTCGTCAGTACATGCCACACGTCCTCAAGTCCCCTCCCGCACCCACAGTCCGGAGTATCGGACAGACCTCTCTTATGCAAAAATGCATTGAGTGAGCCATGTCCCGTCAGTATAAAACCCATACTCAGACCGAAGTCAAAATCTGGACGTTGCCGTCTGAAGTCCGCGTCACGTTACCCGTCCATTGTCACTGTTCGTCCATCTCGTCCTCCACCTAGACTGAAGACACTCCTCTAAGAGTCCCTTCATCTGCAAACTATCCCCATTCATTAGATCAGAAGCAGAAACCTAGTCATGACCAAGAAGTGGTAGCCCCTTCTTGATCTTGAAAGCAATAACACGACGTATTACCTCCAGATCAAGAGGTGCCACACCCAGAAGAACCTGGAGTGCGTCCGTCGATACCGTCCTACAAACTGGCATGCATGCCAACATCGCGACCCTATGGCAGGATAAGACCTTGTTTCTACCAACAATAGACATAACCGTTTCATACCATACAGGGGCACCAAATACACGGTACGATCAGCACGCCTGCTGAGGTTCCAGTCACTCCTGAGGATGCGCCTAACCTTATCTGCAACACTAGACAACTTGTCCCTTATGTGAGTAAGATGAACCAGAAAGTTCATCCTCTCACTCATCATTATTCCCAGATACTTGACATCAGTCGCATATCTGAGACTAACACTGCCAGTCCGAATGAGCGGAGGACGACCCCGAGACAACTTGCCCTCAAGCCCTCAAAAAGAATGAGCAAGTCATTCGCATACGCGCCCACCCTGAAGGAACGATCGCGCTGCGCCATCAGAGGATCCATCATAATGTTCCAAATAAATGGACCACAGATGGAACCCTGCGGACACCCACGAGGTATGGGGATGCAGATGTGTTCAAGATTTACGTGGGTACGTGCCCGACGGCCCAACCCCACGGTGGTCTTAACACCGGGTGAGTACAATGCGCCCACCAACGCCCCCAGATGCAACAAACTGCTACACCTGAGTACCAATTTGAAGACATGTATTTGGACATGCCTTCCCCCTTGGTGAGGAGCGGAACCTATCTAAAACTCCTTCCGTTCTATGGGTCACGGCACCCGGTTGCAATGCAACTCCACACTGAGCTTGCGCTCTACCCGCGATTTGGGTCTAAACCACAGCCACCACGAAAAGCTCCCCAGGGGGCCACTCCAACTGTCAGGCTGGAAACAATTTCCAGGGGCTCCTGACACCCGTGGTACCACTATTAAGTCACCGGTCGGACTTCGTAGCCAAAATTGACTACTACCAGTTGAACTCCAAATATTTCGGGACTGGTGGCCCGCCACGCGCCAACATCAAACATGCAACATACAGCCACAAGTATGAACACACACAAAGGACGCACTGACATTTAACAATCGCCCTCACGGGCGATTCATTGGCCACATGGTGTGGCACCAGCAAGGGACGATACGAACGAGAAACGACAATGACAACACTAGACTAGGCCACCCTCACGGATGACCCCAGTACCCCAGAAGGGAGTACAGCCCAAGCGAACGCACAGGACAAACACAACCAGCAACGTCGGTAAAAACTAGGCAAGTCCTACAGGAGCTACAGCAACCTCACATCAGCAACCGGGATCGGCAGGAACAACCACAACAGCTGGGACAGTCATCAATCGCAGAAGAGGCAACATCGGCGACATCTGAGTCCAACAACTAAGAGTGGCTCTGCAGAGAGCCACCTCCGCTAAGTCTCCTACTTCTCCTAGCAAATACCTCACGCGCAAACGCACCCAACCTCGCTAAAGTCCTACTGTCCTCTAAGACCCTTCTATATTCCCATCCCGCCCCAGTATGAGTAATATCCATACCACCTAGATCCCTAATGTCATCTTACGTGCCACGAATCTTCCTGTCCCCTCCCACACCCACAGTCCGGAGTGTCGGACAGACCTCTCTTATGCAAAAATGCATTGAGTGAGCCATGTTCCGTCAGTAAAAATCCAAGACTCAAGCCAAAACCAAAGTCCGGGCGATCACGTACAAAGTCCGCGTCACGTATAAATTCATACGTTACCCTCCCTTTGTCGCTGACCTTCCATCGCGTCCCCCACCTAGAAACAAGACACTCATCTAGGAGTGCCTTGTTTTGCTTAACTTCCCCATTCACCAGATCAACAGCAGAAACCCAATCATGAGCAAGAAGTGGTAGTCCCTCCTCGATCTTGAAGATAATACCACGACGTATTAACAGTACCTGCAGTGCGTCAGTCGAAACTGTCAGGTATACCGGTATACACCTTAACATAGCGACCCGCTGACACGACAAGATCTTGTTCCTGCCAGCAACAGACGTGACCGTCTTCTCATAGGAAAACCGAACGCCGCGCAAAAGACGAAAAGGGCCTCATATACAGTACGGACAGCACGCCTCCTAAGGCCCCGGTCCCTTCTAAGGATGCGCCTAACCTTACCTACAACAGCAGTCAGCTTGTCCCTAACTTGAGTAAGATGAACTAAGAAGTTCATCCTCTCCCCCATCATTATTCACAGATACTTGGCCTCAGTCGCATATCTGAGACTAACGATGCCCGCTCGAATGAGTGGAGTACGACCCCGAGATAATCTGCCCTTGAGCAACATCATCTCGGTTTTGTCCATCTCCACTTTGACGCCTGCACGATCGCCCCATTCACATACGTCACGCATGACCTCCTCACCCTTAGCTTACAGCTCAGCACGAGACTGGCCTTCCACATGGATAAGTAAGTCATCCGCATACGCGCGCAACTTGTTTGAACGGCCAAGGCGCCTCAACAGAGGATCCATCATAATGTTCCATATAAATGGGCCACATATGGACCCCTGCGGACAGCCCCGAGCAACGTCCCTCCAAGCCATGCCTGGCCTAGCCTTTCGACATCGGCCAAGCAAGGTGTCGTTAGCTGAACACATCCACTGATCTATCAGTTCGGCACGAACTATAGATGACGGCTGCTTTATCTATTGGCTGCGATAAAGCAGCCGCCCTGACAAATGCCGCGTACATATCCCAGTTCACATCCCTGTCTCTCCACCTTCTAAGAGGTGCTGTCTCCCGCGTTCGTTCATGGTGAGAGACCCCAATCTCAATAGATTGTGATCACTCACGCCCCAATCGTCACACACCCTCCACCTAAAACTAAAAGCAGTCAGCGCCGCCCCATTTGCAGCTGTTACGTCTATGTCAATGACGCCATTAGGACCATCGAAAGTATACAGATTACTCGGCGTATTTAATACGCCGACGCTCACCGTTAACATCCACTCACTGAGCATCCTACTTCGCACGTAGTTCTGATATCCAGGGGAATGCCTGGACATCTTGGAGAGGATGCATTTGCGGCAAGACCTATGATGAGCGGAATGCTACTCGTCTGGAATAGCACCGTATCCATATACCTTAGATAGTGCTCCAATGGACAGCCAAACCTACAATACATGCTCACTAAGAGCAAACTGCCCTTCCGCAGAAATGCAGACCCCCCATTCACTACTACTAACTATCGTACAATCAATGTCCCTGTCATCCACTATTATTGCAGAGTTTCCCCCGCTGTCCGTATAGACTCGCATACCCCCCTAACAGAGCCATCCGCAGTGTATGGTTCCTGCACCAATGCGAAAATCGCTCCCTTACTGCGCATCGCCTGCCCCAGCTCGCACACAACCGAATAAGCCCGTTGGCAGTTAAGCTGTACTATTCGCAACTCCATATTAGTGTCGAGCGTTCACCCTGGCAATCCTAGCAGCAAAAACAGGGCATGCTGACGACTTCAACATATGATCCGCCGGTAGACCCTTAAAGGCACAATTGCGATAGCGCATCACGTTTGGGCACTGCGTAGCTCAGTGGGCAACAGCGCCACAACGACGGCAAACGTCTTCATTCATCCTGCATTCCCGAACGCGATGGTCAAAGACCAGACACCTATAACATACCTGCACGGCATCTTGCACTCGCACATGGAACCTAAACCATTTTATATATACTCCAGCAACGACCAATATGTCTTTCACGCGCTCGATGCACTCCAGGAATACATTGACCTGGGCTCCACCACTACCACTACCGGGTTTCCCAGGGCTACTAGCCAGGCGAACGCATCTTTTGTAGGCCTCCTGCGACAATGAACCCTTAAGGTTCATCTCGTACAATTCGGACATGAACTTATCTGGCGAGATTTCAGAATGAACTCTCTGCACGACGACCTTAGGGCCCAGCTTGTCCTGCACACTCACCTCCAATCCGACTTCTGCGAACTTTGCGTTCTCGGAGATCTTTTGCCTCTCCGCCACAGAAGGGGTCCTAATTACAGCGCCGCCATCTTTAACTTCGTGCACTCTCACGCCTAACATAGGACCAACCTGATCCACCACCTTATTCACTACTTCCTTGGAAGTAGCCCCGCCTTTCCCTTTCACCACCACCGACCACGTCTCCACCGGTTTAGGGACCGGGACCGCGGGAACAGTAGTAGGCGCACGCGCTGCCGGACCAGAAGCACCAGCAGAAGCAGGGGGCATCATTTACTCTATAGCTCCTAACGATACAATATGTCCACCAGCAGCTTCATACACCTCCAGCCGCCCCCTCAGCCCCTCGTTCTCCGCAACAACCTTCATGAGAAACGCCTCGTACTTCTCGGAACTCGCCATAACAATTCTGGCTAAGGCGGAGCTTACTCCCTCAGCATACACCGCATCCACCAAGTCACCCGTCACCCCCTTCATCTCGCTTATGACGGCATCCGCTCCAGCAACATCAGCAACCACACCCCTCCTACGGGGCCTACTCTCCCTCCTGTTAACTGATTCACTCAGCACAGGGGCACCTCCAACACCTACAGCCCCATCACCTGCAGTTTGGACACCTCCAACAACAGGAACATCATCACCCTCTCTACTACCTCCAGCAGCAGCACCAGCGACAGCACCAGCAGCATTAACGACAGCGCCGGCAGCAGCACCTGCAGCAAAACCAGTAGCAGCTCCAGCAAGAGCACGGGTCGCAAGCGGCGTTCTCGGCTTAAATCTCTTGCCCTCATCATCCGCCTCAGAACCCGAGAGTTCACTCCCCGTGTGCCTCATACGCGGCACCGGAGTTGGCGGCGGACCCATCGTAGCGTCCGTCGGCGCCTCTGAGAGGTCGGACGCATCGCCCTTCCCCTTTCGACGGCGTCGTTCCGGCGGCATCGTTCTTATGTCTAATAAAAAAGGCGTCACCTACCTGAGACCAGCAAGCTAAAAATCAACGTCCGGGTACAAAACCAAATCAGCAACACTCCACCAGAGGGCAGTCAAATCCACAGCAAATTCACAAACACGTTAGCCAGGTACAACACCAGTCCGCAACGATATGGTAAACTCAATCACCAAAAAACAAGTGGCAGCGCCAATCTTCAGGTTGGTTCGTCCGCAACCTTACTTTTCGCCGGACAAAGCTTTTGAGACTTCTCTGACAATGCCAGCGGAGTCTCAAAACAATTACAAGCAAAAAGGCACTTGTCACTCCACTTCACTATTTCCTCCTTATGAGAAAATTCACACTTGCAAAAATTCCTCCTTATGAGAAATCAATGCAAATACAATTACCACAAGAATACTAGAACACTAGAACACTTGATATTAAATCGCAGCGATTAGAAAACACGTCCGTACACTTCAAGATCTCACGATAGAAAAAGGGTATGGGGATGCAATAGGAATGCTATTAAGGAATCCCAGAATGGTCGCATGACTGGATCCACTATCATTCCATGCACCTATAGTCCTGAGCCTTGTCGCCGTCATAATGGCGATCTGTTTGGCCATAAAATCCATCGGTAACCAGTTCATTAGAACAAATAAGGCTTTCGATGAAGTTGTACAAAGCGCTCCTGTTATGCGTAGCGCTGAACTAAGCAGAATGCTATCAAAGAATTTACCGATGTCCTTCCTACACATATATAGGGCAATAACGGCCTTTGAGGCTCTGGCCCGTGTATTCTGGAGCCAGAATAGTTTGGAGTCTAGTATAATCCCAAGGCAATTCGCAGTATCTGACACCTTTAATTCAACACCGTTTAGGCATGGAAGTGGGAAAGATGGAATCTTATATCTTCTAGAAAAGAGGACAAGATCCGTTTTTCATGGATTTACGCTAAGGCTACTAATTGTACTCCATGCTTCAGTGAATCTAGTTCCCTGAGTAATGAGATAACGGTGATATACCAAAGAAGTGGAGATAAAATTCCTCCTAGCGGAGTACCGCTATTTGCTACCCTGTAAATGGTAGACGCACCCATGCTGGATATTATAACCTTATTGGTTAGATCCTATCAGATTTGAAAGTATTGACACAAATTATAAATGAAAAGAATATATAAAATATATTTATATTTGGTACAATTTTCTACTCTTCAAAGGATTAGTTTCAGGTGTCCTTATTAATTATATCAGGGTTGCCATAGAGCGAAGTTGGATTTGCTTTTTGCCAATATTTATTTCATTTCGTATCATAAAACCGTATTCGTTTTCTTTTCGAACGTAAACAAAAACGATGTTTGAATCAACTGTTATTATATTCTTGTCCATTTGTTTGCAAAATTCAATGTAAATTTTTTCAGAATATTTGGTAATCTATAGTGTTTTTGTTAATATACTTAGTCTAACAAGAAAAAATTGCCTAACTAGTTACGACGTAAAATGAAAGTTTAACAGTAGTTTAGCAAAACTCCCAAACGGGTTTTTAAAGTTAGTTCGAATTGCGTTTTTATGGCCTCTTGAAGTTCGAATTTTTCGAAACCCTATTTTTCAATATAGTTAGAAATAAAAAACATTTAAATTATTTATTTCAAACGTCATTGTGTGTTTTTGATATTTTATTGAGACCACCATAATTTTTGTTAGATGCCACACACTTTCAAGCCTATTTTTATCATAATATTGTTTGCGTTATTTAACTTGACCTTCTGTCTAAACTTCTAAACCGATTAAAACAAAACATGGCATATATTTATATCATTGAAGGAAGCACTGACTGGATGCCACACTCACTTTTTTTTTAAAAACAAGTAACTTTTCTCCTTATAAAACAAATTTCAAAATTCATTAAAATTTTGAATGACAGTGCACAGTGGGGCAGAATCGAAATTTTTTGGAAATAAATCTGTAACTTCTGATCGGCTGGTTGGATTTTCATGAAATTTGGTATAGGCGTAGCAGAGGAGTGTACAATGTTAAGTTTGGAAGGGGGGCACAACAAACCCCTCAGGGGCGGAGCTAAGGGGGCTCAAATTTAGGTACCTCTGACATAAAAAATTTTTAATCGCTTGCCAAAGTTTTGTTTCTCGTCCGATTTCAAACATTTTTATATATAAGACCTATATAAGACCTATAAAAACATGCTTACATGTCCTATTTATCTCTTTAGCTTTCGAGTTATTTGCGTTTGAATTTTTAAGCACCATAATTTTGCATGTTCTTGGTCCAGTTTTTTTCATATATATCCTAGCATTTCCGACCGATTTTATTAGTTTTTTTCTTAACTAGTTAAAGAACAAAATTATCTATTGATTTATCTATTTAGCCGAAAAAGTATCTACACTCTTTTTTATCTAAAATAAAATTTTCTTTTGCAACATATAATAATTTTGCACTTTTCCGAAAGGTAACTTCACAGAGATGACTTTAAAAGAAAAACAAGCAACTCAATTGGTCATGGTACACACCCTCCCGAATTCGACCCATTTTATATGAAAGTTTTGATTTTAGACCATATTTTCTCAAATCCCAAAGCACGAATCAACAAGCGGAATATATTTTAAGAATCTTTAATATGTTGTTAAAAGTTTCAAATCAAAATCTACGGGCCTTCGGAAAAATGTGGATTCTATAGCCAAAAATGTATAATATCCCATTTTTGGGAATTTTCATTAATTTTTTTGGGAATTCAGGAAAACCCTACCCCTGATTGAAATTTGGTTAACGCGCTTTTATTTATATTAATAAGATCCACATTTCCTGCAAATTTCATTAAGATATCTTTATAAACAAATATGTTATTACAATTAAAAAATTTGTATTTTCTCCAAAAACCCCAAATTGGGGCTTTTGTTTGGTTTATTTCTAAATAGCGAAAGAAATTTTAAAAGTATGTATTCCAAATTAAGCTTATCCTTTAGCATATATAATTTCCGATCTTTTGCGCCTTTAAACTTTTATATTTCCAATTTATTGTATATATGACTATATTTTTACAAACTTGCAACTTTTGCCTTTAGCTTTGCGTGAATAATTACTTAGAAAATTATGAATATTTCTGTATACTTTTTATAATGTCTATACACAAAATATTTTTATAAAAATAATTAATAAATATTTTTTATTTTTAATAGGGTTGCCACATTTCCCAAATTTAAATAAATCTTTAACCTTTTCTAAGCATTCATATATTTATATTAATGAATTTAAAATAACAAAACAAACAAAAATTTCTATTTTAACTTAATCAATATTATTATTCTTCCTTAATAAATATTCTATTTCTAATACGATTTTTTATTACTTATTTACATTAAATTATGTAGACAATTTTTCTAATATTTTAAACTTTTACTACTTATTTTCTATAAAATAATTTGTTGTATCTGCATACATATCTAAAAGATAATAAAGGTCCTTCAAGTCTTCAGTATTTTGAGTTGATAAAGGCTCATAATGAATGCAACGTTTTCTCATTGATGATAGTACAGGGTCTGATGATAACAATAAGCTATTAAAAATATCCTCGCTTTGTGACGTTCTGGAGCATTTCCTGGAGCTGAATAATTGAACGTGCTTAAAATCTCTGTTTCTTGCTTCTTGAGCCTCTTCTGTAAGCTCTCCAAGTGGAAGAATATTTCGTTCAATTATAATTTCGCCATGGCACAATACTTTATGTACTGTTGTTAAGTTGCCATTTCTTTCCATGGATATAGAGATATTAGATATTTCTGTTGCATATTCTCCAAATCGAGCAGTTAATTTTATGCTTACTATTAATTGCCATTAATAGTATGTTAGTCCTTTCAAGTAACTTTTTCTTAATACCAGTTATTTTTGATGTAATTTCGAAATTTCCGAAAAACCTTCTTGCAAACCTTTTCTCAGATATTTTAAGTGTTTTTAAATCCTCGTTGTTTCTGGTAGGTTTTGTTAAATTTTCTGGCACACTTCTATACTTTAAATCATATGCTATGTGCAGAAAATGCTCCATGAACCGTATTCTGGCGTGAAGTGGAGATATTCCGAAAGACAGAAATTCTTCATTAATACTCCTTACTTTACCAATATCCGAAAATTGTGATTTCGCCTCTTCACATAGTGAGCATTTCCAAAAATAAGATGTTTCCGTAATGGCATTACTAACCTTTTCATCAATCATTGTTGGACTAAGTTGAAAGGATATGTCGAATGTGTATTGGTTTATGGTTATTGAAAGAGGTTGTAAATCATATATTTCTTCTTTAATATATATTCCACTAAATGCTTTGTTGTTGTCTTCGACTCCCTTGTGTATTCGAACCAAATAGGTCTGCAAAAATGTTTTAATCTTGGAGTGGTGTTAAGCCATATATCTATAAATGAGTTTTAACACTTTGATGAAGATTGCTTTAAGGAATAAGATCGCGTTCTTAATTGCACCAAAGATGCTATAAATACGCTTTTATAATCCACCATTTTCTTACTTCCACTAGCATGCTTGTATTCAGGAAGGGCTGATAGTCCATCACATCGCTGTTATTTACTTTTTCCAACTGATCTGCAGAAAAATGTGCAACTAACCTGGTAGCTGTATTCTCAAGCAAAGAAGATAGTTCTACACATGCTTCCTTTTCGATAACCGAAATAGATGGTAAAATAGTTTGCTTTTTTTCTTGAATATCCTTGTATGATGGTAGAATTGAGTGTCCCTTTTCAAGCAGAGCTTTTCTTAAAATTTGATATTTGTTTCGGCTGAGGTCCAGTTCAAGCATTAAAGCAATTGCTTCTTCCTCTGTAAAATTCGATTGTGTTGTTGGAGTAGGTACACTTTCGGCAATCCGTTTAAGACGTTTTGGTGATTCAGTTGGCAGCAATATTAATTTAACTCTTAGGTTGCTTCTCCTTTTTTAACATTTCTTTGAATGTATCAGAAACTTCATCATTCGAAATTATAGAAAGTTTATGGGCCAGTCTTTTCTTCTTAGATCTTGTACTTAATTCATCATATGTCTTGCAGGGTGCTCCAGTTGATATTTTGCACGCCGATATTTCTATATCAGTATCCATCCAATCGGAATGTTTAATTTTTAATTTGTTAGTACGCTGATTTAAGGACTTCATTTTTACGTCATACAACTTTAAAAAGCTCTCTATCTGAGATTTACCAATGACGTCGACTTTTGCATGATATTTAGTTTTTATGAATTCTACTATAACTTCCAATCGATTAAGATCATTTTTAGATAAACTCCACAGAACACAACACAATTGTTCATGTTTCAATGTAATCACCATGGTAATCAACTTCGTTATGATGTTGATAAGGATTAGCTGCGCATTTATATATATCTATTAGATATATCGCACAGGTATATATATTTACAGGTATTCTGTGAATTTTCATTAGGTAAAATACCGAATTCATTAATATTATATGCTGCTGTTATGTATCACCAAAAAGGATATTACCTGGGCATTATCACTAGCTCATAAAAATATAGATTTTGAATCATCAGTAATAGATAAATGCTGCAGCCAGGTATCACCGGAAAGGATACCTTAACATTGCCACTAAATCATAAATATATAATTTTTTAACCATCACCAATAGATGAATACATTTGTTAAATTGAGGTAAACACCATAAATGTAAACTAATAAAATACTTATTGATTAAGTTAAAATAGAAATTTTTTGTTTGTTTTGTTATTTCAAATTCATTAATAGAAATATATGAATGCTTAGAAAAGGATAAAGATTTACTTAAATTTGGGAAATCTGGCAACCCTATTAAAAATAAAAAAATATTTATTAATTATTTTTATGAAAATATTTTGTGTATAAATATTATTAAAAGTATACAGAAATATTCATAATTTTCTAAGTAATTATTCACGCAAAGCTAAAGGCAAAAGTTGCAAGTTTGTAAAAATATAGTCATATATACAATAAATTGGAAATATAAAAGTTTAAAGGCGCATATTTCTGAAATGAGGCATAATATTGACTTGAATCTTTTTGCTAAAGATCGGAAATTATATATGCTAAAGGATAAGCTTAATTTGGAATACACATTTTTAAAATTTCTTTCGCTATTTAGAAATAAACCAAACAAAAGCCCCAAGTTGGGGTTTTTGGAGAAAATACAAATTTTTTAATTGTAATAACATATTTGTTTATAAAGATATCTTAATGAAATTTTCAGGAAATGTGGATCTTATTAATATAAATAAAAGCGCGTTAACCAAATTTCAATCAGAAAATTCCCAAAAATGGGATATTTTACATTTTTGGCTATAGAATCCACATTTGTTCGAAGGCCCGTAGATTTTGATTTAAAACTTTTAACAACATATTGCAGATTCTTAAAATATATTCCGCTTGTTGATTCGTGCTTTGGGATTTGAGAAAATATGGTCTAAAATCAAAACTTTCATATAAAATGGGTCGAATTCGGGAGGGTGTGTACCATGACCAATTGAGTTATTGGGCTTGTTTTTTCTTTTAAAGTCATCTCTGTGAAGTTACCTTTCAGAAAAGTGCAAAATTATTACATGTTGCAAAAGAAAATTTTATTTTAGATAAAAAAGAGTGTAGATACTTTTTCGGCTAAAAAAACACAAAAAGTCGTCTTTTTTGCAATTTTCAAGTTCAAAATCGTTTATTTTTAGACTCAGTAAAGATATCGTCTTCAAATTTTTTTTATTCAATAGATAATTTTGTTCTTTAACTAGTTAAGATAAAATCGGTCGGAAATGCTAGGATATATATGAAAAAAACTGGACCAAGAACATACAAAATTATGGTGCTTAAAATTCAAACGCAAATAACTCGAAAGCTATAAGAGATAAATAGGACATGTAAGCATGTTTTTTATAGGTCTTATCAGGTCCTATAACAATATATAAAAATATTTGAAATCGGACGAGAAACAAAAATTTGGCAAGCGATTAAAAATTTGTTATGTCAGAGGTACCTAAATTTGAGCCCCCTTAGCTCAGCCCCTGAGGGGTTTGTTGTGCCCCCTTCCAAACTTAACATTGTACACTCCTCTGCTACGCCTATACCAAATTTCATGAAAATCCAACCAGCCAATCAGAAGTTACAGATTTATTTCCAAAAAATTTCGATTCGCCCCACTGTGCAGTGGTAAAAAATATCACAGTATGATGATAAAAGTAGCCGAAAAAGAGGCGTGGTATCCTTCCAGATTAAATTTTATAATATATAGTGTTTTCTATTCCTTGTGTATATCAAATTTGATGTGAATTATCTTAGTAGGACTAAGAATTGTTTTTTACTGAAAGTGTGCTAAATCCAACTTATTTTTTGTTCACAGCTTTTTCCAAAAAAAAAATAATTGATATATATGCAAAATTTAATTTAGACTTTTAAAAAAAGAACTGTTTACAAAAAGTGGGCGTGTCATTTTTATTAACATTATATTTGAAACGGTGGTGTGAAGAGCTTATTGTCATTTTCAGAATGCCATAACTCTGAAACTAATTAATATTTATTTTCTTTTACAACCTAACTGGTGTAAGTCCAAGTAATATGTTTGTAAAATATTATACCGGTCGTAGTCGTATTTACTAAGTTATAACAAAAATAGCAAGAAAGGAGAAAGAAAAAAGTTAGGAGATTTTGAGTAAAAATGATGGTTTAATTTAAAATGGAGCCAATTATAATTTTTACGTGACAATTTGGAAGAAAGAATTATATATTTTAAATTTGACTATTGAATGGACAAAAGTACTTAGTTCTAACTAATTGTATATTTGACTAATTGATTGTACAAGTTTATAGAATTTATGTAGAATTTCTTATATTTTTCACCAATATTGTAAGGAAATTCAAAATATTTTTGCATGAAATTGAACTGCAACATAATCACGAGATCACTATAATAGAAATAAAAGCAAATTATCTTAAAAACTGTATATACTGTATAATTCTAAATATTAAACATAATTGATCAATAAATTATAAAGTATTGTAAAATCTGGTGCACAAAAATTATTTTTGTGTTATTTAGAGCAGTTGAAGTCTCAAGATATATTTAGACATAATATTATTGAATTACTTAAAAAACTAGTACCATTCCGGTTGTAGAGATATCACCTTCAATTTGTACCAATTAATATTGTAAGAACGAACTAAAATTGTATGATGGTAAAGATTGTCAAGTACTTAATTTTTTGGCTATGTCTGGCGATCAGTCATTGTAGCATATGGGGGTTATACGTTCCCAAATTTCAATTAGTGTAGTTTTAAAGATGTTGAGATATGTTTTCGCTATAACTAAACCATTTAAAGATATTTTATGTTCCAAATAAATCAGTTATTAGTAGGTCTCCGATACTTAAAAATATTGTACAAACATTTTGAATTTAAATGAAAACCTCTGTATAGTACATGCATTCGTATGTGTCCAAATTAAAAAGTGAGGTTATGAGACAAAATCGCGAATTGTTTCTAAGTAGACAAAAACTCAACATTAATTTTTATTTGTATCCAAAGTATAGATCACCTTTAATTGGGTATCACTAGTTTTCCATAGTGCGTCCATAGCGTTTCAAAAATAACAAAAAGTACTTCGGATCACCCTTTATATTATCTTTCGTAGAATGTACGATATATAAATTTACTAAAGATTACCTAAATCGGTTAAATAATTTGACTACTTACATACTGCAAACAATCTTATGAAAAGAGTGCACCAAAATATCTGAAGTTTAGAGTCCATAAAATCGAAATTCGAACTAACTTTGCAAAACTTTTATTTTACGTTGGAATTATTGAGGCAATATTTAAGGACTCAAAATTCGTCGCATAGTAATATTATTAAAAATTGTTATATAGTTGCCAATACTTTGGGAGGTAGCTGGTAAATGCTGTCCACGGTTGGAATGATTTGCAGGGTAGTTTATGTGTTCCGGCAACCGGCAATTCTGTCCTATTGTTATAAACTCTTCTATTATTTCTTCAGCCTTCACTATTTTCCTTGTCCACCTTTTATGTCTGTGTGTCTTCCGTCTTATATTAAAAACACAAATCTTTATTTTCTAATTAATTTTGTTTATTCCACTTTTTTATATATATATTCAATTATTTATTTGTACATATAATACTATTATAATATGGGCCTCGCGCCAATTAGGTATTTTGAGGCAAGCTGGCAAAAAATGTATGTACTTTTATGTACAGATATAAATAAAAATAATTCAATATTTATTTTTAACTATTTCGATTACACTAAATTTATGTAACATCTTTAACTAAGAAGCGTTTCTATCTGGTTGATTAAATAATTATTACATAAGATTTTAAAAGAAGATATATTATTAATATATTTTAAATTATTAGTTAAGTTATTATATTTATGACTTCCAATAAAATCAATACGTTGTTTAGTCTTTTCCAGTCTACATCTAGGGATCCATAAATTTAGATTGTTTCTTGTATAAAAGGTATTCTGATTCTAATGGAATGATATCATATGAAGACCGATATTATGTATACATTTATAGGTAAACATTAATATTTGATATTCATGTAGGCCATAAATGGGTAAAACAGTTTTACTTTTATCCTTGTATAAAGTTAAAGTTGGGTAGGTAAGAGGTAAATTGCATACAATTTCCAATGCTTTATTTTGAAGACATTGTAAAGATTTCATAGCAGTATTATTTTTGTTGAACGCATAAACAGTTCCTAAATAATTAAAATGTGTTTGAATTAAATTATTAAATATCATTAATTTAGTTCGCTCATTTAGTTTATTTTTCAATTTGGATGAAATACCAATAGCTGGAGCTATTTTATGTTTCAAATCATTCATATGCTAATCCCAAGATAAATTGCTTTGTAACGTGATTCCTAAGTATTTCACAGAGTGTGATTCACATACAGTCTTAACATTAATATGAATATAAAAGTCAGTATTTAAACTGAAATGAATTCTGAATCATATAAGTTTTGTCTTATCTACGTTAAGGACTAGTCGGTTTAATCGTGCAAATTCATAAATTAGTGCTACATCTCTTTCCATATAAGTTTTTAATACCAAATCGTGTTTATAGGGGTAAAACAAACACACTTCTTTTCTTTTTATAAAATTCTTCTTCTTTTTGTAAAATTTTAAGCTTACTTCTCATGACACTTCAACAATATATAATACATAAAAACATGTAATAACCTAGCCAGCATATTTTACATCATTTTGTATAAGGGCCACGACAGAGTTGTATGATTGCTTGTTGTTTACTTACACGTGTTTTGACGCTAACATTAACCCTGGCCTTGCAACGGTTGTGTAACATATTATATATAAAGATAAAATAAATTTAATCTATATAGAATTGAAAATATAACTTCAATAACATAATATTAATGAGATCAATTCAACTATTTAATAAAATTAAAAGATATTATATTACAAAGAAATATAAAATAAATTCAAGATTGCGTTATATAATAATATAGTAATATAATATAATAATATAATTAAAAGAACATATGGGCCACAAAGTAAATTCAAGAATTCAGTTTTCTTTTTTGTATGTCTGCTAGGACCACAAATTGAACTCAGTTTTTAGTTCTCTTAACAGCTTCTCCAAAAAATGACAAACCAAATATTGTGAGTTGCACGTATATTTCTCCAATCAAAACCAATCCCAATCAAAATACGGCTTCCCAGAATTATAAAATATTCAAAACTACGATGCCAATATCTGTTGGCGGCGTTATCGCAACGCGCATACCGGGCTTCGGCCATAAACTTTGTCTTCAACGACCGATTCCACTTCTATACGCCATCTCTCCTCTGCACCATGTATATCTGTCACCTTATTGCGACCTCGCCTAATGACGCTTCCTCAGCTTCACTCACCATAATGGAAGGTCTCGCGACATTTGGATCGATCCTCTTTTCCGGGTCCTGTAATGACACGAATATGTGCGGTCATCTGGACCCAAATTCTATTAGGTGGCATTGGGTGAAACCAGCTATTGCACAGTGGGGTCAAACGCAAATTTTTTGGTAATAAATCTGAATCTCCTAAACTACTGGTTGGATCAAATTGAAATGTATGGAAGAGTTGTAGAGGAGGACCTAAGCTTTCAGAAAAATCATCTTATAGTCACCCTGTGATAACACGAGATAAGCTACAGGGTGTCAAAGTTGACTACCTCGAGTATGTAAAAGTTAAAAAGATTTTAAAGATTTTTATATTTCTGGAAAGTGCTTGGCAAGATAAAGAAAAATAAGTTTACTCATCTAAGTTATCTCTTACAGTTAAAAAGATATTTACGCTTGAATTTTGAATTTTTGATTTTTTGGCTCGACCTTCTTTCGTTTTTCGGGAATAAGTCCGGAGATATATGAGGTAAAAATTTTTTAAAAATATTTTGTAATTTGCTACATATTTCAAAATAATAAGCTGAAAGAATTTTTGGATTATCTCAATTCGTCTAGACGTGAAAAATATTCAAAGTCAGCACTCTGAAATTGGCATGAAGAATGGCAATTTTTTTTTACAAAAATATAGTACAATTCATTCACTTTTTTCTCAAAGTTCCGTTAATAAAAAATTTTTTCCTTATTAATTTCAAAAGATAAGGCTTCATAAATGTTACTAAAGAAATTTTGAATTGATTTAAGTTTGCACCCTACATCCAGCATTGGCCGAAAATTGTCAATTTTAAAAAATAGTTTCATTTTTATCAATTAATAAAAAAAATGTCACGCGAGCTTTTTTAAATTTGGTACCCACATTTTTTATAGAAATAGATTTAGAATGATTTAACACTAAACTGCTTCCCGCCCGGCCAAAAACGAATGCAGCAGTGGAGATTTTATGTTAAAAGTCAGTTTTTTTAACAACTATTTTTAAAAGCATATTAAAAGCATATTAGCATAATATTTTTAATATTATTTCTTATGTAATGTATAAAACACAACTCAAGCTTTCATTCCTAAAAAAATCAATAAAATAGCTCCAATAAACTATTTTTGGTAATTTTTCAAAAATAATTTTTTTTTAAATAGCTGAAAATCCAAAAAAATTTAATTTTTTTAATACAACTCCACTAATTTTGCAAATACTTTAAAAATACTTTAAAAGAATATAAAAATAGACTTATTTACCAATTCAACGATATATAAAATGTTGATATAGGTCATTTAATAATAGTAATATAATGGCCTCAAAACTACCAAGTCAAGTCAAAAGTTGCAAAATTCACTATTTTGTTCCGTATTTCCATATGTGTGTATACGTAACATTTTAGTTTTCTAATGTATTATGTAGGTATATATTTGTTATTATAAAGTAGTAAATTCTTTATTTGAGTAATGTTTATTTAATTTGTTCTACATATTTACATACTTATTATACATATATCCCGTATATTTATTTTATTAAGAATACATTATCGAAGATATTATTAGAGATTTTCTTGAAAATAATCAAAAACATCAAACGTTAGCAAATTTTTAACTTCCTTAGCTTCGGAATCTTCATTTTCTATTTCAAGAGTGATTTTTGGTAGCCATCGTGTTCTTATAGAATATATAACTGGATCTGATGATATTAATAAATATTCCAAGTCCATATTTTGCGCTATTTTCGAACATTTTCGGGTATTGAAGAGTCGGAAATGTTTAACATCTTTATTTCGGGCTTCCTGTGCTTCCTCTGTTAGCTCTCCCAATGGCAAAATACTATTTTCTATTATTTCTTTACCATGAGCCAATACTTTGTGAATTGTTGGAGTCATTGATTTCCAGGGGTATGTAATGTTAAGTAGTTCTTTAGTTTCGTAAGCAAAAATTTTAAATTTGTCTGCATTAATTTGTTTTTTGTTATTAATGGCTGCCAATATAATCTTAAAACGCTTCAAAATATTTAAGTCAATGCCTGTGATTGAAGATGTGAGTTCCGGATTTTCAAAGAAACGTCTTGCTGTATTTCCATCATTTGAGCTTCCATAGCCATGTAGAGGTTTATCAATTATTAATCCGAGTTGTTCTTTGAATTCTAATTGAATTCTTTTCTTCTCCTCTTTTCATAATTCGTGAAGTTCCAAATTGTTTTTTACTGTAGCATTTTCCTGCCCGGGAATATTTCTGTACTTCATATCATATGCAAAATGTAAGCAGAACTCCAAAAATCTTATCCTTGCGTGGAGTGGTGATATTCCAAATTTTAAAGAATTTTTATTAACAAGGACTTCAGAATTATCCTGAAATTGTGAACTTATTTTTCCACATATATGACATTTCCATGTAGATGTTGTATCTGTTATAGCGTTTGCAACTTTTCCATCAATCATCATTAATTGTTGTTGAAATGTAACTTTAATAGTTCTGTTTGCTACTTTTACATATATTGGGGGCAATGCTTTAATTTCTTCTTCCAATTGGTTGACAATGCTGTTTATTGTAACCGTGGTTTCTTTTGTGTAATCAAAAAGGATTGGACGGCACAAAAATTTGGAACCTGGAGTTCGATGAGGAAGGCTTATTTAAGCGCATTCGAAGTAGTACCAGAGACGCTATAAACACCGAGGAATAATTATTTCCAGAATTACTTCCATCCAGTTGTTTGTATTCCGAAAATCCTGATGTTCCATCGCAGCCCCATTTGAATATTAAAATAAGTTCAGAGTCTTTGCATTTTTCAATGTTATCATTGCTGAAGGTAAATATAATTCTAGAGGCAGTATTTTCAAGTAATTGCAATATATTAACTTTAGCACTTTTAACAGAAGCATTAACCGGGTGCTCCATAGGCTGTAAAATATTACTTTTCGCTTCTCTCACTGATTTGCTACTGGGAAAGATATCATATCCTTTTTCGCTAACAGATTTCCTCAAAATCTCGTATTGGTTTCTTGATAATCCTAAATTTAATATTAGAGCTAAATCATCTTCAGAGGTAAAGGACGATGTTTATTTCGGTGTCACTATGCTTTGGATTATCCGATGTAATCGATTGGGAGAAGCTGTTGGTAACACATCTATAACTTTTTCTACTTCCTTTGGTTGCGTACGTGTTACTAAAGCTTTAAATGTATCTTTTATTTCGGCATTCGTATATGAATTTAGAATAGATTCCTGTTTGGTCCTCTTTGTTCTTAGCTGAACTTCATCGTAACTTTTTTTTGGTCGACCCTTTTTCTGCTTTCCGATGAAAATTGGTATTTCTTCCTCCAACCACTCTTCATTTTTCTTCTTGAACTTTGGTATTGACCAACCTGAAGCTTGCATCCTTTTTTCGTATGATTTATAAACATTTTCGAGCTTTAAACTGTCTTCTGCAGTAAGAGTTAAACCAAAAGATACTACTGTATCAATGAGTTTTCTTATTTTTTCTGGACGATTTATAATATCAGATAGATTATCCCAGATTACTTTGCAAATAGAAAAGTGTTTTAATGTAATCTCCATAATGGCAAATTCACTAATAAATCTGCATATTTATAAGGATACTTATATATAGAAAAAGAATATTTATATCAGGTAAATGGTGACAGGCTCAAAACCCCCAATTTCATTCAGTTTATTTTTATGACCTGTAGTGTTAAACAGGTACGTCAAAAAATGTACCTATGCGATTGTAAAAAAATCATTTTTCTTATAATACATACATTAATTAAGTAGCTAGGTAAATTATTTAAAAACTTAAAAAAATGTAATAAAAAACGAAGGAAAATATACTTATTTATGTACTTAGGTAATTTTAAAAACCTTTTCAGTAGAAAAAAATTATGAACACTTTAAATAAAATCATTAATAAATATTATTATCTCGTAACAAAAATAAGCAATGCAGTTGAGTGTTACGTATACACACATATGGAAATACGGAACAAAATAGTGAATTTTGCAACTTTTGACGTGACTTGGTAGTTTTGAGGCCATTATATTACTATTATTAAATAACCTATATCAACATTTTATATATCGTTGAATTGGTAAATAAGTCTATTTTTATATTCTTTTAACATTTTTAAAGTATTTGCAAAATTAGTAGAGTTGTATTAAAAAAATTAAATTTTTTTGGATTTTCAGCTATTTTTTCAAAAAAAATTTATTTTTGAAAAATTACCAAAAATAGGTTATTGGAGCTATTTTATTGATTTTTTTAGGAATGAAAGCTTGATTTGTGTTTTATACATTACATAAGAAATAATATTAAAAATATTATGCTAATATGCTTTTAATATGCTTTTAAAAATATTTGTTAAAAAAACTGACTTTTAACATAAAATCTCCACTCCTGCATTCGTTTTTGGCCGGGCGGGAAGCAGTTTAGTGTTAAATCATTCTAAATCTATTTCTATAAAAAGTGTGGGTACCAAATTTAAAAAAGCTCGCGTGACATTTTTTTTTTTTTTATTAATCGATAAAAATGAAACTATTTTTTAAAATTGACAATTTTCGGCCAATGCTGGATGTAGGGTGCAAACTTAAATCAATTCAAAATTTCTTCAGTAACCATTTATGAAGCCTTATCTTTTGAAATTAATAAGGAAAAAATTTTTTATTAACGGAACTTTGAGAAAAAAGTGAATGAATTGTACTATATTTTTGTAAAAAAAATTGCCATTTTTCATGCCAATTTCAGAGTGCTGACTTTGAATATTTTTCACGTCTAGACGAATTGAGATAATCCAAAAATTCTTATTTTGAAATATGTAGCAAATTACAAAATATTTTTAAAAAATTTTTACCTCATATATCTCCGGACTTATTCCCGAAAAACGAAAGAAAGTCGAGCCAAAAAATCAAAAATTCAAAATTCAAGCGTAAATATCTTTTTAACTGTAAGAGATAACTTAGATGAGTAAGCTTATTTTTTCTTTATCTTGCCAAGCACTTTCCAGAAATATAAAAATCTTTAAAATCGGACTTCATTTGTACAAGTTACGATTTTTTTTAACTTTTGCATACTCGAGGTAGTCAACTTTGACACCCTGTAGCTTATCTCGTGTTATCACAGGGTGACTACAAGATGATTTTTTGAAAGCTTAGGTCCTCCTCTACAACTCTTCCATACATTTCAATTTGATCCGACCAGTAGTTTAGGAGATTCAGATTTATTACCAAAAAATTTGCGTTTGACCCCACTGTGCTGCTTCTGCTACCAGAATTGGAAGCCGGTTTTGGGCATTTGGTGGATTTGCCACCTCTTGCTGTTAGTTTTCCGCCTTCCTCATAGTTATTCATAATTTTGTTTTTTATATTCTTCTTATCCATTCAATTTTTATTCCCACGAGTGTGATCGTAATGGGTTGGGCCATCAACGCATGGACGGCGTACATGGACTGGGCTACTCAACATTCACAACCGACCCGTGTCCTGGCGTTGGAGGGGAGTAGTTAGCGACTAGTCTTCTTTAATTACTAACTAGCCATTCAGGTTCCCGGCATAGCTACCAGCCACCTTAACCTTACAAGTGGTGACAGTTTGGTCTTCGAGCAGTGACTAGACACGGCCTAAGTTCGTGTCATTACTTAGGTCACCTTGAGACGCGCTCGATGGGAGGTCTGTCAACTCCATACGAGTCAACTCCACACGAGGGAATATTTTAAAAAGATAAAACTTGATTGCGAATTGTGGTCAAAAATAATATGTTGTAAAAAACTAGAAAAAAGTAAATATTGACATTTGAAAAGTATATTTATTAAATGATTTCAAGATATACAATATACATTTTTAAAGCAGCAGCGAAGATGTGGGCCTAAAAGTATTAAAACTATTAACGGTGTATGAATTTTTTGTGAGATGAATTACAAAAAGTTCAAATAAGATTATGCAATTGTCCAAGAATGTAATTAAATTAATTTTTTAGTTTAGGTTTTCCTTAGCTATAGATTAATAGTCTAGCATAAAAATAGAAGGAACAAAAATACAATTTTGTATGAGAAAAATTATTATTCATAGAAATGAATTATATGCCTGAAAAGAATAGGGCTTCAGAAATCTTCGGAAATTCAAAAACATCGTTTTATAATTAATAAATTTATTTTAAAATTTTTTATTTTTCATTTGACTGAAATATCTTATAAATATTTTAACATTTTTAATTATTTATCTTTGGTGAGAATTCCCTGGATCCTGGGAAATTTAAAAATCAATCCCAATTTCCCGGAAGCGGAAAAAGTCCGAGAAAAGAAAAGCTCTAAGTATTTATAATTTGTATGGAAGATTTTGCACTGTAAAAATTAGACTGTGCTAGTCGCAAATTTTAACAAGCTGGACACCCCACTGCAGTGTGTCACATTTGACAGTTTTAGAACTCAATTTCTCCATTTTTGGAGATATTGGACTAAAATTTTATATTCTGTTAGTATACAAGGGCGTAAACATTCTCATTACAAATGGGCGGCTAGAATCACTGTTTTTAACATTTTCTATTAACTTAACATAGACAGAATCAAATTATTTTTCAAAAATTTGCATTCAAATTGAAAAAATACATACAACTGACTGTTCAGATCCGCCATATATATACAAAAAGTATCATATTTAATAAAAAAAAAAAAAAAAATACTAATTTAAGGAATTTGAAATTAAAATATGTATTATCATATTTTGTCAATAGTAATGTATAAAAAATTGGAAAAATCTGTCAAAAGAAAGAATTTTGCGCGGATTAAACTTAACGTGTTTGAAAGCCATTATTTTAAGGATTTCAGAACTTAGTTTATATTCAGAATTTATTTCAGATCTGAGAAATTTAACTTTCAAAATTGTGCGCTGATTAGACCTAATGTGCCTGTAAGCCATAGTTTAAAAAATTTCAGAACTATATAGTTTATATTCAGAATTTATTTCAGGTCCCTTTTCTCAGGGCTGATAAATAGAAAATAGGAAAAATCGGACAAAACCTAGAATTGTATGCGAATTAAACCTAATACGCTACAAAGCCATGGCTTGAAGTATTTTAGAACTATATAGCTTACATTAAGAATTTATTTCAGATCTGAGAAATTTAAATTTGAAAATTTTATATTTTCTGCACTGCCACACGTATGACATTCTGAGCCAGTCGAACAATCCCCTTGCTCCGACCCTCCTCGACGCTCCGGTTCCTCTCTTGACTCTGAGCGCTAGCTGAGATCACAATGATCTTATGCTCATCTTCAGATCTAAAAGAAAGCTGATCCCAGCAAAGGAATTCCTCGAGATGCCCAGAAACTCATCCGTCTCTGATAGCTGGCCCAACAATTGATTTTCCTGTATTAGAATGTCTCGTAGAACCCCGTAATCATGTTCATTTTGGTCCTGTAGCCCTGCAACCGTTCGTCATCTGTTCGAGTGAAACTTATATTTCGATTGTCAATTTTCGTCCAACGAGTATGCCAGTAATGAAAGGACCATATCGCGCAGTGACTGCGTGCGCGGACTAGGCTAGAAGTTACAATCAATCCGTGCCATAGGCCTTGGAGGAGAGCTGTTAGCTATTAGTTTCTTTAGGCACCAACTAACCATTCAGGTCCTCAACACTGCTGATCTTAAAGAGCGCTGCATTTATTTGGTCCGCGAGAGACTCTGTGGAACTCTAGGATCGGAGATAATACACATGATCTGAACACTCATATTATGGGCCAGTGCGCACCATATAATAAAATGTATAGATATTACTAAAAGTATACAGAAATATTCATAATTTTCTAAATAATTATTCACGTAAAGATAAAGGCAAAAGTTGCAAGTTTGTAAAAATATAGTCATATATACAATAAATTGCAAATATAAAAGCTTAAAGGCGCATATTTTTGAAATGAGACATGATATTGACTTGAATCTTTTTGCAAAAGATCGGAAATTAATGCTAAAGGATAAGCTTAATTTGGAATACATATTTTTAAAATTTCTTTCGCCATTTAGAAATAAACCAAACAAAAGGCCCAATTTGGGGTTTTTGGAGAAAATACAAATATTTTAATTGTAATAACATATTTGTTTATAAAGATATCTTAATGAAATTTGCATGAAATGTGGATCTTATTAATATAAATAAAAGCGCGTTAACCAAGGAGTAGGGTTTTCCTGAATTCCCAAAAAAACTAATGAAAATTCCCAAAAATGGGATTTTTTACATTTTTCCGAAGTCCCGTAGATTTTGATTTAAAACTTTTAACAGCATATTGCAGATTCTTAAAATATATTCCGCTTGTCGATTCGTGATTTGGTATTTTAGAAAATATGGTCTAAAATCAAAACTTTCATATAAAATGGGTCGAATTCGGGAGGGTATGTACCATGACCAATTGAGTTATTGGGCTTGTTTTTTATCTTAAAGTCATCTCTGTGAAGTTACCTTTCAGAAAAGTGCAAAATTATTATATGTTGCTAAAGAAAATTTTATTTTAGATAAAAAAAGAGTATAGATACTTTTTCGGCTAAAAAAAAAACACAAACAGTCGCCTTTTTTGCGATTTTCAAACTCAAAATCGTTTATTTTGGACTCGGTAAAGATATCGACTTAAAATTTTTTTATTCAATAGATAATTTTGTTCTTTAACTAGTTAAGAAAAAAACTAATAAAATCGGTCGGAAATTCTAGGATATATATAAAAAAAACTGAACCAAGATCAGCAAAATTATGGTGCTTAAAATTTCAAACCCAAATAACTCGAAAACTATAAGATATAAATAGGACATGTAAGCATGTCTTTTATAGGTCTTGTCAGGGCCTGCAACAATATGTAAAAATATTTTAAATCGTTCGAGAAACAAAAATTTGGACTAAGTAACTTTGATCCCCCCTTATCTCCGCCCCTGAGTTGTTTGTTGTGCACTCCTTCCAAACTTAACATTGTACACTCCTCTGCTACGCCTATACCAAATTTCATGAAAATCCAACCAGCCGATCAGAATTTACAGATTTATTTCCAAAAAATTTCGATTCTGCCCCACTGTGCACTGGTAAGGAACTTGGTGAAATGTTTTGCTTCATATTTGCTGTTTATAACAATATAAGCATTAATAATTTTAATCAGATATTACAAATATTATATATATATATATATATATATATATATATATTCATTCAATTTATGATTGGTGTATATATTCAATCGATTTAATGTATAATATGCATAAATAATGTACATTTTATTTATATTTTTCTATTACTAGTGCTATTTCTATAATAAAGTTTAAGCCCAGATATCGCGAATACGAGCGCTAACTTTGTAAAACGGGTGATGCCATGTTAAAGCGGACAGCAATTGAATTTCACATCTCCGATTTCAATAAAATTCACTAGGGATATTGGTTATTGACAGTGTTTCACACGTCATCAAAGTTTACACTCAGGACCCTTTCCGGCCCAAAAATATGACGTTTCGAAAAACGAAAAAATGCTAAAAACTTCACAAAGGTGTATGTTTAATTCCTGATAACTTGTAAACTATACATGGTAGATCTCAAGTTTTTGTTTCGAATTAATGACATAGATATACTTTTATAACGATATGTATAAAATTTATTTATATCACAAGTTCAAAGATCAAAGTTGGACATATAAAAATCAAACCATTATGTTTCAAAAACGGTATTTTTTTTAGAAGTTATGGACCAAAATGTAATCTCATTACTAATAACTTCTGATCTACAGTATATAATAAAATTTTAGTTTTTTTTTTAAATTCTTAAAAAAATAAAAAATTTTTACATAACTCTACCCCGAACACATGCAAAAATTTCACTTATTTAGTTCAGAAGTTATGAAACAAAATAAGGTCAAAAGCAATTTTTTTGCATGTAAAATTTAAAATATTTGCAAATATTAAATTCAAGGCGTTTTTTTCGCTCGTATTTAAAATAAATAAAACTTTATATACAAAATTCGACTTTAGATCATATTTTGCTACATAACTTCGAAACTAAAGGTTCAGCAATGCTTTCCCTTGCTGAAACCGAAGAGATAAACCTCATAATTAGTATTGTTAATCGCTGGAGTAAAATTAAAGCTATGCAACAGGAAATTTGTCATCGCTGAAAAGATGAATATTTGAAAGACTTTCATAAGCGCAATAAATGGAAGTTTCCTCAAACAAATAAATGACCTTGTGGTTTTAAAAAATGAGCCGTCTTGTCCCACAGAATGGCACTTAGGTCGTGTTTTAAACGTTTGTCTTGGCACAGATGGTAAAGTTCAAGTAGTTAATCTTAAGATGCAAAATGGTATCATTACCCGACCGATTCACAAATTAGTCCTCATACCAAACGAGATGGGCGGATGGTTCAATCCTAATCTTTGTTGCCCATTATGTAATCGTCTGCACGCAATTCGACAATGTTCTCGGTTCATTGTAATGACAGTCTTCGTGTTGTGGCCTGACATGCATTATGTTATAAATGAACAATTGTAAAAGTATTGATCATTGTCGTCGTTGTATGGCAGATCACAATACACAGTGGGGTCAAACGCAAATTTTTTGGTAATAAATCTGAATCTCCTAAACTACTGGTCGGATCAAATTGAAATGTATGGAAGAGTTGTAGAGGAGGACCTAAGCTTTCAGAAAAATCATCTTGTAGTCACCCTGTGATAACACGAGATAAGCTACAGGGTGTCAAAGTTGACTACCTCGAGTATGTAAAAGTTAAAAAAAATCGTAACTTGTACAAATGAAGTCCGATTTTAAAGATTTTTATATTTCTGGAAAGTGCTTGGCAAGATAAAGAAAAAATAAGCTTACTCATCTAAGTTATCTCTTACAGTTAAAAAGATATTTACGCTTGAATTTTGAATTTTTGATTTTTTGGCTCGACTTTCTTTCGTTTTTCGGGAATAAGTCCGGAGATATATGAGATAAAAATTTTTTAAAAATATTTTGTAATTTGCTACATATTTCAAAATAATAAGCTGAAAGAATTTTTGGATTATCTCAATTCGTCTAGACGTGAAAAATATTCAAAGTCAGCACTCTGAAATTGGCATGAAAAATGGCAATTTTTTTTACAAAAATATAGTACAATTCATTCACTTTTTTCTCAAAGTTCCGTTAATAAAAAATTTTTTCCTTATTAATTTCAAAAGATAAGGCTTCATAAATGGTTACTAAAGAAATTTTGAATTGATTTAAGTTTGCACCCTACATCCAGCATTGGCCGAAAATTGTCAATTTTAAAAAATAGTTTCATTTTTATCGATTAATAAAAAAAAAATGTCACGCGAGCTTTTTTAAATTTGGTACCCACACTTTTTATAGAAATAGATTTAGAATGATTTAACACTAAACTGCTTCCCGCCCGGCCAAAAACGAATGCAGGAGTGGAGATTTTATGTTAAAAGTCAGTTTTTTTAACAACTATTTTTAAAAGCATATTAGCATAATATTTTTAATATTATTTCTTATGTAATGTATAAAACACAAATCAAGCTTTCATTCCTAAAAAAAATCAATAACATAGCTCCAATAACCTATTTTTGGTAATTTTTCAAAAATAATTTTTTTTTTTTAAATAGCTGAAAATCCAAAAAAATTTAATTTTTTTAATACAACTCCACTAATTTTGCAAATACTTTAAAAATGTTAAAAGAATATAAAAATAGACTTATTTACCAATTCAACGATATATAAAATGTTGATATAGGTCATTTAATAATAGTAATATAATGGCCTCAAAACTACCAAGTCACGTCAAAAGTTGCAAGATTCACTATTTTGTTCCGTATTTCCATATGTGTGTATACGTAACACTCAACTGCATTGCTTATTTTTGTTACGAGATAATAATATTTATTAATGATTTTATTTAAAGTGTTCATAATTTTTTTCTACTGAAAAGGTTTTTAAAATTACCTAAGTACATAAATAAGTATATTTTCCTTCGTTTTTTATTACATTTTTTTAAGTTTTTAAATAATTTACCTAGCTACTTAATTAATGTATGTATTATAACAAAAATGATTTTTTTACAATCTCATAGGTACATTTTTTGACGTACCTGTTTAACACTACAGGTCATAAAAATAAACTGAATGAAATTGGGGGTTTTGAGCCTGTCACCATTTACCTAATATAAATATTATTTTTCTATATATAAGTATCCTTATAAATATGCAGATTTATTAGTGAATTTGCCATTATGGAGATTACATTAAAACACTTTTCTATTTGCAAAGTAATCTGGGATAATCTATCTGATATTATAAATCGTCCAGAAAAAATAAGAAAACTTATTGATACAGTAGTATCTTTTGGTTTAACTCTTACTGCAGAAGACAGTTTAAAGCTCGAAAATTTTTATAAATCATACGAAAAAAGGATGCAAGCTTCAGATTGGTCAATACCAAAGTTCAAGAAGAAAAATGAAGAGTGGTTGGAGGGAGAAATACCAATTTTCATCGGAAAGCAGAAAAAGGGTCGACAAAAAAAAAGTTACGATGAAGTTCAGCTAAGAACAAAGAAGACCAAACAGGAATCTATTCTAAATTCACATACGAATGCCGAAATAAAAGATACATTTAAAGCTTTAGTAACACGTACGCAACCAAAGGAAGTAGAAAAAGTTATAGATGTGTTACCAACAGCTTCTCCCAATCGATTACATCGGATAATCCAAAGCATAGTGACACCGAAATAAACATCGTCCTTTACCTCTGAAGATGCTTTAGCTCTAATATTAAATTTAGGATTATCAAGAAACCAATACGAGATTTTGAGGAAATCTGTTAGCGAAAAAGGATATGATATCTTTCCCAGTAGCAAATCAGTGAGAGAAGCGAAAAGTAATATTTTACAGCCTATGGAGCACCCGGTTAATGCTTCTGTTAAAAGTGCTAAAGTTAATATATTGCAATTACTTGAAAATACTGCCTCTAGAATTATATTTACCTTCAGCAATGATAACATTGAAAAATGCAAAGACTCTGAACTTATTTTAATATTCAAATGGGGCTGCGATGGAACATCAGGATTTTCGGAATACAAACAACTGGATGGAAGTAATTCTGGAAAATATATATATATATATATATATATATATATATATATATATATATATATATATATATATATATGTGCATATTTATTTATATATATTTATATATACTATCTCGGATCAATAAGGCCGTGACTTTTCGTACTTCTACTGTGAAATTTTGAACAAGTGTCGTCATTTACTTTGCGTAAAAAATAGGATTTTTTGAGGTCCTTAAAATAGGCATTTGTTTGGTCAAAAATTTCATCGTTGGAGCTGAATCTCTTTCCACCGAGCCATTTCTTAAGGTTTAGAAATAGGAAGAAGTCACTAGGGGCTAAATCCGGAGAATATGGAGGATGAGGTACCAATTCGTAGCCCATTTCATAGAGTTTTGCCATTGAGACTGCACACGTGTGCACGCGTGCAGTATCTTGATGAAAAATAACTTTTTTCTTGGCCATATGAGGTCGTTTTCTTTTTAAATCTTCATTAAATCGGTCTAATAAGTTGGCGTAAAATTCTCCGTTTATTGTTTTTCCCTTTTGAAGGTAATCGATGTGGATTATCCCGCGTGCATTCCAAAAAACTGTTGCCATCACCTTATTGGCCGACAAACTTACCTTGGCCTTCTTCGGGGCAGGTTCATCCAGAGAAACCCTTTGTTTAGACTGCTGCTTGGTCTCCGGAGTACAGTAATGGATCCATGTTTCATACACGGTTACAAAACACCGCAAAAGCTCATTCTGATTGCGGTTGAACAACTCCAAACAATCCTTTGAAGTTGTCACACGTTTACGTTTATGGTCAATTGAGAGCAAACGCGGCACCCATCTTACAGACAACTTTCTTAAACCCACCTGATCATTTAAAATCGAAACCACACTGCCTATGGCATCAACAATCTCGCACACTTTTACTCTTCGGTCGGCCAACACCATATCGTGGATTTTTTCGACATTTTCGGGTGTACTGACCGCAATTGACCGTCCAGAACGTTCAGCGTCATTTATACTTGTGCGACCACAACGAAAGTCAGTAAACCACTTTTTTACCATTGAAATCGATGGTGCAGAGTCCCCATAGTATGGTTTGATTGACGTTTTTTTTTTTTTTTTTTTTTTGACAAAAAATAATGTTTAATGAGCACTCGAAATTCACTTTTTTTCCATTTTTAGAAAAATACACGAGGTTGTATGTTTTGAACAGCTGTTAAACGCAAAGTAAATGACGACACTTGTTCAAAATTTGACAGTAGTCTATTAATAGGTGGTACTTCATGGGAATAGTGTTGCATTTCGTATAACTATGAGGGAAGTTCGAAAAGTCACGGACTTATCTATTCGCCCTCGTATATATATATATATATATATATATATACATTGAAAGAAATTCAAATCATAGCTTTCCTGATTAATATTAAAAGAATTCCTTATTCAAGTGACACACGAAAAATTACCACAGAAACACATGTCTTTAAATAAATGCATAATTTTAGTACAACAAAATATGTATATTTTTTATTTCTTCAGGAAACTAAAGCCAACACTTTGAAATATATATATATATATATATAAAGGGTGTGAAGATATATATATATATATATACTGTCTGCCAATTGAATGAGATATATATATATATATATATATATTATTTTTCACCAAAAAAAAAAAATTATTTTACTTCATTATTCCTTTTTAGTTTTTTATATACAAACAAAAATTTTATGAATCTATGGTTCGTAAGTTTCAGGGAATATTTAACAGTTATCCTCCAAAAATCATTTCAAACAAATAAATGCATCTCAATGAAATTAGTTAAAATGCATAAACTGAAAAACGCCAAAGGTTGAACTATGTAGGTTTTGATACTTAGAATATCAAATTTACTTAACTAGATCTAATTATTTTCTTTAATATCAAAAACTTACTGATGCAAAAATTTTAAACAAATTACAATTTTTTTTGCACAAAAATAAAATAAATACTTTGCTTTGCTCCATTTCTTTTCATTACTTATAAGAAAAACAACAAAGTAGTCAAACGCGAAAAACAAATAAATTTTCAAAAATTCGAAATAACATGTAAATTTTGAGATGTTTCGAAAAAAAAAACGTTTTGATGATAATTGGTGCACTAAGGATCTCGTAGCTATCTAAATTTTAAGTCAATTTTGAATTTAATTGACTGAAAAAAAAACAAAACGTAACTTTTAAACTTTATTTAAATCTAATATTTACTACAAATAAGACATAATTTTTAAATTAATTAAATTTGATTTTCTATTTCAAAGTAACACTAAAGATATCAATTTTTAAATGATATTTCATTTACAATAAAATGAGACGTCAATCTTTCAAATCGTTTAAATACTCAAACAATTATTTAAAAATTTCAAAACTTTATCAAATTATTTTTAATATATTTTTGAGCACATCATTTTATGCTTTATTTGAAAGATACCTGTGGCAAAAATAAAAACGTATAAACCAACACATATACAAGTGTATATGCATAACAAGCTTGATTCTTCTACTTTCCAAAAAAATCTTAAAAAGAAGAAATTAACAAAACAATAACATAATTTATCCGGGAACTTACCAAAAAAATTTTTTGTTAGCATAATTCAAAATTGTTAATGAATTTTAGTTACAAAATTATGCATATTTTTTATTAACCTTTTTTTAAAATTTCATTTGAAAAATTACCATTTTAAAACATTTACCAATGATAATTTATACGTAAATATTTTTATTTAGCTTCCAAAATAAATTTGTAATAATATCTAGGATAAATATTATTTATTTTTTTATGAAAAAATTTAGGGAAAACTTTTTTTGTGTTGTTACTTAAGCGCTTTTTGTAAAAAGTTTTGGATAGATTTTGATTTATAAAATAAAAATATTTTAGATTAAATTTTAATGAAATTTGGAAATTCAGAATTTCGGAAACCCAGCAAAAATAAATGAAATTACAAAGTTATTTACTGTTAAAAGACTTTAACATTATACAAAAATTCATTAATATGATATATATTAAGTTATTAAAAAAAGTGAATTTAAAATACTTAAAATTGTGCATTTCCTAAATTTTTTATTAAACAAGTGCACATTTCTAAAACCTATTGATTTACTTAAAAATTTTGAAGATAAATTCATCATTCCTTATTCTTTTTATGACAAACTAATATTTTCCAAAATATTTTTTTCTTTTTTCTTAGTTGAAAAATTCTTTTTGGAAAATTTTCCATTGTGATACCTAAAAGTAAAATAGGCTATTTTATTTTTCGACAGGAGCTGGGGGAATGGTAGCCATACAAAGTAATGGCCTAATTCAGTACGACAATCAACTTGTTTGATAATAAAATTTGTATGAAAATCACTCATTTTTTCAAATGTTTTTGAGTAGATTTCATACAAATTTTATTTTCAAACAATTTGATTGTCATACTGAATCAGGCCCTAAATATTAATTATCATATATCAAGAACTGTAATAGCAGAAGTCTTATGATTTTATGGAAATAATTTTCTTATGAAGTTTCATAGTTGTAGCGAAAATGGGGCGGATAGGTCTAGGGGGAATGATAGCTCCGATACAAAGCAAATTTTAATTATTGCATATCTAAAGAACTAATGCAGTGAAATTCTTAAGATTTGGAGAGGATAATTTTCTCATTAAGGTTCACAATTGAGATGAAGATAGGGCGGACAAGTCTTGCATATCTAAAGAACTATTACAGAAATTCTTAGGATTTGGTGGAAATAATTTTCTCAATAAGACTGACACTGAAAATAACACGGGTAGGTCTTGGGGGAGTAGCAGCCCCCATACAAAGTTAATCTTAATTATTGCACATCTAAAGAAATATTGCTGAGAAATTCATAAAATTTGGTGGGAATAATTTTCTCATTAAGATTCACAATTGAAATTAATAAAGGGCGGACAAGTATAGGGGGAGTGCCCCCACACAAAGCAAATATTAATTATAGCATATTGCAGTCAAATTCTTAAAATTTTGTGGGAAAATTTTCCCATGAAAATTCACAATGAAAATAGAACAAGTAGGACTTGGGAGAGTAGATTTTGTGAGAATAATTTTCTTATAAAGTTCAATAGGTAGGTAGGTCTAGGAGAATTGATAGCCCTCAAACAAAGTAAATCTTATGGCCTATATATACAAGACATGTAAAGATTCCTACAAGCGAGTAGTACCCAGACGAGTACGTAAGAAAATGAGTTTTTTTTAAGTACTCGTCTATCTTACGTTCTCTTACGTTGGTTTTTTTTTTCTATTGTCAAAAATTATTGTTGTCATTATGTTTAATTTTTACATCTTGTAAATGTTTTTTTTATAAAATCATTATTTTTTTATAAAAAAAAAATAAAAAATAAATATAAACAAAAACAGTTTTTTTTTTTTGTGTTTGTTTACTTAAAAATGTTGTGTTCGGAAAATATTACAAAAATAAATTTACATATGCAAAAACTAAATTACAGACATATTTTTTTTTTTTTTTTTTTAATTAACAATAATGTTTCCATCAGTTTCATAAGATTTTAGCGAATCGAGTGATTCTTGTGAGAGTGATGTTGGCGAGTCACGTATAAGTCGCAGAAATGTTCGTGATGCATTAAATGTGTTACATATGGATATATGGTTAGATAGGTATGTTTATAAAAATTTTAAAGATAACTTTTAAAAATTTGTTATATTTATAGTTTTATCAACGCATTTCGCTTTAACAAATTTAGTTATAGAATTAAAGCTTTACGATTAAATTTTACCGATTGTCTGTGTTTGACATTAATGATATTTTTAAATGCGTAAAAAACCACAAAATGTGTACAAAAACGTCAGTTCTTACGTTTTTATCCACAAAAACCCGACACATGCCTTACAAAAACGAAAAATAATTTTTTTGCACTCATTTCAACAAAAATTTTGAGTAACATGGATTATATAAATAGGCCATTAATCAATAAATATCTAAAGACCTATAACAGCAAAAGTCTTAAGGTTTTGTTGAGATAATTTTCTTATCAAGATACGTAATTGAAATGAAGATGGGGAAGACATGTCTACAAAATTATCATAGGTATGTGTCCAAAAAGATTACCAAGGCTACCGAATGCACAGTCTTGAAAAAAAGAAATCTAAAATTTTTAATAAGGATTTTATAGAAATAAAAGGAATGACAACTTAAAAAGAAGTATGACCTCGCCAAATATGAACTATTTTCAAACTGATAGTATCTTTGAGGTACATGCATACATTTAAAAATCATGTTCCAATATAAAGTAGCAGAATGGGATACTAAAATTGAAACCTCTCACAAAGCACAAAAATCAAAGATTTTGGACCCAAAATTGGAGGAAGTCGTTTTTAGTAACAGAAAAATATTTAATATGTATTACTAGATGGTTGTTTCGTTTATTGATAAAAAAATAAACGGCGGGGTGAGAAAATCAGATACTTACTAAATTTCTGGAATAATTTCTTATAGAAATGTGTGCGACGGGTTACAATAAAATTTTACTAAAAGGTTTTAGAAGTACAAAAAATTATGAAAAACATTCCTTTTCCTATAATAAGGATTATTGGAACTAGGTCCACACATTTCAGCAAGATATCGCCTCAAGAAAAATTAAAAGTTAACAAAAAACTTTTTTGCGGGAAGAAACTGTTCTGATAGAACATGTGCCAGTTTTATCGTAGACCTGAATTATTCCGAGAGTATGCGAAGAGTCATATACCCGTATATAACAGTTTTTGCTGAGAGGAGCCGCTTTAACACAGTAAAGGCCCTAAAAATGCATTGACTTCTTTATCAATGCAGATGTGATTGGAATGTGTTATAAAGAATGCATTTAGCCATAAAAGCAACCAAAACCGATATAATGTTGTATATTATTTTAAATAAATGATTCTAATAATTTGTATGCTTAGGTTATTTCTTTCTAATCTTTACAATTGTATCATACTTCTTAACAGCGATCTTAAGTTTTGTAATTTAAATATCAAAATTTTTGTTGTATATGTTTACTTTTTCCATTACATTTATATTTTACACTTATATTTTATATTCAATATTTAAATATTAAAAACTTAAAAATATATTAGGTACATTTTCATATAACATTTCAACACGGGCGAAGAGTATATAATATTCGGTACAGCCGAATATAGCACATTAACTTGTTCATAAAAAATTTTTAATTCAGACAACACTGACAACACTGATTCCGCGGCAAGGGATTCCTCAGTCAATTCAGATGCACGTTACACAAAAATATTAAAAAAAAATTAAGAATTACAAAACAAGTTTTATTTTTTGCGTAGTTTGCAAATGAGATATCGTAACTAATTTGCGAATAAAATCAAATTTTATGCATTGATTTGAGTGAAATGTGTCTTTTTTTATATGCAACTAGAGATCCCAATTTATCGGACTTTTTAATTTCTTGGGATAACGGGAAAAATTCTTTGACTTCTCGGGATCCAGGATTAAAAACTATAATTATCACTATTCTCATTAGTAGAACAACTGACACAAACAAATAAGATATGAATCTTTGCATTAGCTGATTTAAATGTACTGAGAAGAGAAAATTTGATAAATTTTGCTTAATCTACTAATTAATCAACACGAATAAATACTGACACAATATTAAACATACTGTTAATCTTTTTTAAGAACAATGTCGTATTTTCGACAGAAAAAATATATATCAGAAATTAAATAACAATTCTAATATAACAATTCTAATAATAATTTTAAAAGTAGTGGCTGATGATTGCTTTTGCATTAAATTATAAAATCTTGACCAAATTTCAGCTTCCTACGATGATGGGAACTGGATGTTACATGGTCATTTGATTTATATTTTTATAAAATTTTTCTTTTCTCCAATATTAAAGATGTGTAATGTATTTCGTAAATTTTCCAAAACAGTTTATGTGGACGAAAAAAATTAGAATTTATTTTATTTTTTTATTTTTTTTATTTTAACAATCTTTATATGAGTTTTACTTTTTAAAATCACATTTTTATATTATATATATTATTTCTTCTTTAGCTATCGTTTAATGCAGGGGTTCTCATAAATAACAGATTCACGACTCCTTTGAGACATTATATTCGAGAACGACCAAATAAAATTTTTGTCTAATAAATAAACACCAAATCAAAGGTTTGCAATATGATTTTAATGTTTGATATCAAACAAGTTATATTTAAAATATGGACCAAAGGTTTATATTTTAAATTTGATTTTCAATGAAGATTGAAATCATAAAAAATAGTGTTTCTCAATTTGATAACTAAAATTTTCAAATATTTCTTAAACCTGAAAATACATTAATTTTCAAGATAAAATATTTGGTACTTGATAACTCATATTATTCTTAAATCATTCATAAACTTAAATCAAAATTTCCAAATTTAGGAAAATATTAAAATTATTAGGTTTTAAAATTGTTGAAGCCTTATTAATAAATAATTTTAAAACTGTAAGATGTTCTATGTAAGTTTTAAAACAAAAGAAACAATTTGCTATTGATGTTACGCATACAAAATTTATAAACTTTTTAATTTTTCTCACGATTTTTGATTAATAATTAGTCAGAAAATGTAAATTCGACTAATATCTTTTTTACTTTTACAGCCACATTCGAATTATATTTAAGAATTAAATTTGAGTCAGTTTGATAACTAATACAATTCCCAATTTGTGAATTGCTCTTTTTGTTGAAGAAGTTATTAAATACTTATTTGAAATTTCAGACGGTGTTAATTTGGTATTATCAAATTGAGAACATACTTTCGTATTATATATGAAACATTAAATAGTTTTATATATAGAATACAATAATTTAGTAGGACATAATTGACTTAATCACACACTTGAAATTATAATTATAATTTTGTTAACTTTCAACCCTTATATGAATTGATCAATTTGATGAAATCTTTATTAAATTTCAAGACATTTTATATAGTATATTGGTTTATTGGCCCTTAAATAAAAATGCTTCAAATTTTGTGTTTAAGTAAATGTTTTGCGATTATCAACATAAATGGCTATGTAGTATCCTGTTCCAATTATCATATTAAGTTGAAATTTGGCCAAGATGTTAGGAAAGGGGTCATCCCTTTTATTTTAGGTAACAAATCTGGCTTTGGAAAAAAATTCGCCAGAATTCAGTCTCGATATTTAGGTGTTTTTATTAATTAGATGCTTAAAAATCCCACAAGGATCAATATAAATGAAAGACACCCTAAGTCTGAATGGTGTTTAGTATTGTGAAATGTTTTCTTTACAGTTCATTTTTAATTATGTGTTTTTAATATGTCAACTTTTGAAGTATGTTTGCTTTTAAAATATTGTCCATATTACGGATTTTGCGTTAAATGACTTTATAGACACTATCATCGATTTAGAAAGTGGCAAGTTTATTGCAGAATTACTTGATAATATCATTGGCTATTAATAGGTTTAAGTCTGACATCTTAAATTTTTCAAGGCAATCTGTCAAGGTGAGGTCTTTTCCTAAAAATATTTACCTTTTCAGGCAGGTGTATCGCTCTTTTGTAATTGTCTACAATAATTTATTATTTGATTGTTAAGAAATTTTCATTTGGAAGTTTTGAATTGAATGTTCGTATTTAATTGGAACAATTTCTTATAACTTTTGCATTACATTTTGTTGTGTTATTAATGTTTTATGTAAAATATAAAAATTAGATTTTATTAAATTATTTATTTTTTTATTATTTATTTAATTATATTTCTAATTTTTTATAAAAATTATAAATATAATTAAATAAATTCTTAAAAAGTGTGTAGTTTTAATTTCACGTTTTACCGGGAATGTTAGGTGATTATTTTTATTACACCGTCGAAAATTCCCGTTCCCCAAACCCCCGTTATAACGTGACATAAGAAAATGTTAATTTAAGCATTTTTAACTGAATAAAAATTAAAAAAAAAAAATTCAATAATTTATGCAAAAAAGTACCATAATTAATATTTGTTTGTGTGTTGCAATAGATATATGTATTCTTATAAAACTTAATATGTACTCGTATAAGACTTAATATCTAAAAAAGGTTTTTTGTACTTTTTATAAGTAGACGGTCATGTCTACACATATAATAAATTTTGTTCTATTTTTATGCAATTCTAATATGGGCAAAGTTCACTGTACGGCAATATATTTCAACTTTTTATTTTAATCTTCTTTTTTAATGGGTTTTATTAAATTATTAGAACAATTACTTTCATTCGTTATTCGTTCGAATAATCGAAGTATTTTTCAAAATTAATCGAAAGATAAGACAAATTGCAAGTTTTAGCTCTCCTGAAATTTTTAAAATTTTACTTTAGTTGGCGGATTGTTATGTATGTATCGATTTTTTCTATAATTTTAGCTATATGCCGCCTAATTATCCATTCAATGTGGATCCCAATTATGGATCTTCATCTTCCATCGCTACAGAAGATAATAATAAACATAATAGGCTAGCTGGAATATCAAGCCCAAACGATCAGTCACAACAGCAGCATACTTCGATTTTGTTCAAAGAAGATCGTTTAAAAGAAGATATAAGTTCTGCAGAACCCGCCAAATCATCGAATCCACAGGTATAATTATTGCATACATTTTTAAATAAGTATTTTATTATTTAATGCTTTAGATCTCATCAAAACCATCAAATAAGTCTGATTCATTGGTGAAATCTGAGTGTATTAAACAAGAAACATGTATGCCGCTATCACAAATTCCTCAACAACTTCAAATTCAAAGTAAAGAACATCAAGGAATAGGTGTTTATACAAATATGTATCAACGCAACCATTTAACACTAGCTTCACAACAGCTTTCTCGCGAAGAAGAACTGAGAAGGTTAGTATAATTTTGTACAATAATAAAAGTAAGCTTTTGATAATTTCACTAGTTTTAGTCTTGCGAAAGTGCAAAAATGGAAAGTTTTTTAATGAGAGAACAACTACATAGAAAATTATTTCGCACTATCTTTCGTACTTCGCACTACCTATAACCAAGTGCGTAATTTCTGAGAGAACTTTTGCACATAGCGTTACCATTCTTTAAGAAAAAAATTTGTAACAAAAAAAGGTACCAAATTTTGAAACCATTAACGAGTAAAACATATACATTATTTTTACAAGAAAAAAGCTAAAAAATTACACAAATCTTTTTAAATTAAAATGAATGTGGTAGAAAAAATATGAAAATTATTATGAAAAAAGTTATTAAATTTAAATTTGTTCTTTAATTGGTACAAGATCTTGTTGCTAAAAATGTTTCTCACGTCAACTAATGACATGTATGCATAAATTTGCATACAATGAATACAAAAATTAGTTTTCTTAACAAAAACGCAATTTTTACCATTTTTTTGGAATTTGATTAACTGATTTTTATTAATTATATTTTGTAATTTTTTTGAATAGGGTAAGTGTGCCAGTAATCGGCAGTTTAACTTCTTTTTTTATTTTAAAGTTGTTTGGTTACGAATGTGACCATGGTTTTGAATGACAAATATATATTGCACCTCAGTAAAGGATTTGTATAGATTTTTGCATTACTAGATTTCCCCAATTAATATGTTTTATTATATACATCGAAATTGCCTATAGTTGGCATGCATTTCGCAATATTTGACATGTTATGATGCAATAGTCAGTATGGAATATTTATTAACGAAACAAGAAATCAAATATCTAATGGAGTGGGGATATATTGAATTTTTCATTGTGAAAAATTAGTGCTGCTGGCATCTTGAACGTAAAAACTCATGCGAAAGAATGCACTTTAGAGTGTCTCTAGGAACTGTTTTCTTTATTTTTTCGATAAATGATGTCGGAACTATTCAAACGACGTGTATGAGCTAAATACACAAGAATATTAAAAACTTTTAAAAACTAATCTTCGGTTCTTCAGCTGAACCCTAAGGCTTCATATACTCTGCGACCGTTGTGCATCTCTTAGAGCCTTCACATTCTCCCACTTTCAGAACTTCGTAACGTCCATGGTTCAGGACTTTGACCACCTTATACGGTCCTAAGAATTTAGTCTTCAATTTCAGTTCAGTTCCAAACTGGGTTCGCTTTATCGCCACTAAGTCATCGACTTTATATTTTTTCTCATGCTTACGGTTCATATCAAATGATCTGCTATTTTCATGTTGGATCTTAAGGATGTTCTCCCGCGCTTCGTCTCGTAAGGCATCACGTTCGTTTATAGCATCTACTTCCAATAATTCTCCAATCTTCATATCGTCTTTGATTCTCATATTCAGCCCTGTCATAAGTTCAAAGGGTGTGCTACCTGTGCTTCTTGAGGGAGTATTATTGATAACTTTCTGCACTTCGTCAACATGGGGACTACAATTCTGTGAATTCTCTTGACGTAGCCGTTTCCCCTTGGTACCCCTGTGGCTATCAGAAAATGTGTTATTTCTGCAGCTAAATTCGTTAGACGTAAAAGCACTTCCTCTATCAGTAATCATTTGGATCGGGTTTCCAAATACCGCTGCTTGCTTACGTAAACGATCAATAACCTCACTGTATTCTCTGTAGAACAGAGCCATACAAATTTTGAAAACGCTTCTACTACAACCAGGATGTGATTATACTGCTTCTTCGTCGTTTCCATGGGACCCACGTGATCTAGATAAGTCATCAATGTCTGCCTTATCAATCGGATTCAGTAATCCTTCTCGTTTTCCAGCTTTCGATTCCGTCATAATGCACTCAATACAGCTTTTAACAGCATCTTCGGCTTTAGCGCTCATTCTTGGAATATAAATGTTCTTTTCGATCATCTCTACCGTCTTTCTTACACCAAAATGTCCCTGTTGATGAGCCATCTCAATAATTTCACACTCCATACTCGAAGAAATAACTACAAGTTCCTTAGTGGGATCCTTGTGGACTATACCATACTTCAGGAAAAAATCTTCGTAACTCTGCATCTGTTAAATTGCTGTATCATCTTTTTCTTGTTCTATCAATCATTAAACATGACACTCAGCTCAAATGTTTCATCTTAGAGCCGGATCTATGCCCGATCACGTAGTCAAAATTTTGAAGAGAACTCACCTTGCTAATCTCAACGGTACGTCCTGTTTCTTCGTCGTCATTGCAAACGCATTGTAGTCAGTAACAATCTTAACTTTTATTCCATTACGTATACGCGCCACTTCAAAGCCTCAATCATCGCCAATACTACGAGCTCATAAGAATTATATTTTTCTTCTGCTGGTGTCGTCTTTCGACTCATATATTGAATCGAATGCATTTGAAGATCCTCCAAATCTCTTTGTAAAAGCACAGTTCCATAGCCGTATTTACTTGCGTCTATGTGTATTTCCGTCTCGGCACTGGGGTTTGCTCCAATCAACGCAAACTTCAGTTGTTGAAACGCTAACGTCTCTTCGTCTTCTCTCTCAAAATTCGCATCCTTTAATAATTCTGACAACGGCTTCGCTACTAACGCATAATTTGGAATAAAACGTTGGAAATAAGAAGTTAGGACCAAAAATCTTTGTAGTGCCTTTCTAACTTTCGGAATAGGGAATTTTTCAACTGCGATCGTCTTCTCTTCTGATGTCAAGATTGTAAAGTTCTCTAACACGTAGCCTAAAAATGTTAGTTTCTTTCTAAGAAATTGACATTTACTCCACTTAATACGGAAAACTTTTCTCAACTTTTCTACACGTTCAGCTTCGTCTTTTGAGCGCATCACCATATTATCAAAATACTGCTAGTGAATTCGATATACCAAATGGAACGTACAAGAATTAAAATTGTTCTCTATGGGTGGTAAAGGATATCGCGGGCTATTCTCTCCAATCGGCACATTGAAGAAACTGTTCTTGAGATCAAGCATCGTATAAACTTTTGCGTCTTTTAATCGCTTCAAAACTTTATCAATTACCGCCATTGCAGGATCGAAATTTTTTGGAAACAAATCTGTAACTTCTGATCGGCCGGTTGGATTTTCATGAAATTTGGTGTAGAATGCTTAGAAAAGGATAAAGATTTACTTAAATTTGGAAATGTGGCAACCCTATTAAAAATAAAAAATATTTATTAATTATTTTTATAAAATTATTTTGTTTATAGATATTAGTAAAAGTATACAGAAATATTCATAATTTTCTAAGTAATTATTCACGCAAAACTAAAGGCAAAAGTTGCAAGTTTGTAAAAATATAGTCATATATACATTAAATTGGAAATATAAAAGTTTAAACGCGCATATTTCTGAAATAAGGCGTGATATTGACTTGAATCTTTTTGCAAAAGATCGGAAATTATATATGCTAAAGGATAAGCTTAATTTGGAATACATATTTTTAAAATTTCTTTCGCTATTTAGAAATAAACCAAACAAAAGGCCCAATTTGGGGTTTTTGGAGAAAATACAAATTTTTTAATTGTAATAACATATTTGTTTATAAAGATATCTTAATGAAATATGCAGGAAATGTGGTAGGGTTTTCCTGAATTCCCAAAAAAACTAATCAAAATTCCCAAAAATGGGAATTTTTACATTTTTGGCATAGAATCCACATTTTTTCGAAGTCTCGTAGATTTTGATTTAAAACTTTTAGCAACATATTGAAGATTCTTAAAATATATTCCGCTTGTCGATTCGTGCTTTGGGATTTGAGAAAATATGGTCTAAAATCAAAACATTCATATAAAATGGGTTGAATTTGGGAGGGTATGTACCATGACCAATTGGGTTATTGGGCTTGTTTTTTAGCTTAAGGTCATCTCTGTGAAGTTACCTTTCAGAAAAGTGCAAAATTATTATATGTTGCTAAAGAAAATTTTATTTTAGATAAAAAAGAGTGTAGATACTTTTTCGGCTAAAAAAAACACAAAAAGTCGTCTTTTTGCAATTTTCAAATTCAAAATCGTTTATTTTTGGAAAGATATCAAATTTATTATATTTAATAGATAATTTTGTTCTTTAACTAGTTAAGATAAAAGCTAATAAGATCGGTCGGAAATACTAGGATATATATGAAAAAACTGGACCAAGAACATGCAAAATTATGGTGCTTAAAAGTTCAAACGCAAATAACTTGAAAACTATAAGAGATAAGTAGGACATGTGAGCATGTTTTTTATAGGTCTTATCAGGGCCTACAACAATATATCAAAATATTTGAAATCGGACGAGAAACAAAAAATTTGCAGGCGATTAAAAAATTTTTATGTCAGAGGTATCTAACTTTGAGCCCCCTTAGCTCCGCCTCTGGGGGGATTGTTGTGCCATAACATTGTACACTCCTCTGCTACTCCTATACCAAATTTCATGAAAATCCAACCGGCCGATCAGAAGTTGCAGATTTATTTCCAAAAAATTTCGATTCTGCCTCACTGTGCGTTGGGAAATTATTCCGTAAGACCTCATTCAAGCGCATGATCTTTTTGTACCGTCCTTTTTTGATACTAAAACTACAGGCGATGAGTATTCGGAACAGCTGGGCTTCACTACTCCATCTTTCAGCCACTCTTCAACTGGTTGGTTGACGGTCTGCTGATCTGTATACGAAATTCACCTCGGATTATAGCATATCTAAATCAATGTTGGTCTCGAAAGCACCAATCGCCTCCATCTCCGATTCGTCCTCGTCTATACCCAACTCACTTCGTCTTCAACTCCTCAACCGTCAATGTCGTCACCCAATGTCAATAATACAGATTATTATCATATGAAATTATTTAATTAAATAAAATATAGTAAAATATAATATTTTTATAATAATAATAATAATAATAATAATAATATTAATTAAAATTTAAATAATAATATTAGTCAAAATTAAATTATTAAATTAAGGTGACCAGCAATCGTTTTAAAATCTACCTTCTAAATCTTTACGTCTTTAACAAATTATTAATTGTCTTTAAATAAATTATTAACATTACGTCTTTAACATCTTAATTATCATCATCTTTAAATATTTTGCGTCTTTAAACATCTTATTATTTGCCTTTAAACTACCTAAAAAATTATAATTTTTTTTTTTTTTTTTGTTGAAAAAATGTCTACTCTTTTTTATAAAAAATCCTTAAGAATACATCGTCACCTCAAATGCCAAGTAAGGGCCAATTAACACTTTAATATTTTACAGGAGAGATAAAAAAAACTAGCGTACTGGCATTTGCATATAAATTATCTTCATTATTAAGGGTAAACTTCATTTTCATGTAGTGAAAAAGTTCATGCATTCGGGCTTAAGTTGATTGAATAATTGTAGAAGAATACATTGTAAGAGTTTTATTAGACACTTGGCAGAATGGAATTCATTTTCTAGTCAGCCACGACCGTCATCAGCACTCTTCAGCGTGCCATGGTGTTCTCTGTAAGTATCATCTATTTAACTCACAACTTTCCGGGAAATGGAATCTGTGACTTCTTTTCCCTATATGTTGTTAAATTAGAAGAATGGTTTACGATAAAGCTTTTTACAATTATTTTGTATTCTCCTTTTTCAATTATTATTGTTCATATGCTTGCATGAGCTTTCTGTCCTTGGTTATCATTATTGCTTTTTTCTTAATCTCGTCATAAACAGTAAATACCTAAAAAGAATAAGTCGTGTTTTGGTTTGAATCTTTCAACACTTTTGTTATCACATATTTTGTTTTGCTTCATATTTTCGTTATAACGTAAGAGCATGTAATACAAAATACTACTGTTAATTGATAAGGGAATGTATTGTTGTATGTGGTATGTATGTATGTATATGTTATGTTGTACAAGTATAAATTGCACTGGTTGGACGAAAAATCCAGAATAGGTGGACTAGATGGAATTTGATGAGCTAAAAACGAATTTGCTTTCAGTTTTTTTTTATTGTCTTCAAATTACCCTAACATTATTTTTTTATCTGCGCTGAGTTATTCAGAAATTAGTGGCAGAAAAAACAATTTTTTATGCAAAATTTAAGAATTTTTACTTAAAAGTTATTGCTTAAAAATGCAACTGGCAAAAAGTTCAGGTTTTAATCCTTTATCATAAAGTTGGTAATACTATGAATAAAATATTATGTACCATCAAAATTGATGAAAAATGATTTCATTCACAATTAAGTGAAAATATCCATTAACACGTACAATTAAGTGGAGACACACTGGTGGCTATTTTTTTTTTTTTTTTTTTTTTTTTTTTTTTTTAAAAAAAATAGGTGGACGAGATGGAATTTGACGTGCTAAAGAAGAATCTGCTTTCGCTTTATTTCTATAACGTATTGATTTCTTTATGCGCATGACTAATACGACTCATTTTTAGGCGGTCACTTTTATATGTATAATTTTTACAAAAATATAGTACAATTCTTTCATTTCTTTTTCAAAGTTTTGTTAATAAACTAATTTTTTCTTTATATATATCAAAAGAAAAGGCTGATAGAGAAAATTTTAAATTGATTTATATTTGCACCCTTTTTTTCAATTTATTGATGCTGTTAAATTACAAGATACATTTAGATTGATTTTTTCTCAAAAAAAAAAATAAAATAATAATAATAATATTTCTACTATTATTTCCTTTATATTGTATAAAATAGTCTTTCATTCCTCCAAAAATCTTTTAAATAGCTTCAGCAATTTTTCAAAAATAAACAGTATTTAATAAACTTAATCTATTCTAACGAATATTATCTCGTTATACAAACAACACGCGGCAGTATAATTGTGAGCTACGTATACGCACACATGTAATTACACAATAAAATATTATAAAATGGTGAATTTTTGCAAGTTTTGACACGAGCTGTCATTTCTGATGCCATTATGTTATCTTTGTTAAAACGACCTACATATATACACACGTCATATATTAGTGAATCCTATATAAAAATATATATACACTGCCTGCCACTTGAATAAGGAATCACATTTTTTAACTTTAATTAAGTATATCTCCTAAACTAAAGTTCAGAAAAAAATAATTTTTTGCGCAACCAAATTTCAAAGTGTTGGCTTTAGTTAGTTGGCTTGAAGAAATAAAAAATATACATATTTTTATTATACTAAAATTATGGATTTATTAAAAGACATGTATTTCTGTGGTACTATTTCGAGTGTCACTTGAATAAAGAATATTTTAAAACTAAGCAAACTGTAATTTATTTTTAAATTTTAGGTTATAAAAATGAAAGTTATTATCTTCTTAGCATTCAATTAGTCATAAGCACTGCCACCATTTTTAGAAATAACCTCAAAAATGCGATTTAGCATCGACTTGTATAATGACTCTAAGTAATTTAGCGAAATTGAACTCCATGCTTCCGTTATTGCATCCTTTAATTATTCTATCGTCTCAAATTGTTTTCCTCCTTCATAAACTTCTTATTTTCCATAGGATTCAGGTCTGGTGAATATGGGGGCCAATCCAAAAGTGAACACCTTGTGGATTAATCCATTGTTTTACTGCTCTGGCGGTATGAATCGGAGCGTTGTCGTGTTGGTACGTCCAAGGTAAGGGTCCAAAGAAATCATTAAATTTTGGAAATGCTTCCTCCAGAATGTTTTTGTAAGTCGCTGCAGTCATTTTGTTGGATACAAAAACCAATTCTATGGTACCATAATACGAAATGGCACCCCATACCATTATTCCGCCCTCTCGACTGTGTCTGTGGCTCAAAAATAATTCCTCCTTATTTAGGTCATGGAAGTAATAGTTATGTCCGTCGGGACCATCAATACTAAACTTTTTATCATCGAAAAATACAACTTTAAACAATGTCATTGTATTTTTGGCAAACTGTAGACGTTGTGATTTGCGTTTTTCATTAAGTGGTAGTTTTTTTTGCAGTTTTCGTCGGACTATGTATGGGCACGACTTTAAAATACGGTGCACTGTTCTTAGACTGGCACTGACTCCACTTTTTTCACGTATTTTTGATACCGACATGGCAGAATTTGATGCAATTCTAAGAATTTTTCGTCTTTCTTTTGGAGTTGTTGCCATTTCCTTCCGCGCTTTCGTGTTTTTTTTTTTCCATATTTTTCCACGTTATTTAAATAATTGTACACAACTCTCTTTCCTCTATTAATATTTTTGACTATTTGGACCGGATTATGACCCTGAGATTTAAAAATCAGAATTTTTTCTTTTTCAGTGTTATTAAGAGCCTTATCACGTCCCATTTTGAATAAAAACTATTTAAAAACTATCAAATTAAAAATTCTCTTGCCGTTTATATTGAAAGAAATTCAAATCATAGCCTTCCTGATTAATATTAAAAGAATTCCTTATTCAAGTGACACACAAAATAGTACCACAGCAATACATGCCTTTAAATAAATGCATAATTTTAGTATAATAAAAATATGTATATTATTTATTTCTTCAGTAAACTAAAGCCAACACTTTGAAATTTGGTTGCGCAAAAAATTATTTTTTTCTGAACTTTAGTTTAGGAGATATACTTAATTAAAGTTAAAAAAATGTGATTCCTTATTCAAGTGGCAGGCAGTGTATATATACTGTTTATTCATTTCTTTGTAATTTTTTGACGTCAAAATTACTGGACCGATTTACATGAAATTTGATACACAGGTAGATCGTTCTCTGGAAGGAACTTTTTTAGGCTATCCTGATTGGACGTTTCTTTTTACACCCACTTATAAAAATTTTATTCCATTTAATGTTTGGCACTCCCTTAAATCAGTTCATGTTAAGTTTGGCACACTTATAATTTAGAAGGAATTTAAGCTTATGGAAACAATTTATTAGATACCAAGCCCCTTTTTATCTTTCTATCATCCTATGTCCTATATATAAAAAATTGTTGGACCGATTTACATGAAATTTAGCACATATATAGTTCGCCTCTCGGACGGAGCCTTAGACTATTTCAGATCCTAATTCGATGCCACTCCCCATTTTATTCCCACTTTTTGTAACATATTGTTTTATTTAATTTTGCTAATTTTTTTGAGTCAACCACTGAATCGATTCACATAAAATTTGGCACACATATAGCTCTGAATGAACTATAGCCTACACGATTAATTTATTGGATGCCTCGCCCCCTTTTTACGCCCACTTTAACAAAATATTTGACTTCATTTCCATTTTTTGACCCATCACCTGGATTCACATAGAATTTAGTACTCATGTAGTTCAGAAGAACATAGGGTTAATGTCATTCAAATGTCACGCAGTAATTTGTTACGACACCACGTCAAAAATACTGAACCGATGCAGATATTTAGCAGATAGATAGCAAGTTCTCCGAAAGAAATTTTTAAGGTTTATCAAATCTTCTTTTTTTAAGCCTACTTTTTGTAAAGAAATATTTTACTTAATTTTTCATGAAATCTCTGTTTGAATTCACACAGCTTTTGGGAAATTGATGTAATATGTACTTTGAAGAACAAAAATTCTTTTGTTACTTTTTAAGAATTTTTTGAGTTCGTGAAGTTAAAAAACTTTTTTTAATAACTTCATATGATCAGGGTGTACTGAAAATTCGAAAAATGACAAAATAAACTATAAAATGTGAATTTTCAATGTCACATCATGCTATTATTCTTTTTTGACGATTGAATTTATCTGTTTACACAATATTGCTACTTTCATCCATTCGCGAGAAATCATATAAGAATTTTTTTCATTTTCATTGAATTAATTTTGTTAATTTTAAAAGACACAATTTTATCAAATCGTTAGTATCTGATAAAAGATTTTTACTAAAATTTCAGCATAGCAGAAAACACTTACTTTGATTCATAATCGAGCATAAATGCATAATTTTTTTTATATTTTTGTGTATAATTAAAAAAAAGCCTTTTGAAAAATTGAGTTTTTTCATTAAATCTACACTCAGACTTTTTTAAAAATTTTCACTATTTCCACTATCGGGCACATCAACGAAATATTGCTCAAGATAGGCATAATTACAACAGGTATCAATCCCTGTATCAAAATTTGTATTCCGTTGAGTAGCCACAGACCCCGCCAAAAAAAAGTCGTCATCAAAATTTTACTACTCTGTATGTTACTGTTGAATGCCTGCACTACATCAAAAATGTTGTAGAATTTATCCACAAAGTGCGATTAGTGTACGAGTATATATATATATATATATATATATATATATATATATATATATATATATATATATATATATATATATATATATATATATATATATATATATATATATATATATATATTTATGATTAAATTTTGAATAACAAGAAGAAAAATAATTTTATATTTTCGGTCTCCACGAAGTTAAGTAGTATCTGTTAAGTCCGAAGGCTTTTCGACACAGTTGATGGATATATTTTAGTTTTTCCTTATTTTATAACATTAAAATATTTATAAAAGTTTTCGTTTTAATGAAGGAATTTATTTTTATTTGAAAAAACGAAGCATTTTTTCGTTTTTTATTGCATAATTAATGCACATAAAACAATTTTTAGAGCATATCTCTGGTTTCCCTGATGATAACCCGTTTGTGATAACAGATTGGTTCGTATAATCTTTTCTATAAATAAAGATTTTAAAAAGATTTTAATGTAATTATTATTTAAATATGAATTAATTTACTTTAAAGAGAAAATATCGTTCATTTCATGGGGCCCTATCCTCCCCACTTTTATTAATTTTGGAGGTTGATGAGAAAGGTATTCTTGTAAATTATTGAGACTTTTGCTCTAACAGTATTTAATTTAACCGTTAATTAGTATTTTCTTTCTTGACAAAATTTGTTCGAAAATATTTAATTTTTAAAGTAAATATTTTTTTAAAGTAAAAATTTCTAGTTGGACGATTTGGGATTACGAATTCGATCCTACGAAGCAAGAACTCGGAATTAATTGAACCGTTTACTAATTTTCAAAATTTTTATCTAGTGTTAAATCAAAAATATTTGAAAATAACGGCAGTGGGGTATATTACGAAAATTTTATGTCATATTTTATTTAACGCACACTTTATATTTAAAAGTTTTTTAGTATATAGACATAAAAATAAAAATACAGTGCACGAAAAAACCTAAGCATACGGTTTAAAGTTTACATATGTATCTTGCTACCTATAAATTTAATAAAAATATGAATTATCTTTTAAAACACTGCAATATAAGTGTAGTTAATGTTATATTTTATATAGTCTATTTGGAAAACATAAAAATCTTTAAAAACATCGGAAGAAATAATTTAAGCATACCAATTAAAAATTTGATGATAATTATTCGTTTATTTAAAATAATTTTTTTTTTTTGGCATTTATATTTGTATAGTATTTGAACCCTGTAAGATTCGAAGTGTTTCATTGTATTAATGTAATGTAACAACAATTAACGAAACATTCCGTTGAACCTATTGAATTAATAAACAATCCGACAGGTTCACAGCATACAGAGAATGGGATTTATTTTTATTTTTTTTTTTTTTTTTTTTTCAAATACCTGAATACTAAGCCGAAATAAAAATTATCATATTTATGTGTCCAAAAAGATTATTAAGGCTACCGAATGAGCAGTCTTGAAAAAAAGAGATCTAAAATTTTTAATAGGGATTTTATAGAAATAAAAAGAATGGCCACTAAAAAAGAAGTATTACCTCGCCAAATATGAACGATTTTTACACTGATAGTATCTTTGAGGCGTATGCATACATTTAAAAATCATGTTCCAATAAAAATTAGCAGAATGAGATACTAAAATTGAAACCTTTATCCTCTCACAAAGCACCAAGACCGTGGTTCGCCAAAAATCAAAGGCTTTTGGACCGACAATTGGAGGAAGTCGTTTTTAGTGACAGAAAAATATTTAATATATATTACAAGATGGTTGTTTCGTGTATTGATAAAAAATAAACGGCGGGGTGAGAAAATCAGATACTCACTAAATTTCTGGAAGGATTTCTTATAAAAATGTGTGCGACGGGTTACAATAAAATAAAATATACAGAGTTTTAGAAGTACAGAAAATTTATGAAAAACGTTCCTTTTCCTATAATAAGGATTATTGGAACTAGGTCCATACATTTCAGCAAGATATCGCCTTAAGAAAAATTAAAAGTTAACAAAAAACTTTTTTGCGGAGAGAAATTGTTCTGATAGGATATGCGCCAGTTTTATCATAGATCTTAATTGTTCCGAAAGTATGCGAGTAGTCATATACTAAACAATTTTTGCTGGGAGGTGCCACAATAAAGGCCCTAAAAATGTATGGACAATAATGATACAATATTGACGTATAATTTGATTACCGACTTCTTTATCAATGCAAATGTGATTGGAATGTGTTATAAAAAACATAAAAACAACCAAAAGCGCTATAATATTGTATATTATTTTGAATAAATGATTCTAATATAATTTGTATTCTTATGTTATATCGTTCTAATCTTTACAACTGCATCATACGTCTTAACAGTTTTGTAATTAACTGTAAATAGTGTAAAATATAATGTGAAACTTACTTTTTGGATATAAAGTAAATATTTCTTTTATTTTTATTGTATATGCTTATTTTATCGCGCATTATATTTGTAATTGAATCATTTACGTTTTTGATTTACTTATGTTTTATATTCAATATTTAAATACTAAAAATATTAAAATATGTTAGGTACATTTTCATATAATATTTCAACACGGGTGAAGGCTATATAATATTCGGTACAGCCGAATATAGCACATTAACTTGTTCATAAAAAATTTTTAATTCAGACTACACTGACAACACTGATTCCGCGGCAAGGGATTCCTCAGTAAATTCAGATGCAAGTTACACAAAAATATTAAAAAAAAAAATTAAGAATTACAAAACAAATTTTATTATTTTTTTCTTTTTGCGTAGTTTATAAATCTTCACTAATTTTAAATAAACTAAATTTTAATGCATTGATTTGAGTGAAATGTGTCCTGTTTTATTTGCAACTGGAGATCCCAATTTCCTGGACTTTTTGATTTCCCGGGATAAAAGGAAAAATTCTTTGACTTCCCGGGATCTAGGATTAAAAACTATAATTATCACTATTCTCATTAGTAGAACAACTGAGGCAAACAAGATATGAATCTTTGCATTAGCAGATTTAAAACTGGATTGTAAATGTACTGAGAAGAGCAAATTTGATAAATTTAGCTTAATCTACTAATTAATCAACACGAATAAATACAGACACAATATTAAGCATACTGTTATTCTTCTTTAAGAACAATGTCGTATTTGCGCCAGAAAAAAAAATATATCAGAAATTAAATAACAAAATGTTTACTTTACTCAGATATTCAAACACACTATTCAAACATTTTTAAAGTATTTTTTTGTAAATCTCCTTAAAAATTAAATTTATTAAAAATGAAGAATTTAATAATTCGAAAAGTGGTGGCTGATGATTGCTTTTGCCGAAGCCCTTCGGTATAATTCAAATGTGAGTTCAACGGCATTAAATTGTTTGTAACTTAAATAGGGTGGTCCAGCATTGTATAAAAATAAGCAAAGGTATGGCATATTTAAACATACCTAAAATTATTAAATTATAAAATATTGACCACTAATCATGATTTTTGTTGAATAAAAATTAATTTACAATAAATTAATTCGTTCGTTTGATTATGATAATTGTTAATGAATTTCAGAATTTTGATTCAAATTTGAATTAAATGAACAAATTCTTTGTTGGATTTTATATATATATATTTTTTTTTCAAATAAAGGTTTCATTTATGTGACTAAATCAATTTTGATTAAAAAAAATAAAAAAAAATTAATTCGACAATTTTTTGTTGGATTTTTATTTATAAACTTTGAAGTCCTTTTGTGAGAAAATTTGGCGTCCTGGAAAAAACTCAATAGGTGGCTTTATTATGTATAGGCTCTAGTTTGGTGAATATATCGATTTTTTTCTTGGGTGAACAATTTTAAAAAATCGAATCAATTTCTCATGCAAATTTGATAAATTTAGCTCATTAAAAGTGGTTTAAATTTTTTATTATAAAGTTATATATATATATATATATATATATATATATGTTTGAGGATAATAAGATGTTAAGAATCTTACAGAATTCACGAAGCAGTGAGAGTTACAATTATCTTCCCTAATCTATAGTTTTTTTTTTTTTTTTTTTTTTTTTTAATAGGAATCCATATTGGAAAGTCTAACCATTTAATAAAGCAATTTCAACAGATTGTGCCGTTATGTTTTTAAGTGTCATGACGTCTGTACACCTAGAAAATCTGTCAATACATGTCAGAGCATACCTGCAGTGGTAGAGGTCTAACGATATCAATACTGATGTGCTTTAAACGTTGACTATGTAGTTCAAAATTATCAATGGGACTTTTTACATGGCTTTGAATTTTAGATGATTGTCAGAGAATACTACATTCAGACCAACTCCGCACAGTTTTAGAGATTGAAGGCCATACAAATTGAATTTTAAAAAGTTCTAATGTTTTATTCACTGCTGGTTGTGAATGTCCATGAAGATAGTTGAAAAATATTTTTCGAAAAGTTTGGGTTATGTAAGATCGAATAGTGGTTGATGATACGTGACAATAGATTTTAACATCAGCATCTGCACTCATTTTAAAAATAGACTTCAAATTGTCTTCAATTCTTCATCTTCCTGTTTTTCTTTTACCAGCATTAAAACAATGCGGACAATGCGACAGCAACTATATTATATGCCATTTACACCAAACAAAAACTAGCAGTTTTTGCTTTATTAGGTTTTTGAATAAAAAACAACGTAAATTTGCTTGGTTTTTCCATACAAATCAAAAACCATATTTAACTAGTTTTTATTGAAAACCAAATAAAAACCACTAAAATAACTATTTATGATAGATAATTTTAGAACCGTAGCTTTTATATATAAAGAAGAAAATAATTTAAAATTTATAGAAATTATTTGTTTTGATTATGAAATTATTACAATAAATATTTTATTAAAAATTGTTAGAATATGTTTTAATACTAAAAAATACTGTATTTCTGATCGAAGAATTAGCAGAGTGGAAGTAAAAAATATCCATGAAATGTGAATGTCAACAAAAAACTATATTGGGAACAAATAAGGTATGTAAACGATGTAGTTTTTGAAATTTAATTTTTCAAAAACCAATTAGTTTTTGTTTTGGTATAAACGGCATATTATCATTTCCAGGAACATACCTAATATTTGCACTGTGGTGACTAATAAAGTCCAAATCACAATGTTGTCGTGAGGAGGCTCAGTGTGTACCGCAAATTCCCGTCCCTTCAAAAATTATTGGAAATATATTAATGCAGAATATCGTCACCTAAACTGCAAAAGGCCGTAACCACACTTTTTAATTTTTTACAGCAGAATCAAAAAACATGAAAATGCAAAAACCATTATAATCCAGTAAAAACAACAATATTTGACTTTTCTGTGGTTACGGCCTTCTGCATTTTCGGTGATGATATGCAGCTTAAAGCTCTCCATCATAAGCAGTGTTATAGTTTTGATTATTTTTAACCAAAATAGGCTATTTTATTTTCCAATGTGGAGATGATGACTTTTTTCCATTTTAGTTATTTTTTTTTTTAAGCTGAAATATTATTTTTATAAGCTCATTTTTTAATACAAGGGCGGAACTTCTCTCGTAGTTATATGAAATGCAACACTATTCCCATCAAGTACCACCTGTTAATAGACTACTGTCAAATTTTGAGCAAGTGTCGTCATTTACTTTGCGCTTAATAGCTGTTCAAACATACAACCTCGTGTATTTTCCTAAAAATGGAAAAAAAGTCAATTTCGAGTGTTCATTAAACGTTATTTTATGCGAAAAAAAACATCAGTCAAACCAAGGAAAAGCTCGATAAATACTATGGGAACTCTGCACCATCTATTTCAATTGTAAAAAAGTGATTTACTGACTCGTTGTGGTCGCACAAGTACAAATGACGCTGAACGTTCTGGACGGCCAATTGAGGTCAGTACACCCGAAAATGTCGAAAAAATCCACGATATGGTGTTGGCCGACCGAAGAGTAAAAGTGCGTGAGATTGTTGATGCCATAGGCATTTCATATGGCTTTTTTTTGGTTTCGCTTTTAAATGATCAGCTGGGTTTAAGAAAGTTGTCTATAAGATGGGTGCCGCGTTTGCTCTCAATTGACCATAAACGTAAAAGTGTGACAACTTCAAAGGATTGTTTGAAGTTGTTTAACCGCAATCCGAATGAGTTTTTGCGGCGTTTTGTAACTGTGGATGAAACATGGATCCATTACTGTACTCCGGAGACCAACCAGCAGTCTAAACAATGGATTTCTTTGTGTGAACGTGCTCCGAAGAAGGCCAAGGTAAGTTTGTCGGCCAATAAGGTGATGGCACAGTTTTTTGGAATGCACGCGGGCTAATCCACATCGATTACCTTCGAAAGGAAAAAACAATAAACGGCGAATATTACGCCAACTTATTAGACCGATTTAATGAAGATTTAAAAAGAAAACGACCCCATATATCCAAGATAAACGGGTGCACACGTGTGCAATCTCAATGGCAAAACTCTATGAATTGGGCTACGAATTGGTACCTCATACGCCATATTCTCCGGATTTAGCCCCTAGTGACTGCTTCCTATCCTATTTCCAAACCTAAGAAATGTCTCGGTGTAAAGAGATTCAGCTCCAACGATGAAATTATTGACCAAACAAATGCCTATTTTAAGGACCTCGGAAAGTACTATTTTTTACGTAAAGTAAATGACGACACTTGCTCAAAAGTGAGATGTATGTAGGTAATTGTTCGGAGAAATTTATAAAAATTAGAAATTTAGAAACTAAAACTATGATAGAAAAAAATTAAAAGCGGGCATTAAGGTAATAAAGCCACGTCGAATAACTTTAATAGAAGTGTTCTGTCTGTCGGATGTATACAATTTATGATGTATACAATTATACAATTTAGTACACAGGAAAAATTAAATTTCTCATTCAATCAAAAAATTCACAAAATCATTTTTATTTTTTCTTTTTTTGAATTGGGAACTGCTACTAAAATTGTAATTTCAAACAAATAATTTGTAAAAATTTAATTGACGTCCGATTTCTATGTAATTTCAATAATATTAGATTTAAATATATACAATGAATTACAATATTATTTTTCTAGTAAACATTTTCTAAAGTTCCTTGTTGATAGTTTAGTTTTTAGGCATTACCTATAATTTACCCTTTATTTTTCAATTTCTTTTTTATATCTATCGATCTTAACCGAATGCATTTTAGCTCTTAAACCAATGAATTCCTTTTTTGTTTTAATATTGCAGTTATCTTTTATTATTCTTAGTACTTTTTTGTTCAGAAGAGAAAATTGAAAGCATTTTCTTTAATTTTTCCTTAATCTTATATAATTCAAATTCTTTGAAGAAATAGAGAAAATTTTTTAAAGTTTTATAGCGGGTTTAGTAATACATATATTCTATTTTTTATTTATTAAATTGTCAATATTAGTTGTATGTTCATTATTTTAAAAAGTCTTTAACCAATTTTAATTTAAAATCGTAAAATTTTGAGAAAAAACCTTGCAAATCGTCAACAGGCCATTTTTATTTATTTATTTATTTTTTTTCTTTTTTTGGCCTACAAATTGTTAAAATGACGATAAATCGTAATATACGAAAAATATTCTATTCATATTTCTGTTACTATGATATATACATCTTTATTAAACGTCAACATATTTTTATCTATAAACATTTATATAACTTTTTTAACAGATATATTTAATAAATTATTTTCCGATTAAAATTAAGATAGGTAATTACGAACGAAAAGGATATCATCAACATCTTAAGAAATTTCAATGTTAGGTATAGTATTTTCAAATAGTATAAGTTCCCACCCATTTAAACTGTGTGCAAGTTTTAATATAAAAAAATTATTTATACTTGTTTTAGTAATTATTTAAAAATAAAATAAAAAATAAGTATGTGTAGATATTTATGACTATTGCAAACATAATACACATTTTATTACAACAAAAGTACTTTTAATTTATGAAAATATTGCACAAGAATTTAAATTTCAATTGAATTACAATTAGCGACATAATCATCATTAAATTAAACAACTTGGTTTTCTAATATACCATTGAATTTCATTCAATATTTTCTTAAAGTAAATCATAATCATACCTAACAAAATCAAACAGTATACATATCATAATTTATCAATAAAGTAATATATATATATATTTATATATATATCATTCAAACAAATTTTGGTTTTGAATAATATATAAAAAAAGGTACACAAACAAAAACATACATATATCTTATTTGAAATATAAGACATTGAATTATTTTCTTATGTAAAACACTTATAAAATTGTTATTGTCAAATAAACTTCTAATCGGCTAACATTTAGTTTAATATTCATACTAAACACAAAAACGGGCTGATATGTATATTGTTACAATACTAAATACACTAACATCACCAATTTTTAAATTAACCATGCCTATTAAGATCAAACAATATTTTTTATTATTAAAATAAAAAAATCCCAGTAATTTTAATTGGAAAAATGCTAAAACTTCGAAAATATATTATGGTTGTTCTACAGCAGCTAATAACAAATAGTTTGTAAAGAAAATTTATATTTTCTTTGACCTTGTTTCTTGTAAAATTTAGTTCAAATGACAATTTAAAAACAATATTTCTTCAGAATTATTTGTAATTATGGGAATTAGACTAATAATAGTGATAATATTTAAAAAAGTACAACTAATACCGTTTTATTTGCTGGGGAATTCAATTCAAAAAATTAAAATTGTATTGAATTATAAAATACTGAAAAAAATGCCAAAAAACATTAGCATATTTTTTTTTTTAGGAAAATTCAATACATTTTTAACCTTTTCAAATGTTAAATCTAGTACATAAGCTTCTGAAATGGCAACACTGTCCGTATACAAAGATATTGCAGTACTAATTAAAAAGTATATAAATATATACACGAAAAAAATTAAAGCATGGTTTGAAAAATTTAACATTTTTTGCAAAAAATTCAATTCAGTTAGTTAGTAGTAAGAGGTCAAATTCAAAATATCGTATTTTTGTTGAAATTTTTTATTTAGAATTAATAGTATGTATATAAAAGTGAAAAAATACACAAAAAGGTGTTCGAAAATGGCCTCAGGTTAATAAATATCTAAATAAAAAATCATGACATTTTAAGGTAATTTATAAAATAGTAATCTTTTTTGCCCAAAATATGACTTTTCTCCAAAACTTGAATTTTCATTCCTAGTGCCAAGCAGTACCAAGGGATATTTTCATAGTAATGACATTTTTGGATTTCCTGAGGTCTTTTCTATACACTTTCTTTCGACCGTTCAAAAACAAACAAAAAAAAATGCGATTCAAAACTCATTCATTTATACTGTAAAAAAAAATTGTTCAAAAACTTTTTTTTTTTTTTTTTTTTTTTTTTTTTTTTTTTGCAGAAATAAATATTGCATCAAAATACTGTATTTCTATAAGAAATTAAGAAATCTTAAAATTTATTAAATACAATCACTTTAAGAAACAAATTTTAATTAATTTAAGAAAATAATTATCAAAAATGAAACAAAATCTGTTATAGTATGTACTGAAGCTGAGGCTTAATATGGAAAAATCATTACAATTAATTCGAAATCGATTTTGCAGATAGACCTCATTAAAATACAAGAATTAAGTAGGCTATTAGTAAAAATATTGAATTTAAAAATTCTTAAACATTTAAATTGTTTGCAAGGTGTTACAACAGAAAAAATTAATTCCATTTATATCCGTAATTCATTCAAGATCATTACTACTTTAATATTTGTGTATATGTTTTTGATCAATGATGACATGGTTTCCCTAGTTGCCTAGAGAATTTTTGTTACAAAGATCACTTTTGGAAACACATATTGTACACCTGCCATTCGATTTTTTATTTTAATTTTGTTTCTTTTCAGCTTAGTTTGGAATACTTTTTCTCTTTCGAACATTATTTGAGTCATAATTTTGTTTTGCACAATTCCACAGGAACAAGTAATATTTTCATTATAAATTCTAGAAAATTTCTTTAAAAAACATGAAAATAATAAATGATACTTTTTGTTTCCAAATATATTTGAAATAATTTTGGTTTTTTCTAAATACCCATAAATTAGTTATTTTTTTTAAGAGACGTATTAGATTGTGGTCTACTAGTATAAGTAAAAACGCCATTTAAAAAAAAAATCGTGATACGCCTTTTCTATATTAAGCCAACGATATGTTATTTGAAATAACACATTATTTAAAATTTTTTGGAAATTTAAAATAACATAACATTGCGAAATCTCTGCTTATGAATTCTGTTAAAAATTATTTTGTAAAAAAGTTTGTTTATTTCTTACAAAAATTTTAATTTTTTATTAATTTTTTTTTTACAAAATTTTTATCACAATCCGATTTTTTACTAAAAATTCGATTTTATGCTATAAATCTGACTTTTAACTAAAAAAAAAATAGAATTTTCACTAAAAATTCAATTTTTCATTAAAAATCCGACTTTTCACTAATAATCCTATTTTTTTTGCCAAAAATCCAATTTTCTCACCAAAAATCTGATTTTTCACTATAAATCAATTTTTTATAAAAAAAAAATCCGATTTTTTACCAAAAATAAAGTCATCGGTCAAACCTGACAATATGATACCCTACACCAGAGCCCAAAATGATTTTCAAGATTTTCGGAAATGGGCCTTATATGGGACCTATGGCCAATAATGGATCGATTTTTTTGAATCCTTGGTGCTATGATTTCTGCTTATATAAAACTTATTTGTGTCAAATATTATTTTGATACTCTCATTAAGTGGAATTTAAGAAGTGATTTTCGAAAGAGGGTGTTATGTGGGATCTACGTAAAATTTAGTATTCAGATTCACTTTTATATAAGACTTATTTGTACCAAATTTGATTGAAATAATGGGTGTTGGAATATTATTATTATTTTTATTTATTTATTTTTTACAAACATCAGAAAAAACGCATAATAAATCAACCTCCTATAGTGGTTTAGGGTATAAAAATTAGATTTTCACTAACATTTTTCATTAAAACCCTATTTAGAAATAGAAAAAAAAAACTTAAAAGTTTTTTTTTTTTTTTTTTTTTTTTTTTTTTTTTTTTGAAAATTATAATATTTTAATTCATTTGAAAATAACACACTTATTCACAAATTGTATTATTTTTTTCAAAAATGTTATTTTATGTTATTTATGTTATATTATGCTATAAATCTGACTTTTAACTAAAAAAAAAAATAGAATTTTCACTAAAAATTCAATTTTTCATTAAAAATCCGACTTTTCACTAATAATCCTATTTTTTTGCCAAAAATCCAATTTTCTCACCAAAAATCTGATTTTTCACTATAAATCAATTTTTTATAAAAAAAAAAAATCCGATTTTTTACCAAAAATAAAGTCATCGGTCAAACCTGACAATATGATACCCTACACCAGAGCCCAAAATGATTTTCAAGATTTTCGGAAATGGGCCTTATATGGGACCTATGGCCAATAATGGATCGATTTTTTTGAATCCTTGGTGCTATGATTTCTGCTTATATAAAACTTATTTGTGTCAAATATTATTTTGATACTCTCATTAAGTGGAATTTAAGAAGTGATTTTCGAAAGAGGGTGTTATGTGGGATCTACGTAAAATTTAGTATTCAGATTCACTTTTATATAAGACTTATTTGAACCAAATTTGATTGAAATAATGGGTGTTGGAATATTATTATTATTTTTATTTATTTATTTTTTTACAAACATCAGAAAAAACGCATAATAAATCAACCTCCTATAGTGGTTTAGGGTATAAAAATTAGATTTTCACTAACATTTTTCATTAAAACCCTATTTAGAAATAGAAAAAAAAAACTTAAAAGTTTTGTATTTTTTTTTTTTTTTTTTTTTTTTTTTTTGAAAATTATAATATTTTAATTCATTTGAAAATAACACACTTATTCACAAATTGTATTATTTTTTTCAAAAATGTTATTTTTTTTTTCATATATTATTTTAACAAATACAATCACGAAGTTGTGAATTGGGTAAATATAAAACTCCATTCTTAGATCTAAATAAATTTAAATATTTCATACAAATAAAATAATTACCTCTCGTATGTTATATTAAAAACTGTAATCCCAGTTTTTACCTTAATGAGTATTTATATGCTAAAAATGTTAGAAAATGAACTCTATCTAATATGAATTTCAATAACAAATTGTTTTTCTTGACATTATATTTAAAATATTTAAAATTGTTTCGCAACAATATTTTTTGGATCAATGATATAGTGTTCCAGAATCTGATAAAAATTCTTATATAGTATATATATGAGTATAACATAAGATTAATTTTCATTTGACACTTGAATGATACATATTATTAATCATTTTAAAATCCCCACTTATGTTTTGCGGTTATTACGAGTACATTTATATTTGTTTACAGATTCTTTGCTTGTATGATATATTTACTTTCAAAAGAACTTAAAAATGCAGTATTTCCAATGAAAAAATGCTCAATTTAATAATTTCTTATAATAAGAATTTTTTCAAAATGCAACTTATGAATTTTAAAATTAATTTACACAAAGCAATAGAAATTGTATCCATTTCAAATCAACCAACTGATTTCTAAGACACACAATATTTCAAATAATTTTATTTAGTGGATAGCGATTTAAAAGTGTAAAATAAATATAAAATTTACAAAGTTATCCACACAATATTGCAAATATCTTTCAAAGTATTTATGATACAAGATCATTGAGGTCTCATATTAAAGGCAAAGGCCTCTGCACAGTGGGCAGAATCGAAAATTTTTGGAAATAAATCTGATCGGCTAGTTGGATTTTCATGAAATTTGGTATAGGCGTAGCACAGGAGTGTACAATGTTAAGTTTGGAAGGGGGGCATAACAAAGCCCTCAGGAGCGGAGCTAAAGGGGCTCAAAGTTAGGTACCTCCGACATAAAAAATATTTAATCGCTTGCCAAATTTTTGTTTCTCGTCTGATTTCAAATATTTTTATGGGGCCCTGATAAGACCTATAAAAAACGTGCTTACATGTCCTATTTATCTCTTATAGTTTTCGAGTTATTTGCGTTTGAATTTTTAAGCACCATAATTTTGCATGTTCTTGATCCAGTTTTTTTCATATATATCCTAGTATTAGTTCGTAACTAGTTAGAGAACAAAATTATCTATTGAATAAAAAAAATTTGAAGTCGATACCTTTACCGAGTCCAAAAATAAACGATTTTGAATTTGAAAATTGCAAAACAGGCGACTTTTTGTGTTTTTTTAGCCGAAAAAGTATCTACACTCTTTTTTATCTAAAATAAAATTTTCTTTAGCAACATATAATAATTTTGCCCTTTCCTGAAGGTAACTTCACAGAGATGACTTTAAGATAAAAAACAAGCCCAATAACTTAATTGGTCATGGTTCATACCCTCCCGAATTCGACCCATTTTATATGAAAGTTTTGATTTTAGACCATATTTTCTCAAATCCCAAAGCACAAACCGACAAGCGGAATATATTTTAAGAATCTCCAATATGTTGTTAAAAGTTTTAAATCAAAATCTACGGGACTTCGGAAAATGTGGATTCTATAGCCAAAAATGTAAAAAATCCCATTTTTGGGAATTTTGATTAGTTTATTTGGGAATTCAGGAGAACCCCACCTCTGATTGAAATTTGGTTAACGGGCTTTTATTTATATTAACAAGATCCACATTTCCTGCAAATTTTATTGAGATATCTTTATAAACAAATATGTTATTACAATTAAAAAATTTGTATTTTCTCCAAAAATACCAAATTTGGCCTTTTGTTTGGTTTATTTCTAAATAGCGAAAGAAATTTTAAAAATATGTTAAGCTTATCCTTTAGCATATATAAGTTCCGATCTTTTGCAAAAAGATTCAAGTCAATATCATGCCTCATTTCAGAAATATGCGCCTTTAAACTTTTATATTTCCAATTTATTGTGTATATGACTATATTTTTACAAACTTGCAACTTTAGCCTTTGGCTTTGCGTGAATAATTACTTAGAAAATGATGCATATTTCTGTATACTTTTAATAATGTCTATACACAAAATATATTTATAAAAATAGTTAATAAATATTTTTTATTTTTATTAGGTTTCCCAAATTTAAGTAAATCTTTATCCTTTTCTAAGCATTCATATATTTCTATTAATGAATTTAAAATAATAAAACAAACAAAAAATGTCTATTTTAACTTAATCAATAAGTATTTTATTAATTTACATTTACGGTGTTTATCTACATATCATGGAAAGTCGACTTCATTGGTGAATCTCAAATAGAGAGGTTTTTAAAGTTGTATTATGTAAAAATGAAGTCCTTGAATCAGCGTACTAACAGATTAAAAATTAAACATTCCGATTGGATGGATACTGATATAGAAATATCGGCGGATCACCCTGCAAGACATATGATGATTTAAGTACAAGATCTAAGAAGAAAAGACTGACCCATAAGCTTTCTATAATTTCGAATGAGGAGGTTTCTGATGCATTCAAAGAAATGTTAAGTGCACTTAATATTGCTGAAATACTGCCACCTGCATCACCGAAACGTCTTAAACGGATTGCCGAAAGTGTACCTAATGCTTGAACTGGACCTCAGCCGAAACAAATATCAAATTTTAAAAAAAGCTCTGCTTGAAAAGGGACGCTCAATTCGACCATCATACAAGGATATTCGAGAAAAAAAAGCAAACTTTTGGACTCGGTAAAGGTATCGACTTCTTTTTTATACAATAGATAATTTTGTTCTCTAACTAGTTATGAAAAAAACTAATAAAATCGGTCGGAAATACTAGGGTATATATGAAAAAAACTGGACCAAGAACATGCAAAATTATGGTGCTTAAAAATTCAAACGCAAATAACTCGAAAACTATAAGAGATAAATAGGACATGTAAGAATGTTTTTATAGGTCTTATCAGGGCCTACAACAATATATAAAAATATTTGAAATGAGAAGAGAAACAAAAATTTGGCAAGCGATTAAAAATTTTTTATGTCAGAGGTACCTAACTTTGAGCCCCTTTAGCTCTGCTCCTGAGGGGTTTGTTATGCTCCCCTTCCAAACTTAACATTGTACACTCCTGTGCTACGCCTATGCCAAATTTCATGAAAATCCAACTAGCCGATCAGAAGTTACGGATTTATTTCCAAAAAATTTCGATTCTGCCCCACTGTGTGATGTACAGCATAATATTTTCCTCATCAGTAAAATGGTCCATATCTCACGATTATAGTTTGCGGATAAATATTTCAGAAAATGATATTTTAAAAACTCAATACGTTTTTATACCTCAAAAATATACCAAATATTTTCATGTTTTCTGGTTAAATGGGCAAAATAATCACCTTAACCCCAAATTTGGTGATTCATGACACAGCAATTGTTTGATGGTGTAAAACTACACTAATATTTTATTCCTCAGTGAAAATCCAGACAAAATTCTATGAAAAAAAAGATAAATACACTCGATACGTTGTTAGAGCTCAAAAATATAGCAAATATTTTCAAGTTTTCTGGTTAAATGGGCAAAATAATCACCTTAACCCCAAATTTGGGGTGATTAACTCATGACTTAAAATGAAAGATACGAATGGAAGAGATAAAATATCTTTTATATAGCGTTCATTATTGTTTAAGTTTTTATGTAGATTTATTCATGATGGGTACAAGAGGTCTATTCCTCACAACTGCACAGCTCTGGTTATTATAATATTAAAAAGGAGTAAAGAAAAAATTCTTAAAAATGAGTTTTATTAAAGTGTTAATGATATAATATAGAGTGAATTAAAATATTAAAGTTTAAATAAAATTTTCCCCAGTGACTTATTTATTTGTCCAGTAAAGAAATAAGAAAAATAAAAATATTGAAAATATTTACCACAGCAATCAATATTTAATAGATTTTTTGGTGTAAATTAATAAAACGGATGGTAATCCAAACGAATAAAAAGTTTTTCTGATAATTTTCTACGTAATTATTAATTTTCGATTTCCCTTGTTGACTTTCGAAATGAAATAAATAATAAATAAAAAATTGTGAATGTACTATATATTTAATATAAAAAGTATATTAATATTCACCTTGTTCGAAACACATTTTTCTCTAAAATCGCCCTTTAACCAATTTTCAAGTTTGGAGTCAATCGAAATGGTATCCTCATCCATGCCAAAATATATTATGAAATTAAGAAATTGAAACAAATACAATTTATTATAATCATACAGATTTACCTCTAGCATTTTCACAGATTTCACTAATGCTCAGTTTAATTTATCAAAATATGCGGAAAAATAAAAATTCTTCCTTAGAAACAAATGCATTTTTTTAAGAGAACTAATTCATTGATTAAGAAATTATGTCTTGATTTAAGTATAATTCCTACTTACATATTTATGCACGTATGTACATATACATATTTACAAATACATGACAAAACACGCAATGAGAAAAAAATCTCAAAGAGAGCAGAATTAAATTTGCTTTACCCTTCCCGCTTCTGTTAACACCATACTAATATAAAAAAAAAAAATACAAAGCATTTGTGGCTCTCTTAAAAACTCTCATATTTTTAAAAAAATTATACATGCATAAGTAAGTATAAAGTTTACATTAAACATTTGCACAGTTACACTCAAACCACACCAATTTCTTTGTCTGCCAGTTTGAGTGCGTATTTGTGTTTTTGTTATTAGTTGGTATTGTTATTCTCTTTAGTAGATTAGGTGTGAATAAATAAAGAGTGAATAAGAGTAACATATGTGGATATAGAATCTTGTACTATTGATACTTGTTGTATGTTGATAAAACGTATTATGAAAATGCAGACGTTAAACGATTAATTTATTAAATTAAAACAATATTAAGCAGTAGTAAATTTTTTTTATTGATTTAAATAAACTTAAAGTTTTTAGTTAACAAAATAATTCAGTATTTTAAGTTTTAACAAAATAATAAAAAAGGAAAAAATAGGAATTTAATCATTAGTATATAGAAAACAAATTAATAAATAAAAATTTAAATATGAATACATTCATATGTTATTCATTCTGAAAATGAAGACGCCTTTAAAATGTAGATATTATTTATTGAACTAAATAAATATTAAAAATACTAGAACTATTTTTATTTTTGGTAACAAAGTAATTCAGTTTTTTCAGTTAAAAAAGAAAAACAAAACAGGGATTGAGTTCTTAGTATATAGAAAAAAGAATTTAAAATATGAATTCCTTAATATATTATTCACTCTGTAAAGGATTCCGACAACATATAATTTTTTTAGCTTTGGGCAAATACTATAAAACTATATTTGGAACTATTTTACTTTTGTAATTAATGTTTTGAAATGGTGGAAAAAGTAAGCTCGAATTCGAATAACACAGATTGAGAAAATTTTTTTCTTATGTACGCAATATTTTTGTCTATTCGGATACATGTTATTATGATGTAGTAGGTTCATCATTATTGACAGTATATATATTGTTTTTAAATTTTGAATATATGGATGAGCTAAATGAAAGGTTACGCTGCCTTCAAGTTCTTTCGGAAAGGTTTTAAAATTGTTATTAAGTGATCTATATAATATTATTTTATAATGCTATATTTTTCTATTAGATTTTTCTCGTATAATATTTTTTGAATATCTGCAAAATTTGATTTTATTGATAGTAGGTTAAAATATCTTGTGAGTGCGAAGCTTTTCAATGATGTATTTAAGTCACAATTAAATCCTAATTTCTTGAAATATTTTACCAATTTCATCAAGTTATTTATGCAGTTAATATTTTCACAATCTTTTAAAGCCCCTTTAATGTAACCACAACTATCATTTTTAATTTTGTCTGCTCCAACGGCAGTATCTGGTAGATGGGGTTAAAAAATAATATATGTGCAAGAAATGGGTCGATCGGTCGCAAAATGTTAAATTAAAGCCGGTTTACTACCGATAGACCCAATTTTTGCACACATATTATTTTTTAGCCCCATCTACCAGAAACTGCCAAACAAAATCAAAACTTTAGTATAACTTACTTGTGTTTGAACTTTCCTTCATAGATTTTAAGCCTAGCAGCTTGTTTTTCAGCTCTCCATCCATAAATAAATGGGCCGTTAAGGCGAGGTATGATATTTTTTAATAATTTTGAGTCCATAAATCGTACGTTAGAGCATAACCATTTTTTTATGGATGAAATCTTCGACTGCAGTTTCGTAAAATGCATATAATAGCTGCTTTCAAAATTTCTGTAAATTGTGGATGGATGTGGTATTAATGAATCAGTGTTAATATTGGCACAACATTTATTTCTAAGATTTAACATTACTTTCGAATAGTCTCTTAGCTCATTATCTAATAGTAATGAGTATGGGCGGATATCAGAAATAATCCATTTTTTTAAACATCCTTGCCTTTTTGGCCTCCTGACAAAAGCAGTCCCATATTTTGCTTTGTCCCCTTTTTTCACTAATTTTGTACACATTTCTTAAATTTTTTTCTTTTATGTCAATACTATTCATTATTAAATACAAATTTTATCAAAAATTTTACTTATTCACACACTGCACAATAAAAACTAATATGTTTACTATAAAATGCTAGTAGTACAACAGTTACTTGAAACAAAAAAAAAAAAAAAAAAGCAAATAGTATGTAACAGTTTTTATGAGCATAGAAGATGTATAAAAACAGAGTCATACCATATCAGATATACTCATTTTCTCATTTATACCAATACTCACAAGTATTTATTTATTATATTTATTTTTAGTATACTTTCAGTTCAAGTCCTGCACGTTTTTAGTTTACATACTAAGTACAGTTTGTTATTACTTATTGGTGATTTATTTAATTACAATTATGTTAATAAATAATAAACTGTGGTTAGATCGTAGTTTTTTTTTTTTTTTTTTTTTTTTTTTTTCAATATACTTGCCTGCCACATGTCCCATTTTCTTTTTTTTTTTAATTTCATTTTGCACTTACCTTTTAAATAATCAATATCTGCTTCCAAATTAAACACTTTAAATAGCTGGAGCAGGCGTAAGTCATCATTCAATAGAAGGAAATTTCATTTGTTGATCACACCTTTATAAAAAAAAACTCTGCTTAAAAAATTAAAAGCAAATGCCAAAGTATTTAAAGGACGCACAATAAAAGACTAATGAAAATTGCTTGAGAAACCCTGAACGCAACCAATAAGCAAATAAAGTGAGAGGGCAGTGAGAGTAAATTTCATTCCGATCATAATTTGTCACAGATAAACATAAGATTTTTAATCTTACCTCAAGTCAAATTGGACTCAATTTCAAATTTCAAGAATCAGTTACTTGATTTAAGTACAAATTGTACTTAGTATTAGAATTTTAGTATTTAGTATTAGTATTCGAATTTTATTACTTAAATTAAGTATTTCATTTTTACTTTTTAAATCAATCTCGTTTTATACTTGTTTTAAGTATACCTCAGTACGAATCGTACTTAAATTTTTAAGTACGAATTGTACTTAATTTTTAAGTACGATTTTTGCGAAAAATCTGATTGATTTTAGAATGCAGTTTTTCTTTCTGTGGTCCATGATATTTATTATCGTTATTTGTAACAGTTCTTCAAAGTTGAAAAAATTACAAAAATATGATTGAAACGATCCACTTTTTTTATATTTTTTTCCACAAGTGCAAATTATTGGTGTTAGAGAACTGAACTCTTTATATAGAGGAAAAATATTATTTCATATGTTATGGATCTATCGCTATGCTGTCAGAAGTTATTCGATGGTAATTTTTGAAACCAAAATTTTAGCTATTGTAATATTTTCCTTTTGGTCACTATATATTAGATTGTACCAAAATTTATCAACTTTTGAATTTTTACCTTAACTCCCCCTACAATTGTTCTTTGTGTTGAAAAAAGATATTGTGTGAAATATAAATGAAATCGGATATTGCTAACCCATTCTGCATCTCAATTTAGCTATTAAATACTTTCTTCTGTAATCAAATGTTAAAGAATCCTATCTACGCATAATTACAAACAAGATACAGAAAGAAAATTCGGTCAAAAATGTTAATGATATTATGAATTCCCCAGACTATTAACGGGTTTTACACCACTTGTGTAAAAAAATGCTATTTTTAATTAAATTTTAATCATAATTACTGAAAAATAAGTTTTTGTTTCTGCAGGATAATTCATCATTGGTTAAAAGAATTGGATTTTTTAAGGCTCTTTCAAAACTCCAATTTCAATCTTATTAAAATTTTGTTAAACAAATTTCAAAAAAGTTCGAATAAAGCTATGCGGTTTTATAGACAACAACTTGTATAGCTTAGCCGTACCTGCGATGCCAAAAAGGCATTTTTTGCAGTTTTTTTTAGATATAAAATACATTTTTTATGAACTGATGTTCAGACTATAAAAAATTATTACATAATAAAATAAAGCATATCTCAGGAAATACAAAATTGAACAAGGATAACCTTTAAAACACAGTCAAAGTCAAAATTAGAAATATTTAAAATTTTTAAGGAAATAAAACAATAAATGAATAAATTAAATAAATTTTATGAAAGGTTTCCATTGATGCAACACAAAGGCAAATTTAACTGTCAACTGAGCTTGGGCTCAGCATTTTTTTAAACGCCCTTATTCTAAAAAAGTGTGTAGTAAAATTTATTATCGAATATCATGGAAAAATAAAATGATAATTACCTTATTAAGATAAATAAAGTCATGTTAAACCACCAAAATTCATCGCAGAAGCCATTGCATTGAAATTCAGATAAAAATATATAATTTTTGTTATGTTTTCCTAAAAATTTTAAAAATTTATAATTTTGACATCTGACCTTCGTAATTTAAAGATTATCCTTGACCAATTTTGCTTATTTCTTGAGATATGGTTTATCTTATTGTGTAATCATTTTGTTTAGTCTGAATGTCAGTTCAAAAAGAAATTTACTTTATATCTAAAAAACTGTAAAAAATGTCCTTTTTTAACAAAATTTTTAAAGGTTTAAAATTGGAGTATGAAACAGCCAAGCTTGGAAAGGGTTTGAATTATCCTGCAGTAACAAAAACTTATTTTTCAGTAATTGTGTTTAAAATTTAATACAAAATGGCATTTTATTTAAACATTTTCAAAAATTAAAAAAAAAAAAAAATTTAACTCCTTACCCACGTGGTCTAAAATTCGTTAACGGTCTGAGGAATTCTTTAACATTTGATTACAAAACAAAGTTTTTAAATTTTTCTAAAATCTTTAAAAATCCAAAATTTTTCCCATATAAATGCACCCTACAAATTTCAGGACCCATGCGGCGCGGGTTAACGATAAAACCGGATATCGTTAACCCGCGCCGCACTTATATTTCGCACAATATCTTTTTTCAATACAAAGAACAATTCTAGGGGGATTTAGGGTCAAAATTCATAAGTTACTATATATGTACATACATATATACAATTTTAAAGACTACTTGAAATTTTCAGCATTTTTGATTGCCATAATATGTCTTAGAATCATATAAAGCACATTGAGAGTATTGCTGCAGTTTATTTTAGTTATTATTTTTTTAAACTATAAAAATAAATAATTTTTGGTGAAAGCCGATATACTTTTATCTAAACGCATTTTATTTGGACACATCCAAGGCCCGGCATAAAAACTATCAAAATTTAGCTCAATAGTAAGCGTTTGTAAAGTTTTATTCTAAAATTAAGGCGTCTTAAAAAATTAAGAAATTTGTAGAATTTATGGACAAAAATGCATTTTCGTTATCTCAAAAATGATGGCGTTGTAAAATTTTCTTTAAAATAAAATATTGATCTAAAAGTTTCTGGTTTCTTTTCAAATATTAACTTGATACTAACATTTCTATGGGATTTATATGGGAGCTCTGATAAGATATGAACTAATCTTCATGAAATTTGGTACACATATTTATAATTGTGAAACTTATTTTTGCCGAATTTCATTAAATTATTGACATTTTTGAGGCATTTATAAACGCAAAACCACTTCTCCGGGAGGACATTTGTATGGGGCTAGATGAAATAATGGACCGATCATAACCACTATCAATAGGCTTTGTCGCTGTGTAAAAATAGTTATTTGTGCCAAGTTACATTAAGACATCTTTGAAATTTCGTCCTGTACTTTGTTCACAATGTTTAGATGGACGGACAGCCAGAAGGACATCGCTAGATCGACTCATTTTTTCACTTATAAAAATTGGAAAAAATCTACTTTTTTTAAAGTTCAAATTTAAATGCCTATAACTTTTGACTCCATAAATATTTTTTGCTATTTGTTGTTAATAAAATAAAAACAATATCCAAAAAAATCGGGTGAAATTTACTTCTTAAAAAACTTCACGAAGGCAAGTTTAAAAGTAAACATTTTAATCTGAAGCCTAATATCTCTTAAACTATATATTGCATATGAGTATATATATTTTTTTTTGTAGACCTCGACCATCAGAATCTTTCTATATAAAAATCTTTCAAATCGCTTCAGACATAAGGAATCGGGATCGTTTTTAAAAAAAGATTTATTCCCGAGGTGTCTAACTTTGGCACCCTGTAGGTCTGAAATTCCATAATTATTTCTATTTTACTTCTTGAATCGCACACTGTGGAGCGTTTTTTTTTTTATATATTTCAACGGTTTTAGTGTTTGTTCCCAATGTATTTTGTCCATAAGGAGCGTTTCTTTTTTTTTAATTATATATAAATAATTGAAATGTAAGAAAATGAGAATATTTGACTGGTCTCAGTTTTTATTCCTTATTTCTATAAGAAACATCTTTTACACCCTTCACTACAGGTGTAAAGGGTATATATAAGTTTGTCATTCCGTTTTCAATTTCTAAAATACTCATCAGTTTTTAGAAAGCCCCAGTTATCGGATATACATATTGATCCCATTTTGTCATATTACGTCCGATTTTATTAATTATTATCCAATTTTGTAATATTATACAATTCTTTATATTATCCCATTTTATCATACAGTTATCCAATCTTATCATATTATTCCATCACATATATTAAAATAAATATATTAAAATAAAACTTATTAATAATTTTTTAATAAAATTTTTATTGAAAATAATAGAGAAATTTGTTCATTAGCCAAAAAAAAATATTTTTGTACTTTAATTATATTCATTTGTACTATATGTAAAGTTTTTTACATTCAATTCGTAAATGAATTTTTAAAAAAATTACATACCAGAAGTGTCCGAATTTGGTAGCTTTGCCACATTTCCCAAATTTAAGTAAATCTTTTTCCTTTTCTAAGCATTCATATATTTCTATTAATGAATTTAAAATAACAAAACAAACAAAAAATGTCTATTTTAACTTAATCAATATTATTATTTTTGGTATCATCTTCCTTAATAAATATTCTATTTCTAATACGATTTTTTATTACTTATTTACATTAAATTTATGTAGACAATTTTTCTAATATTTTAAACTTATACTACTTATTTTCTATAAAATAATCTGTTGTATATGTGTACATATCTAAAAGATAATAAAGGTCCTTCAAGTCATAAGTATTTTGAGTTGATAAAGGCTCGTAATAAATCCAACGTTTTCTCATTGATGATAGTACAGGGTCTGATGATAACAATAGGATATTAAAAATATCCTCGTTTTGTGACGTTCTGGAGCATTTGCTGGAGCTGAATAATTGAACGTGCTTAAAATCTCTGTTTCTTGCTTCTTGAGCCTCTTCTGTAAGCTCTCCAAGTGGAAGAAAATTTCGTTCAATTATAATTTCGCCATGGCACAATACTTTATGTACTGTTGGTGTCATTTCTTTCCATGGATATAGAGAAACAAGTAGTTTAGATATTTCTGTTGCATATTCTCCAAAGCGAGCAGAGTTAATTTTATGCTTACTATTAATTGTCATTAATAGTACGTTAGTCCTTTCAAGTAACTCTTTATTAATACCAGTTATTTTTGATGTAATTTCGAAATTTCCGGAAAACCTTCTTGCTGTGTTTCCATCATTTGTACTACCACCAGTCGGCAGAGGTTTGTCGATGTTTAATCCCGACTCTTCTCTGAATTCATCCTGGATTCTACTTTTCTAGGATATTCTAAGTGTTTTTAAATCCTCGTTGTTTCTGGTAGGTTTTGTTAAATTTTCTGGCACACTTCTATACTTTAAATCATATGCTATGTGCAGAAAATGCTCCATGAATCGTATTCTGGCGTGAAGTGGAGATATTCCGAAAGACAGAAATTCTTCATTAATACTCCTTGCTTTACCAATATCTTCACATAGTGAGCATTTCCAAAAAGAAGATGTTTCCGTAATGGCATTACTAACCTTTTCATCAATCATTGTTAGACTAAGTTGAAAGGATATGTCGAATGTGTATTGGTTTATGGTTATTATGAATAGGTTGTAAATCATTTATTTCATCTTTAATATATTCCACTAAATCCTTATGGTTGATATTTTGCACGCCGATATTTCTATATCAGTATCCATCCAATCGGAATGTTTAATTATTAATCTGTTAGTACGCTGATTCAAGGACTTCATTTTTACGTCATACAACTTTAACAATCTCTCTATCTGAGATTTACCAATGACGTCAACTTTTGCATGATATGTAGTTTTTATGAATTCCGCTGTAGCTTCTAAACGATTAAGATTATTTTTAGATAAACTCCACAGAACACAACACAATTGTTAATGTTTCAATGTAATCACCATGGTAATCAACTTCGTTATGATGTTGATAAGGATTAGCTGCGCATTTATATATATCTATTAGATATATCGCACAGGTATATATATTTACAGGTATTCTGTGAATTTTCATTAGGTAAAATATCTGAAAGAGTCAATTTGGAAGAGTACCTATACCGAATTCATTGATATTATATGTGGCTGTTAACCATCACGAATAGATAAATACATTTGTTAAATTTAGGTAAACACCATAAATGTAAACTAATAAAATACTTATTGTTAAAATAGACATTTTTTGTTTATTTTGTTATTTTAAATTCATTAATAGAAATATATGAATGCTTAGAAAAGGATGAAGATTTACTTAAATTTGGGAAATGTGGCAACGCTATTAAAAATAAAAAATATTTATTAATTATTTTTATACAAATATTTTGTGTATAGATATTATTAAAAGTATACAGAAATATTCATAATTTTCTAAGTAATTATTCACGCAAAACTAAAGGCAAAAGTTGCAAGTTTGTAAAAATATAATCATATATACAATAAATTGGAAATATAAAAGTTTAAAGGCGCATATTTCTGAAATGAGGCATGATATTGACTTGCATCTTTTTGCAAAAGATCGGAAATTATATATGCTAAAGGATAAGCTTAATTTGGAATACATATTTTTAAAATTTCTTTCGCTATTTAGAAATAAACCAAACAAAAGGCCCAATTTGGGGTTTTTGGAGAAAATACAAATTTTTTAATTGTAATAACATATTTGTTTATAAAGATATCTTAATGAAATTTGTAAGAAATGTGGATCTTATTAATGTAAATAAAAGCGCGGTAGGATTTTCCTGAATTCCCAAAAAAACTAATCAAAATTCCCAAAAATGGGAATTTTTACATTTATGGCTATAGAATCCACATTTTTCCGAAGGCCCGTAGATTTTGATTTAAAACTTTTAACAAACAACATATTGGAGATTCTTAAAATATATTCCGCTTGTCGATTCGTGCTTTGGGATTTGAGAAAAAATGGTCTAAAGTCAAAACTTTCATATAAAATGGGTCGAATTCGGGAGGGTGTGTACCATGACCAATTGAGTTATTGGGCTTGTTTTTTATCTTAAAGTCATCTCTGTAAAGTTGCCTTTCAGAAAAGTGTAAAATTATTATATGTTGCTAAAGAAAATTTTATTTTAGATAAAAAAGAGTAGATACTTTTTCGGCTAAAAAAACACAAAAAGTTGTCTTTTTACAATTTTTTTTTTTTATTCAATAGATAATTTTGTTCTTTAACTACATAGGAAAAAAACTAATAAAATCGGTCGCAAATACTAGGATATATATGAAAAAGCTGGGCCAAGAACATACAAAATTATGGTGCTTAAAAATTCAAACGCAAATAACTTAAAAACTATAAGAGATAAATAGGACATGTAAGCATGTTTTTTATAGGTCTTATCAGGGCCTACAACAATATATATTTGAAATCGGACGAGAAACAAAAATTTGACAAGCGATTAAAAATTTTTTATATCAGAGGTACCTAACTTTGAGCCCCCTTAGCTCCGCCCCTGAGGGGTTTGTTGTGCCCCCCCCTTCCAAACTTAACATTGTACGCCTATACCAAATTTCATGAAAATCCAACCAACCGATCAGAAGTTACAGATTTATTTCCAAAAAATTTCGATTCTGCCCCACTGTGCAATGTATATGTGAATAGCATATTGCAAAGTGGAGCAGAACAGACATTTTTTGAAAATAAATCTGTAACATCTAATCTGATGGTTAGATTTATGTAAAATTTCACATAGTCGTAGCAGAGGATCGTATATAGTATAGTATAATATAGTATAGTATAGTATAGTGTAGTATAGTATAGTATAGTAAAGTATAGTATAGTATAGTATAGTATAGTATAGTATAGTATAGTATAGTATAGTATAGTATATTATAGTATAACATTTAACAAGTGCTTTTGATTGCAACCCCTGGACATCGCCAGGGTGCCCATCAAAATCAATTCGAAAATACCACAGCCCTGAACGTGTGAAATTTTATTTAGATATCTCCAACGGTTACGGTATTATTTAAAAAAAGCTTTTTGGAACCACTGTTGGCAGTCAGTAGCTTATGCTGTGCATTTTTGGAAGTTTTATACAATTAAGTATGCAATCTATTGCATCCAAATAATGAACAATTTTTACTGGGAATGTACTTAAATAAAATATATTTTCGTATAATATACGGAGAAATAATCTAGATGTAAACCTCGATTTTTCGCAATATTTTTAAAAATCGCAATTTTTAAAATTTTGCTTGGAAACATTGAAAATATCACAATTCTATTTGAATAACTCAGTAGGTTTTGATGTTGCGTGTAATTTTTACAAGAATTGCACAAAAACTTCAAGTATATAGTGTTTTATATGCTCAATTCAAAACCGCTATAACTTTCGCGCCCCTTGCGCGAAATGATTAACTCGAACATATTCTATATGCATTCGAGTCACTGTATGTTCATACAAATGGATTTTAACGTGCAATAGAAATAATCGCAAAGTTTGTTTAATCCGAAAAATCAAAAATAAAATTTTTGTTAATGGCTCATATAATTTGATTCTAGTACTTCTCTGAAACACTAAAGTAAGTAGCCATTGTTATGGAACTATTTTGCTTATATTATTATCTTTGAAAAACAATACCCAGACATTGTTTTCAAAGCTTTCTCTTTTCGCATTAAATAAAATATTTCTGCAGCAACAAGGAAAACTATATGCAGAGAAAAAACATAGATACAGCATTATCATGTTTTTACCAAAAACAAAATTTTGTTAATATGAAAAATATAATTTCTTCTGCAGCCATTAAATGTTTGATGTTTTTTCCTTGTTCTTAAACCATATTCTGTTTTTAAACCATATTAATATTATTATTCCCATGACAATAAAATGTTTCAAATAAATATAATACTTATCCTTTTCACAAACTAGTGGAAAAATTCATAACTTGTTTTTTTTTAAATATTTTTTGTTTTTAATGTTTATTTTCCTACTTCATTGTAATTCTCATTTAGTTTATATATGAATAAATATAAAAAGGCAAGGTTTGGTTATACTAGGTGTGATTCAAGCAATATAAGATAATGATTAATCATTAAAGGGTTTAGTTAAAAAAACATATTTTGATTTGTTCTTAATGTTATATTTGAAAATAAAAAGGGAGAATTGTGAAATTTATATTGTTATGTTTTAGAAATGAGAATAAATTTGAATTATATACTTACATATAAAAAACTCAATTTATATAAAAACTTTTTGAGCTAAATCTGAATCTGCTTTACACTTATTTGAAGATGATGCAGTATTTATTTAATTGATATAAAAAGACATCAGAACACATTTTTTATCATTTCTCTAAAGGTTACTTCAAAGTGTGCTTAATAAAATGGTAAGTTACCGCATTAAATATTTTATTTATTTATTTTTTTTTTTATTTTTTATTTTTAAATGTTTTGTTTTATTTTAGATGTATGGACAAATTAGTAAATTTGCTCAGGGTATTAAGCCAGAATATAATACATTACAAAAATTAAGGACATTCCTTTATACCAACCATACAATATTTTAAATTTTGATTGGACGTAACATGGGTCAAAAGTCATAGCATATTTGGATAATAAATGGTTTTATCTTTCGCAGATATTTACAAAATTTTTAAATAGAGAAGATCCATACTTGACTAAAATTAATGATCAAAACTGGATAATTGTGTCGGCAAAAGGCCTTGCAATATTTGAACAAAATTATAATTAAAATTTCTTAAATGAAACACAATTTTGTTCAATAATGTGTATTTATTATAAAGATATTTAATTATTCTTTTGCTTTTATTGCATTAATACTGTATATTTAGTTAGAGAGCTTATTCGTATTTTTCTAAATTAACAGCACAAAATTAATTATTAAAACATCTCATACACATATTTTTATAAATTGAATTTTTCCTAATGAAAGTGGTTATCGAATCAAATTTTAAAATCAAGAAAAACAAAAAATAAAAGTCCGTTGAATTATACCTTGAACATGCATGCATTTCTGCTACAGTTTTTCATGTCTCAGTTTTCATTTTATGTTTTTATTTAATTAAATCTATTCAAAAACGACAAAGAAGGATATAGTCGGTCAGGACCGACACTATGATACCCTACACCGTTATGTACGAGCATATAAATTCGGGAAGGGGACTTATATTGTACCTGTGGTCAATTTTACTAAATGTAAAATAAAATATACCAATGCAATACTAACATCTAGATGATTTTATTCATATTAGGGCGATTCCTGGAACTAGGTTTATATGGGAGCTATGATAAATTATGGACCGATTCTCATAAAGTTTTGACTTTCATAAAAGTTATTTGTGTCAAATATGGTGGTGTAGGGTATAAAAAGCAATAGTAATCATTTTCAAAGTATTTTGAATTATATAAATTAATTAATACTTGTCTCAATATATATTGTATTTCACTATTATATCAAACTGTAATAAGGTACATGTTTAAGACACATGTTAGAATGCATGTATATGGAAGTGAATGCAGTCTGAGTGGAATAGTTTTTTTTTTTTTTTTTTTTTTTTTTTTTTTGTAATGAAATTTGAATAATTTTAACCGAACTTTTGTAATTTTTGAGCTACATTTATATAGAGCTATATTGAATGTAATTACAAATATATTTACCTATACTATATATATATATATATATATATATATATATATATATATATATATATATACTCAAAAATTAACAAAAAAAAAATTACACGATTTTTTTTTTTTTTTTTTCATTAATGTGTTGATAACAAAATTCGGTCTGGTTTGGATAACAAAAATTCGGTCTGGTATTGATCCGACTAATTTTTCAAGAAAAGCTCTGCCAATTTTTTCCCAGTCTTGCTTAATTTTTAGTTTTATTTCCGTTATTGTTACTATGGTTTCATTCTGTACATTTTTTGCCTAAACTTTACGCGCATTATACCCCCACAGATTCTCCATTGGATTTAAAGCCGGACTGCAAGGCCGCCAACAGTCCAATAGTGGAATACTATGTTCCTTAAATCACGATTTAGATTGGAAAAGATTACTCCACTCATCTGTCCGTTTCATGTATTTGTGCGCAAATTTTAAACTATTTTCCTTATGATGCTGTTTTAACATTGGCTTACACTTAAATTTTATGTTACCATCTGTTCGCAAAATGTGTGCAACATATTTGGAAGTAACAGGAGGGTCAAGTATTTAATTTTTTGCGGGTGGTGTCTTCTATTATTTTATTAATTTGCCTTTTAGTTATTTGATTTCCTTTTGTTGGTTTCCGAACTTCGTATTTCTTCCCATTCTTAAAAAAGCCTCGAATAACTCTTTCCAAACGATTAATTTTTCGTCCAATTTCTCTATTAGAACAGCTTTGATCACGAAAAAAATTGAATTTGAATGTTCCTTAAAGCAACTAAACCTTGTTTTTTTTTTTTCAATAACTTTAGACAAATTTTTCTCGACTGCATTTATATGAATATTCCACTTAAATGATACCAATATGTTCTGATTACTAAATTAAAGAAAACAATAAAAGTAAGAAACAAATATTTCTTACAAAAAAAAGTACCGTTATATCGCGAATTATTGTAACAACACAACTTGCTTTCGGTTTATGATTTTCTGGAAAGTAGAAGAATCAAGCTTGTTATCCATATATATTTATATATGGATTGGTCAAATATTGGAAGAAAATTTTTAAACAACATTTAAAAAAATGAAAATTTTCGAGTTCTAATGCAATTTATTGTAAATTTTTCTACAAAAGGCTACGCAGCGATGTAATATTTTTCAAAGACTTTTTTTGTAAGATTTATTTTCTTTTAAATGAGGCACAAATTTTGGAACTTATTCGATTTTATATAGAATAATTTACTTAAATTTTTATGCGTTTTTATTTTTGCCTCAAGTATGTTTCAAACACAAAAACAGTTTGTGCATAAATATAAGAATTTACTTTCATTGATTTTAGTTCATAATATTTAAGAATAATGTCTTAAATATTAACACTTTTTTATATTTTTTTAAATGAATCGAAAGTCAAGAAGACTTAAAATAAATTGTTTAAATTTTCATTTATATTTTCAATTTGTAAAAAAATGTTTGAAATTTTCTTCGGAAAATTTTAGGTGTTAATGATTTTTAGCTACATTATAGGAACAGAAGAGAAGCGTGTTTTTATCAAAATTGTGTGCTGCCGAATGCGGGCAAAATTATTCAAATTTCTAAACATCATTTCTTTTTTTACAAATTTTCATTGGAATTTTTATTGTTATTATTTACCATTTGCAATCAAATATAATAAAACTAAACCAAAGACTTAAGAAAATTTTTTTCAAAATTACTAAAATTTTCATTATGAACAATTTAATAATATCTATGAACAAAATTTTATTTTTTATGTTTGACTCATAATATTTATGAAAAAAAAATTTAAAATATATGAATTTTTTTTCTATGAATAAAGCATGAAGTGATTTGCTTAAAAATATATTAAAAATAATTTGATAAAGTTTTACAATTTTTAAATAATCATTTGAGTTTTTAAATAATTTGAAATATTAACGTCTCATTTTATTGTAAATGAAATAGCATTTTAAACTTGATATCTTTAGTGTTGTTTTGAAATAGAAAAGCAAATTTAACTAAAAAAAATTTAATAAATTCTTTCTTATTTGTAGCACTCTTAAATATAAAAGATTTAAATAAACTTTAAAAGCTACGTTCTTTTACTTTCTTCTTTTAAGTAAATTCAAAATTGATTTAGGTTGCTACAAAATCTTTAGTGCACCAACTATCATCAAAACGTTTTTTTTTTTTTTTTTTTGAAATATCTGAAAAATTTACATGGTATTTCGATTTTTTTTTTTTTTTTTTGTTTTTCCTACAATTTCTTGCTTTTTACAAGTAAGGAAAAGTAATGGAGCAAAGCTATTATTACCGCAATCAAATAAAAAAATTGTGTTTATTTTATTTTCATAAAAAAATATAGATTTTTGTACGGTTCCCTTTATCAGGTTGGTTCCAAATTTTTGCATCAGTAAGTTTTTGTTTGTTAGAAGTGCTTTTGAGGATAACAATTAAATAAAAACACACCTTAAATTATTAAAATCTATTCAATATTCCCTGAAATTCACGAACCATAGATTCATATTTTTTTTGTTATCCAAAAACTAAAACGACATAATGATGTAAAATATCAAGTTTTTTTTTTGGTGACAAAAAAAAAAAGATATATTTCAAAAGATATTTATAAAAACATTGTATAAAATTTTATCGCCACTTATCAATTTCAATTTTTAAATTTTACATTTCTGGAATCTACTAGTCCTAGGCTACTTCCATTCTTCCGCTTACACGATTCATGTCTGCTCCTTATGTCCACTAGAGCCACTTGAAAATTCCACATTTTTCCATATGATCATAGTGAAAAACATAGAACATACATTTCTGGAATCTACTTGTCCTAGGCTACTTCCACTCTTTCGCTTACCCGATTCATGTCTGCTCCTTATGTCCACTGGAGCCACTTGAAAATGCCACATTTTTCCATATGATCATAGTGAAAAAACACATTTTTCAAAATGATATATCTCTGACCACTAGTCCTAGGCTACTTCCATTCTTTCGCTTAACCGATTCATGTCTGCTCCTTATGTCCACTGGAGCCGCTTGAAAATTCCACATTTAAACCATATGATCATATGAAAAAACACATTTTTCAAAATTATATATCTCATCCCAGATGGAATCTGGACATAGAACATACATTTCTGGAATAATAGTCCTAAGCTACTTCCACTCTTTCGCTTACCCGATTCATGTCTGATCCTTATGTCCACTGGAGCCACTTGAAAATTCCACATTTTTCCATATGATCATAGTGAAAAACACATTTTTCAAAATTATATACTGGGAGATTCAAGTAGAGATACTTTTTTTCAATAGCCTTTTTTGACAGATCACGTGTGAGTCGTGTCATGCTGTCATGTTATTTTTGTTTAGTATTGTTTGTCATTTCATAATGGAAAGACTTACGCCTGAACAACGTTTACAAATCGTTCAACTTTATTACGAAAATTCACGTTCTGTGAGGAATGTGTTTCGTGCACTTCACTCAACTTATGGTCAACATAATCGGGCTACTGAGCTTACTATTCGCAACACCATCACCCATTTTGAGACCCAGCATGCATTATTGGATAATATTCGACCGAATAGATTACGTCCAGCACGCTGTGAGGAAAATATAGCGGCCGCAGCTGAGAGTGTACACGAAGACCGTGGAGAGTCGATTCGGCGCCGTTCGCAGCAACTCGGAATGACGTATGGAACGACTTGGCGCATTTTACGTCGAGATCTTAAATTTGAAAGCGTACAAAATACAGCTTGTGCAACAACTGAAGCCGCTCGACCTTCCCAAGCGACATCGCTTCGCTCTATGGGCTCTTGAAAAGTTCCAAGAAGATCCGACGTTTTCGAGGCAAATTTTGTTCAGCGATGAGGCCCATTTCTGGCTCAATGGGTATGTAAACAAACAAAATTGCCGCATTTGGGACGAAGAGCAACCTGAAGAGATTCAAAAACTGCCACTTCATCCAGAATAAACAACGGTTTGGTGTGGTTTGTGGGCCGGTGGAATCATCGGTCCATATTTCTTTAAAAATGATGCCGGTGCGAATGTAACCGTCAATGGCGACCGTTATCGCGCCATGTTAACCGACTATTTGATGCCTGAAATTGAAGCTCGTGATCTCGGCGACATTTGGTTTAAGCAAGACGGCGAAACTTTCCCCACATCGGATCAATCAATGGATTTATTGAGAGAACAGTTCGGTGAGCACATAATTTCACGTTTTGGGCCGGACGATTGGCCACCAAGATCGTGTGATATCACACCGTTAGACTTTTTCCTGTGGCGATATCTAAAGTCTAAAGTTTATGCGGACAAACCCGCTTCGATTAAGGCCTTGGAGGAAAACATCACGCGTGTCATTCGCCAGTTACCAGACGAAATGATCGAACGAATCGTCGAAAATTGAACTCAACGGATGGACCATCTGCGACGTAGCAACGGCCAACATTTGATAGACATAATCTTCAAAAAATAAATGCCAAAGAATGTTCTTTCATATGATAAACATACCCCATTAAATTTGAATTTTCTGTGTTTTTTTTTTTTTTCTTTAAAAAAGTAGGGAACCTCGAAATGGATCACGCTTTATCTCTGATCACAGATGGAATCTGGACATAGAACATACATTTCTGGAATCTACTTGTCCTAGTCTACCTCCACTCTTTCGCTTCATGTCTGCTCCTTATGTCGACTGGAGCCACTTAAAGTTTTCGATTTCAATGAAATTTTATGTATAGAGTGACATATTTGATTTTTTTTTTTCAATTTTATATTTTAATGATGATTTTTTTATTTAAAATTTCATTTTGATATAGTTTTTTTTTTTATTAAAAAATAATTTTGTTCATTTTAACACATCAATTCACAGCCTGTGGAACGTATTTAACATTTGTGTGGGACGTATTTAACTGACGTATTTATCTTCACACCCTTAACATTACAAAAGTTTATTTTATCCAAATGAGGAAAAGTAATTCTTAAGTTCATTTAAACAACTTTTCTATTCTATCTCTATACACAAGAATAATTATAAAAAGTTTGCTACAAATTATTCAAAGTAAATTCTTTGGTTTTGAGTTTCATAAAAATATAAAATATTCCACTCAACCAGCATTCAGTTGGATATTCATACTAAACAAAAAGAAAGCTAATATGTATATTATTACAATATTAAATACACCAACATTAATACTTTTTAAATTAACCATGCCTATCAAAATCAAAAGATTTTCTTTATTATTAAAGTTAAAACAAAACAAAATTTTCATTAACAGTGCTGCTAAATCTACGTGTTGCCGCCGATGTTTACTTAAAAATTTTATGCTTTAATTTTTATATGTTGCTAGTTTAATTACTGCATTTCATATTAATTCTTTAGCGTCATGTGTAAATCTTTTGTATGGAATACTTCTTACTAAATTATTAAAATTTGATATTTTCCTATATTCGTACATACACTAGTAAATGTAAAGATGTAAATATCTTTACTATTTTTTAGATTTTATGTAGTCCTCGAATTTAGGACTAGAAGAACTTGTTTTTTAAAGCTAACGGTACTTTATAATACGAGGGCGGATCAATAAGTTCGTGACTTTTCGAACTTCCCTCGTAGTTATATGAAATGCAACACTATTCCCATCAAGTACCACCTGTTAATAGACTACTGTCAAATTTTGAGCAAGTGTCTTCATTTACTTTGCGTAAAAGATAGAATTTTTCGAGGTCCTTAAAATAGGCATTTGTTTGGTCAATAATTTCATCGTTGGAGCTGAATCTCTTTCCATCGAGCCATTTCTTAAGGTTTGGAAATAGGAAGTAGTCACTAGGGGCTAAATCCGGAGAATATGGCGGATGAGGTACCAATTCGTAGCATCATTAATAGAGTCTTGCCATTGAGACTGTACACGTGTGCATCCGTGCATTATCTTGATGAAAAGGAACTTTTTTCTTGGCCATATTCATTCATTCATTCATTAAATCGGTCTAATAAGTTGTCATAATATTCGCCGTTTATTGTTTTTCCCTTTTGAAGGTAATCGATGTGAATTATCCCGCGTGCATCCCAAAAAACTGTTGCCATCACCTTATTGGCCGACAAACTTACCGTGGCCTTCTTCGGAGCAGGTTCACCCTGAGAAACCCATTGTTTAGTCTGCTGCTTGGTCTCCGGAGTACAGTAATGGATCCATGTTTCATCCACAGTTACAAAACGCCGCAAAAACTCATTCGGATTGCGGTTAAACAACTCCGAAAGCAATCCCTTGAAGTTGTCACACGTTTACGTTTATGGTCAATTGAGAGCAAACGCGGCACCCATCTTGCAGAAACCACACTACCATATGAAATGCCTATGGCATTTCGGTCGGCCAACACCATATCGTGGATTTTTTCGACATTTTCGGGTGTACTGACCTCAATTGGCCGTCCAGAACTTTCAGCGTCATTTGTACTTGTGCGACCTCAACGAAAGTCAGTAAACCACTTTTTTACGATTGAAATCGATAGTGCAGAGTCTCCATAATGTTTAATAAGCACTCGAAATTCACTTTTTTCCATTTTTAGAAAAATACACGAGGTTGTATGTTTGGAACAGCTGTTAAACGCAAAGTAAATGACGACACTTGCTCAAAATTTGACAGTAGTCTATTAACAATTGTTACTTGATGGGAATAGTGTTGCATTTCATATAACTACGACGGAAGTTCGAAAAGCCACGGACTTATTGATCCACCCTCGTATGTCATAAAAGCATCTAAGGCTAGAGACAAATGATTTTAAATAAAAAAAAAGTAGTCGGCCAAAGGCACGACTACAAACAAACTTTCATTTGTTCGCTAGTTCATAATTTAATATATAGGTTAAAATAAATGTTTTGTATTGATACACAAGTGGTGCTATTAGAAGTTTTGTCTTTTTATTTCAAGCCGGCTCAAATTCACCGTGCCGCAACCCTACGTAAATAACAAATTATTTGTAAAGAAAATTACAACTAATACCGTTACATTTACTACGGAATTATTAAAAAAATCACCTTTTTATTGAATTATAAAAATAAGTGCCAAAAAGCATTTAGCATATATTTAGGAAATTTCAATTCATTTTCACCTTTTCATATGTTAAATCTATCATTGAAAGTTGTGAATAATGTCTGTATACAAATATATTGTATACTATCCGTATATAAATATATTGTACTATTCATTAAAAAGTATATGAAAACAATGACACGAAATGAAAAATTAAAGTGTTTGAAAAGCACGAAAAATGGGATATTTTCTGATCAAAAGTTCAATTTAGGTTTGTTTTTGCCATTATTTTGCATCATAAATATGACAACAACAAAATACACGTAAAATAACAGATTTTTGTGAGTTTTGCAACAAATGATGGCTCATTTTACTCCTAGTAACATATATTATTAGGAAAAAATTTGTTTTCTTATAAAATGTGGTCAAAAATGGCTGAAATTTTTAAAAAATAATTCTTATTTTTTAAAATGAAAAATTGGGTTTGTGTCCATAATATATTACATAGTTTTGCTATGAATAAAAATGCCTATATAATAATATATTACACAGTTTTGCTATGAATAAAAATGCGTATATAATATTTCAAAGCGGCGAAATCTTTACTTTCTAATGCCGTTTAAAAAAACTTAAATTGAAAATATTATATGTTATACTCATACCTACAAGCTACACTATGTTATATTCCAAGTGTATTAATTGTTTATTATTTTGTAGCACAGTGTTATTTAAAAATTAACTTCAGTGTAACTCAGCTAGTGATAATAACATTGTGTCTCTTTATGTGTGGTGATAGTTCTTCACAAGATTTATGAATGTGTGTAATTATAATATAAATAAGTGAAATTTTAATTTTTTTAAAAATTATTTTCTTTTTTTTTTAAATGTTGAACTTTAAACCGCGATATCTTTGGGCTCCTTCACAAAAGTGGTTCACTCCTACGAATTTTAAATGCTTTTTGTTCGTTCAAAGCGTTATCAATGTGCCAAATCCGAACAAAATTTTAGTCGAATTTTAAACCTTTTATGTTTTTGCCCATACACGAATATAAAATTTTAAGTAAATAAAACTTGTAATATTTATACGTAAAAATATATTGATATTTGACAAAAAAGTTCGAACCCCCTGTGTACATAAAACCAGTTTTAAGAAGCGTAAAGTGTAATTTTCAAGGCTAAAGACGTCACTATGCGACGATTTTTTTAAATCTTAGTAATATATAGTAGTTGTTTTATATGTTACAAAGTAATGAGTGGTACTTACATTTCAAAATGCAAAATAACTACTTGCTAGTAATGAGCTAAATATATCATTTGATATCATTATTTAAAAGAGTCAAATAATGGCAAACTAGAATTGAGTCTAATTTGTGGAGTTTAGTAATAATAGCTATAGTTCAACTGTTATTTTACTATTCTTTATAAGTACCTCAGTAATGTGTACATGAATTCTTAGATATTATCATGCAAAAGTATTGAATTTTTCACCTGAATTGTAAGTAGGTACTAGTTTTTAGCAATGTAATTTTCTGGCTATTTGGAAAAGTAAAGTTTTTGCTGGAATCGCTTGACAAATCAATCATATACACAGAAGAAATTATTGCCTTATATTTTTCAAACAACACTGTGATTTGATTTTATATAAAATTTTAATTAAGTGATTAATACATTCAATAATTTTTAGACTTTTGTAAATAACTAACATTTTTTTTAAATAATTCAAAAATTAAATATAAAAAAATAAAAAATGAAAATGTATGTACATATTTTGAGAAATTTGTTCTATGGGCTCTTTCTTGTCCAACATCTTGCAAAGATAGGGATACAAATGTATTATTTTTCTCATACTTATCTTTAAAAGTTTCGGTGACTTTTCAGGTATCCTCGTCGTTAATACGTAAATTCTAGAGAACTTGGTTGTTTATGCAAAGAACTGAACAGGACATTCGGTAAAAGGCATCAATATCGTAGAGCATGTGTATGATGGAGATTGATCCATCATACACACCATGAATTGGAAGAAAGAAGCAAAACTCATGAAACAAAAAATATATATTGCTTAGATAAAATAAAAATCAAATATATATATATATATATATATATATATATATATATATATATATATATAACAAAACGTTATATATATAATCATCTAGTTTTTTGATTCAATTAAAATATTTATTTTCGATCAATTAATATTTTGATGCTTCAATTAACGCATTTATTTATTTATTTTTAATAAAATTCTAATTGGAAAAAGAATCTTTATTTTTGAGCTTTTGCAATTATTAGTAATTGATATAATCATTTAGGTGAGATCATTTTTACCTTCTTCTGTATAGAAGAAAAAACAGTAGCGCCTCATTTTTATCATTAGAAGGTCAACGCTAAAAAAAAGTATCGTAAAAAATATGTTGCAGATATTGTAGGTATACTTATTCCAATCAAGAGGAACGTTTCGGTTTTGTCAATCACGGCATATTTTTAACCCATTGACGACCAAAGAAAATATCCTTCTTAGGAGTTTTTGGGTTATATAATTTTCTATGTAATAGTTATAGTAAATTTGTCATTCACAGCGTTGACAGAAACTTTGGACAAAAAATTACCATTTCAGAAAAGAAAAATCATGATTTTGGTGTAAAAATGATCAAAATTATTTTTATGTTAATTTTAACTTTATATCTATTTCTGACCCGATTAAACGTCCTACTATCATCAAAAAAATCTCAGGAATATTTCGCATATATTTTGAAAATGTTTTCGAGATTTAAAGTATAAATTATACAATTCATATGGAATATAATACCGGTTTTGTTCTCATCTTAATTTTGCCTAAATTTTATTGATTTCAAAGAAGTTCAAATTAATTATGTTCGAAGACTCCTAATTGGAATAAAAAAATCATAAAAATTACATCAATCCAAGTTATTTAAGGCCCTAAATCATTTACTTTCATTTTATTTTTAACATAGGTTAAATATTAAGTACATATTGTTAAATATTACAAGAATCTAAAAAAGGATTATGTTAGGGCTATTATGATCCTTCTTAGAACCCATGTAAAGTACCATTTGCCATCTAAATTTGATATCTTTATGGAGTGCTTTTTTGCGAGAATTGAACTATTTACCTATGACGATTGTCCGCGAAATGATGTTGCTACTAACGCGTCATTCCTCAGAAAAACGAATTAAAATAAAAGAACAATTTCCATACATCTTAAGTATATGAAGATATTGGCCGATATAGTCCTGGCATATAAAATTAACGTGTTGTTATTAAGAATGCTGCTACTAGTCAAGAAAATATATTTCACTTTGGTAGTGAGTGTGTAACAGTATACAATGTATTTTTCAATAATATTTACATCAAAAGTTTAACTTGAGTCTGGATAAAATTTCACATAATTATCAGTATTCAAATATTACAATTTTTAAATAAAATCTTATTATAATCTTCTTTGGGCACTTCAAAAAAATTTTTTGTTGGTGATTCAAAAAATCATATTTTGAGGGAAAGAATCATAAAATCATATTTATTTTAAAAATCATCAAAAATATGATAATATCATCATTCTGGCAACGCTGATCATTCATGTTTAAAGAAAACAAATGGTGCTACAAAAATGAAAATGCGTACACAGGAAAAATTATTGCCTAAAATTGTTCAAACAACACTGTTGTTTGATTTTATATATAAATGTAATTAGATGATTAAAACACTCAGTCGTTTTTAAACTTTTAGAAATGTTTTTGAAAACAAAAGAAAAATAAAAGACAAAATGACATTAAATTTTCATTAAACAGAAATATAAAATACAAAATCAAATATTTTGAGAAATTTGCTCGTATGGGCTGTTCCTTGGACATTAAGGAAATTGGCATTCAGTATTTATGTCAAGAACAGCATCTTCCACAGGTGTGCAATAAATGTATTATTTTAGCTGATATTTATCTTTAAGAGATTCGGTGACTTTTCAGTTACCCACTTCGGTAATGAATAAATTGATGGATAGAATCTGTATACGACCAGGAGTAAAAGGTAATTTTGTCAATATTTATTTGCCTGTAAAGAATTATAGTCTAAGTGGAAAGAGTAATAGTTCTTCATGGTTATTTTATATCACAAAACTCAAAAACCACATAAACAAAACTTATGAAAGAAAAAATAAAATATTGGTTAAATAAAATAAGAAAATAATAAAAAAATAATGAAAACAGTAAAAATAAAATATATGTTTTTTTCATTTAAAATATTTTTTTTCATACATGTATAATTACAATATTTTTTTCGATCAATTACTTTTTTGGTTCATTCAATTAAAGCATAGTTTAAAGTTTGTATCCTTTTCAATAATTATTAATTAAAATTTAATTGAAAAAATGTTACTTTTGATTTTTACAGTTATTGGTAATTGATATAATCATTTTGGCGAGAGGTGTAAATTTTGATTGAATGAATCTCTTTGGTGATTTTTATTATTTTTTTATTTTTCTCTGTGTATTTATTTCGCTTTAATATTTTTGTAAGAGGTGGAAATTTAAATAATTTTTATACAATTTAAAAATTATCATTTTGGTAATAAAAATAATTTTTTCTGTGTAGGAAATATAACGAACCTTTTCGACATAATCACTCTTTTACGAGTGTCGTTGTCGTATTACGAACATTGTCAAAGTAGTTATCGTTAAAAATATTTTTTGATACCATGTAAAATTTTTAAAAACGAAAATTTTTATCAAAGATTAAAAATTACAAAATAACATAACTGTAATAATTTTGTATTTTAAAAGAACCTTTTTATGAAAACCATTAATTATTTAAATTATTTTTAATACGACTTTTTAAAAAACATACATTACATTGCACATAAGGGCAACTATATGAAGACCATTGGCAATACATCAAAAAGGCGTTTTATGATACAAGTGTTATATTACTTTAAAGAGGAAATTTTTCTTCACATTTATCGTCAACGCTTATGTATGGTTATAACTGAAGTACATTAAAGTAAGAAAAAATCATCTTACATTATGATAAATATAAAGAGTTTTTAGTACTTATGATAGCATATTTTGTTAAGACCTAGTGCAAAAAATTTTTTATAAAAATACAATTGAAACATGTTCAAAATGACTCTTTATCAATATAGTATAATTACTATTATTTTTTTTAAAAGTTTTAAAAGCAAAAAAGTAACATAAATACCCAGAATTATCCATAACTTTTACATACGCCTTAAAGATCATAATGTCCAGTTTTATATTCTAATTTAACATTTTGCGAATTTCCGTTTTAAAATGTTTGATTTACATATATTTTAATTTTTTAGACCTGCAGCTCATAATTTTGAAAATGATTGAATGAAATTTGGTATCTATAATTTTATTGGAACAAGAAAAATAACTACTGAAATTAGTTTTCGTCGGTCCATTATTTCATCTAGCTCTCATGCAAAGATTTTCCCGGAAAAGAGGTTTAACGGTTATAAATGACATATATATAATAAGATTTTGATAAGATTTAGCAATACTACATTTTTGCTAACCGTAAATTCTCTATCAAACTTCATAGGGATTGGTCCACATTTGACCACAGTGTCCATATATAGCACTTCCCAAAATTCACTTAAAGTGCATAAATCACATAATACTTATAGTATCAGATTCATATTTAGCACAAATAGCTTTTATTTATAAGATTATACAAATTATTGTGTAACAAATTATGGAGTAACAAAATAATATTTATAAATTTCACATTCACTAAAGAAAAAAATTAATAAAAGAAACTATATGTATATTTTCATTGTTTTTTCATTAATTTTGTTCAGTGGGTTATAATATTAAAACATGTTTAAAATCTAGAGAAAATTATCTTTTCAACGATATACTACGGTTTATTTAATGTCACTTTTGCCCCTATGATCATTGTATAAAAAGATTAATTAAAATGTTGAGATTGGCTTTATTTTCACCTTCTGAAGATGAAGAAGAGTATGTAGTACGTATGTTAAATTCTACAAGGAATTTTTCTATATCCAATATCACAAAGATTGCAGCAAGAATGCAAAAAATCCAAATTTTTACCAACAATGCACTAAAAATTCGATTTTCACAAAAAAATTATTTTTCACTAAAAATAACATTTTTATACTTTTTCACCGAAAATTTGATTTTTCACTAAAAATTTAATATTTTATTTAAAATCCAATTTTCCGCAAAAATTCCGACTTTTTACTAAAAATTAAATATATATCAATAATATATCCGATTTTTTTTTTTTTTTTTTTACTAAAAATTTGATTTTTTACAGTTATTGGTAATTGATATAATTATTTTGGTGAGAGGTTCAAATTTAAATACTTTCTAATTGAATGAATCATTTTAAAGATTAAAATCACTTTTTACTTTTTTCTGTGTAGACGTCAAAAGTTTAAAAAATCCAAATTTAAATAACCGCCAACAAAAAAATTAGAAAAAGTTACATCAAGAATAATTCCACATAATTCTTACTTCTTCGACTAAATATAGTATAAAAAGTTAAATAAAACATATCCATCACATCACACATCATCAAAGCATATACCTCTAAGAAATTTTTAGGTTATATACTTTTCTGCGTAATAGAGCAAATTAGTCATCTACGTTTTATAAAAAACTTGCCCTATATAGCCCCTAGAAATCTTTAAAATTGTCAAAATTCCCGAAAATATGGGAGCAATAAGCGATACACAAGGCTAGCTTTTTCACCAAAACGCTGTTATTGAAGGAATATAGCAAGATATATAGTGGAATCCTGCTATGCTGACATACTATTGCTGCTTCTTAGTGTGAGAAAAATGAAAGTTAATAACTTTTTTAATCCTAATTTAAGAAAAAATATGCATTCATTTTTCACTGAAGTTGAAAATAAAAACATTATATCCAGAGTATCCAAAAAACCGGTTGCCCGGTTTTGGGCTCTTGAAAAAACCTATTGCCCGGTTTTGGGCTCTTGAAAAAAACCGGTTAACCGGTGTTCAGTCACTTGAATTGTTTAGCAAGAAAATATTTTTTGTAATTTTTTTCAATATAAGCCCAAATTTATACGTGTGTACAAGTTTTACTTTGCAAAGATAATAAATTTTAATGTGCATGATTTTAAAATTAAAGTTTTTTTATTCTCGTTATTTAAGAAATTATTTTTTATACCCTACACCACCATAGGTGGTTGGGGTATTATGCGTTTGTGCTGATGGTTGTAACGCACAGAAAGATTTATTCAATATCCACCTTAAAGTATACTCGGAAAAATTTTTTAAGTCGATTTAACGAAGTCCGTCCGTCTGTCTGGCTGGTTTGACGGGTTGCTGAATGTCCATGAAAATTTTGTGCATAAAGTTCAGGTACCAATTTTGAAAATAATTCGCTGAAATTTGACATGTGATATTTTTATGATACAAGGACGAAGCCTATTGAAATTGGTTATGTTCGGTCTATTATTTCACCTAGCCCCCATACAAATGTCCTCCCGAAATAGGGATTTAACGATCATAAATACATTAAATATAGAAGTATTTTAATGAAATTCTGCAAGATTAAGTTTTACATAAGTATAAATCATATGTCAAATTTCATGCAGATCGGTCCATAGCTAACCATAGCTTCTACATAAAGCCCTCTTCCGAAAATCACTTTATCGTGCATAAATCCTAAAATATAGTTGATATGAAGTTAATATTGGACGTAAATAAATTTTATATAATAGAAATTACGGTACCAAATTTTATGAGGATTTTATGAGACCATAGCTCCCATATAAGTCCCACTTCCGGGAATCTCTTTAAAATGCATAATTAACACAATATAATACATACGTATGCTTCATAGAAATATGCGCTATGCTTATTAAGAGTATGGGTCCACAATTGGCCACGACTCCAATATAAGACTCCTTCCCCGAATTTTGATGCATATTCACAATGTCATAGAGTATCATATGGTGGGGCCTTATCGACTATATCTTTCTTCATTTGTTTTTAATTTTATATTGTTCTTATTTACTTGATTTAATTTTTATTCCTAACCCTGGTATTTGAAAATATGTCTTTCCAAAATAAAATATATTTTGTGATTGAAATTGAGCACGAAAAAACTAGTGCATAAAATTCTGGTTATACAAATTATACCAATAGAATCAACTATTGCTATGTTTTTTTATGAAAGAAAGTTTTAAATTTTAAATAATTTCTTATTGGTTTTAATAAAACTTATAAGCATTTCTGCTGAACTTTTACTGTGTATTCGGCAACTTTTTTGGCTGTAATGTGTGTACTTCTAAGCTTTTTCTGTCTTTAAAATATTTGTTGAAAATCGAATAATCGGAATGCGGTTAACAGCTTTTCGATTTTGGATACTCTAATTATATCTCTTAAAATTGTGATTTGGAGGAAATGTTTCATTTCACTTTCAACTCTATATCTAGTCCAGGGAATAAGAAGTACGCGGAGTTATTCACGATATTTTTTTTGTAAATTTTACCATTATTAAAATCTACGCTCGAATTTTTAGCGCATTTTTGGAAAAAATTTGGATTTTTTGCATTGTTGCTGCAAGCTTTATCATATTGGATATAGAAAAATTCCTTGTAGAATTTAACTCACGTACTACATACTCTTCTTCATCTTCAGAAGAAGAAAATAATGCCAATCTCAACATTTATTTTTATACAATGCAATGTATATTTTTAAAAAATCATATTAAAAATAATTTTAAAAGTGACGGTTTTCATAAGAGGGTAGTTTTTAATTGTACAAAATTGTTACAATTATGTCATTTCTTAATTTGTAATCTTTTACAAAATTTGTCGTCGAAAATATTACATGGTACCAAAAAATATTTTTAACGGTAACTACTCCGACAATGTTCGTAATATACAACAACGACACTCGTAATAAGGGTGATTTTGTCATAATATGGTAAATTAAGAATGATATAGTCGGTCAGGCCCCATCATATGATACTCTATAACATTTTGAATATTCATCAAAATTCGGGGAAGGAGTCTTACATTGGAGTCATGGCCAATTGTGGACCCATACTCGTAATAAGCCTAGCGCATATTTCTATGAAACATACGTATGTATTATATTATGTTCATTATATTTCATACACGGAAAAAATCAAAAATTATTTAAATTTGCACCACTCACCAAAATATTATTTCAATAACTATTAAATGTAAAAACTGAAAAACATTTTTTTTTTTCTAATTAAACACTAAGATTTTAATTAAAAATTAATTGGAAAACATACAAACTTTAAACAATCTGTTAAGTAAAGGAATTAAAAATTTAAATAAAATTCCTCTGGCGTGGATCACAACTAGAATGACTTCGAAAAGTTATTTGGAAATATTGGAAAATCGCTGATTGAGCTCGAGAAATTTTAATTGACTACTATTTCATATTCCAGCAAGACAATGCAGCCATACATAATTCCTATTAGACTAAGAATTTTTTTTTTTTTTTTTTTTTGTCCGCAAACATTAAAGTTTTGATTGGCCGGCCCGTAGTTCTGATTTAAATCCAATAAAGAAGCTATGGGGAATTCTTGCACGGAAGGGGTACGCTATTGGGAAAATGTATGATAACATTGGCAGTCTTAAATACGCTTAAGAACGGCATGGTCAGAAATTCCACTAAAAGTTTTGGAAAACGTTCAATTCGATGAAATTACATATTTTTGATATAATAACGTGTAAAAGAGTTCACATTAATTATAATAATAAAAATTTAATAATTATTTAAGTTTTTGTTCAGTGAACTTATTACTATTTCTTATTGCTATAATTCTTTCTAATTTTTATTATTAAGCTTTTGGGTTTATTTATGTAAATTTTAAGAAATAAATAAAAAGTAAAACATAGAATAACAATTAAATGTTAACAACTCTATTTTTTTGCGAATTTCATGGGTGAACTTATATTTAATTCGTCCACGTATTAAATTTACTGACTACTTTAAATTTTAATATGAAATCAAACAATAATGTTAATTAGAAAATTTTTGTAATAATTCTGTTCTGCCTACAACAAAATAGTTTGAATTTTCAAATATCAAATGATAATAACAACATAACTTTATTTAGTACATGCAATTCAGTTCTTATTAGCTACACTACGGAGCAAAAGTGAACACTTTTTTATGAGAATTTAGTTATAAATATATAATTCAGATAAGATCGTCGAGTGAAAAAAACTTTTTTTATTCTGTTACAAATATTTAAATACGAAATAACCAGATTAAATCCAGAAGTATGAGGAATGAGCGCTTAAGAATATTTAGAAAGTGAGATGCTGAAGATTAGTGATATCGGGAGAAATTAAATTCCCCAAAAAAAAAACTTATTAAAATCAATAACTGCAATAATAGCGTTTGGACTCTATCCCAATATCTTAAAAAAGGCGGTATTGCGACAAAAAACCAAAGAACTTAAACCAGCCATCAGATAAAATTTCCAGAACTGCTACAAATTCAAGATAGTAGAAAACTGGAAAAAAATTTGGTCGACATACTTCCTAATATTATTAGGTTAAGAAAATTATGAAACAATAAGATGGTTCTCTAATGATTTCTCATACTTAGGTGTTGGTACGATGGTACTAAATACACTGAGAGAATTTAATAAATTTTTCCCATTAAATTTTTCTTTAATACCTTTACACCTGTTATTAACAATTATGGAACTCCTTATAACATGGATTACATACATTTCAGCATAATACTGATACCAAACTCAAATCTAAACACAAATCCTTACTTAATAAAACTTTTCGAAAACTCTTAAAACATTGAGTTGCGTGTTATATAAGAATCCGAAAGAAATCCTAGACTTAAACTCATTTAAAAGCGCACAGTGGGGCAGAATCGAAATTTTTTTGGAAGTCTGTAACTTCTGATCGGCTGGTTAGATTTTCATGAAATTTCTTACAGGCGAAGCAGAGGAGTGTACAATGTTAAGTTTGGAAGGGAGCACAAGAAATCCCTCAGGGGCGGAGCTAAGGGGGCTCAAAGTTAGGTACCTCTAACATAAAACATTTTTAATCACTTGCCAAATTTTTGTTTCTCGTCCGATTTCAAATATTTTTATATATTGTTGTCCTGCAAATTTCATTAAGATATCTTTATAATCAAATATGTTATGAGAATTAAAAAATTTGTATTTTCTCCAAAAACCCCAAATTGGGCCTTTTGTTTGGTTTATTTCTAAATAGCGAAAGAAATTTTAAAAATATTTGTTCCAAATTAAGCTTATCCTTTAGCATATATAATTTCCGATCTTTTTCAAAAGATTCAAGTCAATACCATGCCTCATTTCAGAAATATGCGCCTTTAAACTTTTATATTTCCAATTTATTGTATATATGACTATATTTTTACAAACTTGCAACTTTTGCCTTTAGCTTTGCGTGAATAATTACTTAGGAAATTGATGAATATTTCTGTATACTTTTAATAATATCTATACACAAAATATTTTTATAAAAATAAATAATAAATATTTTTTATTTTTAATAGGGTTGCCACATATCCCAAATGTAAGTAAATCTTTATCCTTTTCTAAGCATTCATATATTTCTATTAATGAATTTAAAATAACACAAAAAATGTCTATTTTAACTTAATCAATAAGTATTTTATTAGTTTACATTTATGGTGTTTACCTAAATTTAACAAATGTATTTATCTATTGGTCATGGTTATAAATTTATATATTTATGATCTAGTGGCAATGTACAGGTATCCTTTCCGGTGATACCTAGCTGCAGCATTTATCTATTACTGATGGTTTAAAATCTATATTTTTATGAGCTAGTGACAATGCACTGGTAATATCCTTTCCGGTGATACCTAACAGCAAAATATAATATCAATGAATTCGGTATAGGTACTCTTAGAAATTGACTCTTTTCAGATATTTTACCTAATGAAAATTCACAGAATAGCTGAAAATATATATACCTGTGCGATATATCTAATACATATATATAAATGCGCAGCTAATCCTTATCAACATCATAACGAAGTTGATTACCATGGTGATCACATTGAAACATGAACAATTGTGTTGTGTTCTGTGGAGTTTATCTAAAAATGATCTTAATCGTTTAGAAGCTATAGTGGAATTCATAAAAACTACATATCATGCAAAAGTCGACGTCATTAGTAAATCTCAGATAGAGAGCTTTTTAAAGTTGCATGACATAAAAATGAAGTCCTTGAATCAGCGTACTAACAGGTTAAAAATTAAATATTCCGATTGGATGGATACTGATATAGTAATATCGGCGTGCAAAATATCAACTGGAGCACCCTGCAAGACATATGATGATTTAAGTACAAGATCTAAGAAGAAAAGACTGGCCCATAAGCTTTCTATAATAATGATGAAGTTTCTGATACATTCAAAGAAATGTTAAAAAAGGAGAAGCAACCTAAGAGTTAAATTAATATTGCTGCCAACTGCATCACCAAAACGTCTTAAACGGATTGCCGAAAGTGTACCTACTCCAACAACACAATCCAATTTTACAGCTACCAGGTTAGTTGCAGATTTTTCTGCAGATCAGTTGGAAAAAGTAAATAACAGCGATGTGACGGAATATCAGTCCTTCCTGAATACAAGCATGCTAGTGGAAGTAAGAAAATGGTGGATTATAAAAGCGTATTTATAGCACCTTTGGTGCCATTAAGAACGCGATCTTATTCCTTAAAGCAATCTTCATCAAAGTGTTAAAACTCATTTAAAGATATATGGCTTAACACCACTCCAAGATTAAAACATTTTTGCAGACCTATTTGGTTCGAATACACAAGGGAGTCGAAGACAACAACAAAGGATTTAGTGGAATATATATTAAAGAAGAAATATATGATTTACAACCTCTTTCAATAACCATAAACAACCAATACACATTCGACATATCCTTTCAACTTAGTCTAACAATGATTGATGAAAAGGTTAGTAATGCCATTACGGAAACATCTTATTTTTGGAAATGCTCACTATGTGAAGAGGCGAAATCACAATTTTCGGATATTGGTAAAGCAAGGAGTATTAATGAAGAATTTCTGTCTTTCGGAATATCTCCACCTCACGCCAGAATACGGTTCATGGAGCATCTTTTGCACATAGCATATGATTTAAAGTATAGAAGTGTGCCAGAAAATTTAACAAAACCTACCAGAAACAACGAGTATTTAAAAGCACTAAGAATATCTGAGAAAAGTAGAATTCAGTATGAATTCAGAGAAGAGACGGGATTAAACATCGACAAACCTCTGCCGACTGGTGGTAATACAGTACAAATGATGGAAACACAGCAAGAAGGTTTTTCGGAAATTTCGAAGCTACATCAAAAATAACTGGTATTAATAAAGAGTTACTTGAAAGGACTAACAATTAATAGTAAGCACAAAATTAACTCTGCTCGATTTGGAGAATATGCAGCAGAAATATCTAAACTACTTGTTTCTCTATATCCATGGAAAGAAATAACACCAACAGTACATAAAGTATTGTGCCATGGCGAAATTATAATTGAACGAAATATTCTTCCACTTGGAGAGCTTACAGAAGAGGCTCAAGAAGCAAGAAACAGAGATTTTAAGTACGTTCAATTATTCAGCTCCAGGAAATGCTCCAGAATGTCACAAAACGAGGATATTTTTAATAGCCTATTCTTATGATCAGACCCTGTACTATCATCAATGAGAAAACGTTGGATTTATTACGAGCCTTTATCATCTCAAAATACTGAAGACTTGAAGGACCTTTATTATCTTTTAGATATGTATACAGATATAACAGATTATTTTATAGAATATAAGTAGTATAAGTTTAAAATACTAGAAAAATTGTCTACATAAATTTAATGTAAATAAGTAATAAAAAATCGTACTAGAAATAGAATATTTATTAAGGAAGATGACAAATACCAAAAATAATATCGATTAAGTTAAAATAGAATTTTTTTGTTTGTTTTGATATTTTAAATTCATTAATAGAAATATATGAATGCTTAGAAAAGTATAAAGATTTACTTAAATTTGGGAAATGTGGCAACCCCATTAAAAATAAAAAATATTTATTAATTATTTTTATAAAAATATTTTATGTATAGATATTATTAAAAGTATACAGAAATATTCATTATTTTCTAAGTAATTATTCACGCAAAGCTAAAGGCAAAAGTTGCAAGTTTGTAAAAATGTAGTCATATACAATAAATTGGAAATATAAAAGTCTAAAGGCGCATATTTCTGAAATGAGGCATGATATTGACTTGCATCTTTTGCAAAAGATCGGAAATTATATATGCTAAAGGATAAGCTTAATTTGGAATACATATTTTTAGAAATAAACCAAACAAAAGGACCAATTTGGTGTTTTTGGAGAAAATTCAAATTTTTAAATTGTAATAACATATTTGTTTATAAAGATATCTTAATCAAAATTGCAGGAAATGTGGATCTTATTAATATAAATAAGATCGCGTTAACCAAATTTCAATCAGGCGTAGGGTTTTCCTGAATTCCCAAAAAAAACTAATGAAAATTCCCGAAAATGGGATTTTTTATATTTTTGGCTATAGAATCCACATTTTTCCGAAGTCCCGTAGATTTTGATTTAAAACTTTTAACAACATATTGAAGATTCTTAAAATATATTCCGCTTGTCGATTCGTGCTTTGGGATTTAAGAAAATAGGTCTATAATCAAAACTTTCATATAAAATGGGTCGAATTCGGGAGGGTATATAACATGCAAAATTATGGTGCTTAAAAATTCAAACGCAAATAACTCGAAAACTATAAGAGATAAATAGGACATGTAAACATGTATTTTATAGGTCTTATCAGGACCTATAACAATATTTAAAAATATTTGAAATCGGACGAGGAACAGAAATTTGGCAACTGATTAAAAAAAATGTATGTCAGTGGTACCTAACTTTGAGCCCCCTTAGCTCCGCCCCCTAAGGGGTTTGTTGTGCCCGCCTTCCAATCTTAACATTGTACACTCCTCTGCTACTCCTATACCAAATTTCATGAAAATCCAATTAGTCGATAAGATTCTGCCCCACTGTGGAGAGTGTGATTCGCATTATTGGGAAGCGTGGAACAGCAGTCAGTTAGTATAAATATACGATGGAAGGGTGTCTTTTGCACTCAGTCAATAACTTACGCTATTGCATTCTTGGAAGCTATATGCAATTAAGTATGCAATCTTTTGCTTCCATCACTTTTTATTGTTTCCAAATATTGAAGTTTTTTTCTGGGAATCAATGTTCCACAATCAGGGTGACATTTGCTGAGGAAGAGCTGTAACGAGATCCACGGAATGCAGCTGGTGTAAAGCGTTAACGACCAAAATTAAGATTGGAAAAATCTTGCGATGAGTACAATAGAAATCAGTATACATATACATACTAACGTCGAGTCTATACTAGAGAATTTTTTATCAAGACAAGCGCCAAATTTTTATCACGATAGAAATTTGTCTACTGCAGACTGCTGAATTTATCAGTATTATAGTAGCGTTACAAATTTGTCAGTGCTCAAGTATTAACAACTTTTTCTTGACGTTGCTTGTTAGTACTTTTTACATGGTTTATTATTATTTCATACGTTTTCCCCTATAATTGATTACGATAAAAAATTAACTGTAATTCAGAGTAAAACTTGACGTTTGTCTTGGTAAAATTATTTTTAATATAGACTCGACGGTATGTATGTATGCTGTATGTATAAGTGTGGACAAATCAATAATAAAGCATTTATTTCTTTTAACTTTTCTTTTAGGTGTGTGAATTTGTTGCATAATAATGATGGATTTTCTTAAACGCAATGGTCGGTATCCAGTGAAGCCTGCAGTACTTTTTTTTAATAAGTTATTATTAATTTCTATTTTAAATAAAATAAAAAATTACATTTCAACAGTATACACTGTATTATTATTGAGGGTATTATAAAATTAAAAATATGGGTCACGTTATGTTAATGGAGTAAGGTTGTGAGAACCAAGACATAAAAAATGTCATGATTATAGTGACTATATTAAAGGAAAAAAATTAAATATTTTACCATATTATGATTGTAGGGATCATAATATATTTACGTTAAGGAAAATAATATGTTTATCTATTAGGATCATATTATGTTCCCAAGAGGGTAATATCTTATATGATTGAGGGAATCATAAACCTAAACATTGATGATAGTTATTACGTTCTCATTAAAACACATAGAGTGATGTCAATTTTATGAATGGAAAAATTTATATTTCTGCAAATAAAAAAAGAAACAACAAGTATATTGTCCAAATACTAAGATATATTTACAATTTGCAGGTACTATATATTTTCTGATCAGCAACGTCGCCAAAATAGTTCATCACAAAATGCTATCAATCATCAGGTACAAACTGCTTCTCAATCTGGAAGTCAACAATGTAAGGATGATACAACAACTTCACAACCACAGCATGGTGTTCAAAATCAGCAGCAAATAAAAATTAAGCCTAATGTATCTCTTAACATAAGTAAATCTTCAAATTCTGTGGCCACATCTAAGGACTCACCAAAGCACAAACAGGAAGAAGAATTGAAAATAATAAAACAAGAAGGGCAAAAACCAACCATGGAAACACAAGGCCCGCCTCCACCACCAACATCACAATATTTTTTGCATCCATCATATATAACATCAACTCCTTTTGGATTCGATCCAAATCACCCTATGTATAGAAATGTTTTGATGCCTGCATCTTCGCCGTACAATACACCACCATATCACTTACCAATCCCACGTTATCATGCTCCAGAAGATCTTTCCAGAAATACTGGAACAAAAGCGCTCGATGCTCTTCATCATGCGGCGAGTCAGTACTACACAACTCACAAAATTCATGAACTTAGCGAAAGAGCTTTGAAGTCTCCGAATAATACTAATTCAAATAGTGTATCTGGTACGATTAAAATAAGCGGTTCTAGTCCGAATATTGGTACGTCCCAGCACTCAAATATATGTTCAAATATTGTAAGCAATCACGCTGTATCAAATCAGTCAGCGAGTGCCTCCCAGCTACAGCACAATTTGTCGTCACAAACTATTGGAATTTCTAATAAACCAGATATAACAGGTCAAAAAACGCATGGAAACAGCACTGGTATAACGGGAACTTCCCTAAACGAACCACAAAAAGCACAAGCCAGCGTAAACTCTTCTACTACTTGTAGTGGAAACGGAAATAACAATGGCGGTAGTGTGAGTGCCTCAGATTCAAGAAGTCCTCCTCCTCAAAGACACGTTCACACACATCACCATACTCACGTTGGTTTAGGATACCCAATGTATCCAGCGCCGTACGGAGGTAAGCCCCTGTTATTAATATAATTATATAGTATAATATCTATATACATATGTATATTATTCCGGTTTTAATATTAATCGCTTAACTCGACAAATATTTATTCGAGGTTAAAAAGCATTAATGGCAAATTATTCGATTAACTGAATAGTCGTTGTAATACATGTGAAACGTATAAATAACAATAATTATAGTATTTAATCTATTAAAACATCTATTAGGGTATTCATTCATATAACGTTCGTTCGAATTATTGCAACAATTTATTACGAATAATTATTTGAAGAATTTTAAAATGGTATTTTATAACGAAAAATTCGAATATATTTATGTCGAATATGTTAACAAAACGAATAATTTATTTTTTTTTTTTTTTTCAATTAAGCTGATTTTAATAGGTTGTTTATAAACAAATATCTGAAAATGTTTCCTTGTTCTAAATTTAAATGAATGCATTTTTGCTGATATCGCCATAAAAGGAACCTTTTGAAGACGGATTGTTTATATCAATCGGCGTCATTCAAATTAAATCAACTTTTTTATAGTATTTATTGATTTATTTAAACAGTTTTTATGTAGCTCTTCTTGAACATTTTAAAATTTTCCAGGAACTCTCCTGGTTAGAGTCTATTTTCATTGCGGTTTTTTCCTGCAGTGGTTCGTTGTAACAAATCTATAAATTTCAGGAAATTTTAAAATTGTATCTTTTTTTATTTTGTTTTCTGATTTCTTGTTTTTTGTCGAACATTTTTTGAAAAGTTTCACAATACAAATATGAATAAATTAATACAAATATAAATAAAATCTGATGACTATCTCAGTTAAAACAAGTGGAAGTGCTATATTCGGCTGGACCGAAAATTTTATACCCTTCACAAAATTATGTTTCATTTCTTCATCTTTTTGTGTTGGAACCTGTAGTCAATTTTGAATGAAGTCTTGCAAATTTTGATTTATATGATTTATACTTTTATAAAACTTATGTGACAAAATTGTATTGCAATACTAATTTGTGCACCTTTGAGTGGTTTTCGGAAAGGGCCTTTTTATGGAAGTCGTGGTCAATTATGGACTGATACTTTTGAAGTTTACATTTACCTACATATTAATATTTTTGCCTGATTAATGCACATTTAAATAATTTAGAGAAAGTCTTTGTATGAGGTTTATGGTCAACTATAGAACAATACTAAAAAAAATGATGCGATGATATGAGGTTACAAAAGATTTTATTGGTGTTGAATTCCGCAAGATATAAGAGATTTATAAGAGTTATACCCCATTCTGGAAAGACATTCGTATGGAAGCTAGGTGAAATAATAATGTGTAGGTTCTGAACAATAGACTTCATCGCTAGATTATGCAAATTCTGTGTACCAATTTTACCCTTAGAATTTGTAAGAAATCTGGAGGATATTTTCTAAAAATTTTAGGTCCCAAATTAAGGCCCAAAAGTTAAAAAAAAAAAAAATAAGCCAAAAATAAGATTTGCTTGCCCTAAATATCTCTTAAACAAAAAGAGATAACCTACACAATGTTTTTTGTTTAGATTTGTAAGGACTACCTATATGTATTTTTTTCACTTTCGTCATAAATGAATTTTTGGCAAATTTTTAAAAATATTATACATACCCGAGGTGAACAATTTTGGAGGTGTGCCCTCTACCGCTGCTGGACTGCTAGGCACCAGTGCTCCTCCAGATCAACTCGAAGATACCTCAGCTCTGATCATGTGAAATTATATTTAGATAATTAAAATGGTTCGGAAATTACAGAATTATTTGCAAAAAAGATTTTGGTACCACTGCCCTTAATATGTTTTTAATATTAATAGGTGCAGAGCAGCAACAATAACTTAAGGATATTATAGTGATAATATAATCAGCTGAAATTTAAATTGTTGCATAAAAGTCGACTGGTGTATAGTTTTTTCAATCTGATTTATTCAGATAAAGCGACTTTTTATTGTTTTTATTATTCTGTAATTAAAGATATATAAATTAAAAAGATTATACATAATTTATTAATTCTTTAATTTAATAAATATTAATTAAAAATGAATACGAATAAGTTAGTAATTTAAATTTTCATAAAGTGCATGGAAATCTATATGTATATATTTTTTAAGAATGTAAACTGTTAAATTTTTATTCCTCTGTTTTGGGGTTTGCTTTCTACAAAGATACAATTTTACTTTGAGGATTTTTTTATTTCTTTTTTGTGGTAATAGTCTGAGTGTCGAACCCTGAACATTACTACATTTTCTTCATATAAAATTCCTTTAAATAATTATATTCAAAGCGCGTTCTCCAAAACTTTTACCTGGTCTTATTGGATTGAAATTTAAGTAATATTGCCATACTTATTGTGGTTGATCTTTTTTTTATTGTAATTAGATTAAATTTTGGTCCATAACTTCTAAACTAATTGAGTGTTCATCTTGAATTTTAACAAGAGTATGGAGGAGGGAGAGCTGCGTATGTCAGCATTTACATAATTTTTTGAGATTTTAAGAATACTTTTTTTTTTTTTTTTTTTTTTTTTTTTTTTTGAGATATAATACTTTTTATAAAAATAAACTTTATAAATATCGTTGTAAAGGTAATATCTTTATGTATAATATAAAACCAGAGATCTATATTTGAGAAGTTATTAGCAATTAAAGTAAAATTTTTTTAGCATTTTTTTTCAATTTTTAAAACGTCAAATTTCTGTTGTATAGCAAGTAACTGTTTTACTATTTGGTGAAAAGTTATGCGATTGCAGATTTTTTAAATTTTGCAGTTTTTTTTTTTTTTTTTTTTTTTTTTTTTTTTTGATAGAAAACTTGCGCGCATAAATGGAATTAAATTTAGAGAACAAAATTTGAAAGACGAAAGATTCTCTATAGTATATCTCGTTGATGTCAGGAAACCGGGCATGGGATACCATCATCAAAAAGTGCCACATAAATGACGTAAATGCTTGTAAAATGTATGCTTTTCACTACTGACCTATCGCTTTTATAGAAATTGCCCAAAATATCACGTAAACAGAATTTTTTTATAAATGACGCTTCCGAGTTAAAGGGGCGCAAAAAAAATTTAAATAAAAAAAATGTATGCACTTTTTAAAATTTTCATCAAATATTCATATTTTGTTCCGCAATTTTTAATATAAAATATGACTTTAGATTATCAAAAAGTGCCTATAAAGAATTATCTTAATGATTAAAATTGATAATGCGAAAAAAAAATTACGAAACATATTTTATACCCGCTTCAGCGATATTCTTCTCCAAACACATTTCTCTTGCAGAAAGCTACCGCGAAGTAGAAATTACGTTAACATTGATGTCAAATGCAAGCAATTTATTTGCTTAATACTAAGATTCAGGTGGCGTCAAAATATTTTAAGGACCTATAATTGTATGGACCAAAAAAGATGTTCTTTCTTTAACAAATAAACATTTTTGTACTTTATGTGAAGGGTATAAGAATTAGTTTTTTATAAATCTCTCCTGAAATGGACGATATACATACATATTATATTTACATTTAGATTGAGAATGCCTTTTTAAAGATATTCTCAATGATATGCTAACTTTTAAAATGTTATTGATATTCCATAAATTTTACTTAACTTTTTTATTATTCGAATAATTCGAATAATTTTAAGTAGGTGATCGAATAATTCGAACAAACTAAAACGTCGTATTCGAATTATGCGTTTTATTCGAACTATAGATAAACCGAACCATTTAAATACCTAATAGTTATTTAAAAATATAATGTAGATTAAATTCTTTCATAAAGGATCTTATTAGTTCTTTCGCCCAATTGTATGAAAAAAAATACATTTCTTCACCTAATACTACAAAATATTCTCCTAATTGAGCTTTTTAATGTAACTCCCTTTATCTGAGTCAAAATGATTTTATGTCGTAAAAGTTGAATTATTAATTTGTTAAAGAAAATTAAAATTATAATGACATATAATCTTGAATTTACTTTACATTTATACATTTTTACTTCGATTGATCATTACATCGAAAAAAGTCATATTAGGCTAAAAAATTATATGTCAAAAATTTCGAATTTTTATTCCGAATAAAATAGCTTATATAGTTTTTTTTTCGCAAAATGTTATATTAAAGAGTTATTGCGCAATAAAGTTTTTAGTTACCTTTAAGCAAGCAAAATCAAAGCTTTTGTAAATTCAATACATTTCATAGGTGGTCTATTAAACATTCTATCCCAAAAATATAAAATAATAAAAATATAAAATAAAAAACAGAACATCCAAACAAGTCAAGAAGATCCTGAACTTGTGATCCAGAAGTTGTGCAATATATATATATATATATATATATATATATATATATATATATATATATATATCTATATATATATATAGTTAAGCATAACTTTTGTTTTACATTCATACTTAGCTTTAAGGATTTGTAAATATATAGACCAAATAAATAAAGTTTATATATGTACAATTAAAAGAAATCACTTAAAAAAACTAAAATTGGGCTTTTTGTAACGAATACTATCATAGTATTTTTAAACATTTTTAACTAATGAAGATTTGTTCCTATATGCGGAATTGGGAAAAAATTAAATTAAATTTTTTTATTTTCGATAAATATTAAAGATGCACTAATAGCACATGTCAAATGTACTGAAAGCATTTTAGAAGTTCTATGAAACTGTGTTATTTTGGTTGCGGTAAAACAATACCTCTAATTTTAAGACTTTTTAAGTTTAAATTTTAAACCTTTTTAATAGAGTTGGGTTTATTAGCTCAGAGAATTGACCGCTATTCTTAGCTCAACTCACTCAATTGAACTAGTTCGCTCTTTTAGTTCATTCGCTTAGTTAACATCCAATAAAACAGCTCATTATGCGAATGATTTTTAGTAAATATTTTCCATAATGAGCTGTTTCATTAAAAGCAAACTGAGCGAATGAGCAAAAAGAGCGATCTAGTTCAACTGTTTACTGAAACTCATTCATTTAATAAGCTGTTTCTGTTTTTTACAAACACAAAAATTAATAGCCATTCATTTAGACATTAATAATAACAAAATTAATTTTTTAAATGTTTCAAAGGTATGATCAAAATGCCAACACGAAAGAAATGAGCACAAAAGAAAAGAAAAAGCGCAAGAAAAACAAAAAAAAAAAAGAATGAGCGAAAAGAAACTCATAAGTTTTGTAATAACAGCTCAGTGTTAATCTGAAAACGCTCAGAAATATGAATGATTCACTTCGCTGAGTTAAGTGAATCCAGTTCGGTCATGAACTACACAATTCTATCTTATAAAACTATTTTTGTTAATATACAGTCTCAAAATGGTAATATTCTTATTGGCACTGTATACCTTCCGAAGAAAAGGTCAACTGACTTAGACATTCTTTAACATGAAGTTGGTAAAATATGTGTACGTTTTAGTGACATACTTATAGCACTGGGGGATTCCAATATTAATCTCTTTGATAATTTTAAAAATAAAGCTATGCAAAAATTTTGCTCAGCGTTGCAGTTTATCTATTGCCCACAATAACATTCCTACTCATTACGGACTAGCTCAACAATAAATTATTATTTCCTTGTATCCAACTTCTCTAATAAAACTAACTTTTTCCAATTGCCAGAAACCGTATTTTCACGAAATAAATTGGTAATTGGTAATCGATATCGCGGTTCTCTCCAAAAGAGAATTAATTTCAGTAATTATACCTATTTTTACTCTTCAGAGAAAGCTCAAACATATGAGTTTTAGAAGTACCTATTCAAATGTCATTTCTACATGCTGCTAATATAATAAAACGACTTGTAATGGAAAAATAATCGTTAAAGTCCCAGAATCATTTCAAAATAAATTTATTTGGATGAATTAATGAAAATAATTTAAATTACTTCTTCCTTTATATCTCCGCTTAGGTGAATGAGTTTCTTTTAGCGAGAATTTACTTCGCAGTCTTAAGGTTTCTGCGCCCGCAATTTCTTATAATTTTCATTCTAATTTGTAATTTTGCAGAACTAAATGGTTCTTTAGTCTCAGATTCAGATATTTTACATTTTAAAGACAAATATCTTAATTCCACTTCATTATCCCAATCTGAAATCAAGAAATATGGGCGGATCTCTCCTTATTTTTCGAACATAATAATGATTTTAATAGACTTTAATGAATAGAGTATTAAAATAGGCCATTTTTCAAGTATTTAGCTTCCATTTTGTAAAAATAAATTGGAAAATTGAAAGCCAAATTAAAGAATTTAGTAAAGTGTCACTTTATACTGTCACACAAAATCTATGACCAACACAACACTTCTACCCCAAACTCGAAATGCAAATTATTCAAAAATTTCTTTTGTTTATTAAATTATATACTATACATGAGAAGAATTCTTAGCCTAAAATTTGAGCAACTTACTTATTCAATAACTTATTCCAATATTAAAACTTAATCCAATGCTGCAAACCCTGCATATTTGTGTCATATCATTTCTATACCCAATGTATTGAGTGCATTCCAATTGTTTGTTACAATTTGGGTTGAAACGAAATTTAAAACGATTACTTAAATATCATAATTATAAGTATGACGAAGTCCAATAAACTATTACGTTGTTTGATAATCTGAGCGACACAATTTTAGTTACTAACCTAGGACAAAATGTGATTACGGTTTGCTTTCTTATTTTATGAAAGTTAGTACCAAAATTTTATTTGAAAACTAATGACTTACATTATTTATAACAAATTTAAAAACTGTTTCAGAGTCTGTTTCAACAGAAAAACGTGCTACCTTTTTTAACTTTATTTTAATTTCAAGACTCGATTTGAAAGTTCGAAATAGGATCAAACAAAACCAAATGCCAACAACTATCAATGTATTAATACTGAATCTTAAAGACATATATAAACCATTAAAAACTTCAAACATCATACTTAATGAAATAACTTGTAATAAAACAAAAGGAAAACTACCTGATAGGTTTTGAAACAACAATAGAAAACCTCATCACGGAACTCAACGAAATACAAATATTAGAAGAAGGCGAAGCTAGCAGAAACGCTATAATTAATACAAATAGTAAGATAGAATTTAACGCTTTTATGGATGGACTAAGTGATCGACAAATATTATCCACATTTTACGCAAGCCAAGTAACGACATTTAATGAAGTCTTGAAAAGCGCAGAGAGTTTCATCCCGAATAGAGCAAAAAAAAGTATGTCATCAAAACATTCAACAGAGCTCTACAAACCACACGTCGAAGTGTAGTAAATATGGAGGAAACCAAAACAATAAATGTCCTGCTAATAGAAATAGATATCACAATTGTGGAAAATATAGTCATTTTGCAAAGATGTGTTTTTCTAAGAAGCCAAACAACAACAATAATAATAATAGAAACTATAGTAATAGCGGCAATAATAACAGAAATTACAACAGTAATAATAACAGAAATAACAATAACAACCAAAGTAGACGGAATATAAACAACAGAAATTACAGCATAAATCACTTGCAAGGCCGGAGTTTGCCAAATCAGAAACTCTTGTGGGAAACAATTAGAAACAAAAGGAATATATAGCATCTTCTAACCTCAGAAATTATGTAAAATTGAATATTGTAGACGTCGAAAATATCCTTACATTTCTAATTGTCACAGGAGTAGATGTCGAAAAAGAATTACTCGGAATACATTGTGCGAACATTTCGTGAAATCGTAATTTTTTGAACAAAAATCGTCAAATCGCACTTTGGAATTTTTACAATAAAAATCTTCTAATTTTCTAATAAAATTTTTAACTTCAATCTTAATTCATTAGCGTAATTTTGTAAATTATATACTTTGTTATCTTTCATAATTTGTTCCTCTGGTATTGTAGGTAGTTTACCGAAAATTAATTCAAATAGCGAATAATTTGTATCCACATGAGGTGTTATATTGTAAACAAAAGAGTAATAATAATAATAAACCACTCCAATTAGCATCATTTACGAATGATATGAAATATTCATTTAAAGCGCTATGATTTCTTTCTATAGTTTCATGGTGATAATGTGTGGATAATTTCTGTTCTATTTTTAACAAATTGCATAGTTCCTTCATTAACTCATTTACAAATTCTCTGCCTCCATTGGATTTTTAAATTTTAAATATGCCTTATTTTAACATTAAATTTTCGGTTAAACATTTTGATATTGATTTAGCTTCTTTTGTTTCTATTGGGACTGCTATTCACATTGTCACATTGTTAATATGTAATGTTTTTCTAATTCCGAAATGTCATTCGCATGGCATGTTGTGATACAATTATATTAATTCATGTTTTTTATTTTCTTTTGTTATTCTTTGAGGATTGCTATACACTAGAATTTTGACGTCTTTTTCTTTACTTGTATTTATGATTTTTTTCAATTTTTCTATTTTTATTTTCTTAAATATTTCGTCACTTTTTCTAGTGCGATCTTTACACAATTCAATCTGCTTAAAACAGAAGTTAGGTTCTCCAGCATATTATCTAAATAATAAGGATTATCACTACATCTGACGGCCGTTTAATTTAATGCAGGATTGTTTTCTACTATGAATTCTTTAGTCGACTTTTCTAATATAAACTTCAATTTTCTTGCAAGTTTTATATCTTTTATGGATGTACACTCCCATTTTTGAGTTGCGCAGGCTCAATAGGATTTGTATTACCGTTTCTATTTTAATTTTCTTTTTCCTCATTCTGTATCATCTTTTTCTTCATATTTCTTGTTATCACCAGCGTTTTCTTTATAGTTTCGTCAATTGTTTGAGGTACCATTGCTTTTAATATATCTGAGTCTATCTGTATTCTTGATAGTGCATCTGCGTTAGTATTGTTTTTTCCTTTTTTATTATATTATTTGAAAACCATAATCAGCCAATTCCAAACGTATTCCGGTTAGTTTTGAACTTGGGTTTTTGTGAGAGAGTAATGCAACTAGTGGACGGTGGTCTGTTACAGCAATAAATTTTCTGCCATATAAATAAGGTCGGAAAAGTTTTATACCCCAATGTATTCCGAGTAATTCTTTTTCGACATCTACTACTGTATCAATTAGAAATGTAAGGATATTTTCGACGTCTACAATATTCAATTTTACATAATTTCTCAGGTTAGAAGATGCTATATATTCCTTTTGTTTCTAATTGTTTCCCACAAAAGTCTGATTTGCAAACTCCGGCCTTGCAAGTGGTTTATGTTGTCATTTCCGTTGTGTATATTCCGTCTACTTTGGTTGTTATTGTTATTTCTGTTATTATTACTGTTGTAATTTCTGTTATTATTGCCGCTATTACTATTGTTTCTATTATTATTATTGTTGTTGTTTGGCTTCTTAGAAAAACACATCTTCGCAAAATGACTATATTTTCCATAATTGTGATATCTATTTCTATTAGCAGGACATGTATTGTTATGGTTTCCTCCATATTTACTACACTTCGACGTGTGGTTTGTAGAGCTCTGTTGAATGTTTTGATGAATTGCTTGTTTTTGCTCTATTCGGGATGAAACTCTGCGGTTTTCAAGGCTTCATTAAATGTCGTTACTTGGCTTGCATAAAGTGTAGATAATATTTGTCGATCACTTTGTCCATCCATGAAAGCGTTAAATTCTATCTTACTATTTGTATTAATTATAGCGTTTCTGCTAGCTTCGCCTTCTTCTAATATTTGTATTTCGTTGAGTTCCGTGATGAGGTTTTCTATTTTTGTTTCAAAACCTATCAGATTGTTGTCCTGTTTTTCTGTTAAAACAGGCTCTGAAACAGTTTTTAAATTTATTATTAATAATGTAACTCATTAGTTTTCAAAGAAAATTTTGGTACTAACTTTGTTATTATGGCAAATTATTATTTTTTTTTTTTTGCAGTCGAATTTTTTTCCAGAGTGTTCTAATAAATCTAGTGCTTCTTTCTTTAATGCTTTGCGATGTACTAATATGCGTACTTTTGCAGTTTCTTCAAAGTTTTTTTTTTTCTATGATTGTATCAACTGAATAAGGTCTACCTATTGACATTGGTTATGATGATATTTATAAGTTCATATATCTTATCCATCTAAAATATATTTAAAATAAATTTTCTTTTATATTTCCTACTTGTCTATTTAATCGTTACAATATTTTCGTATCATTAATTAAACTTTCTAGTTCTCTTGTTCTCCTTTCTTCGATATTTTCTTTGGTTGGAGTGCCTTCAATTCTTAAAATTTCCCATAGTTTTGCTAGCGCTTCTAATTTTTGTTTTTTGGTTAATGCTGAGTTGTCCTGCTTGTGTTCTTAGGTTTCTTGTCCATTAATTTTTCTTTCTTACAAGTCCACAATTACATATAAATTTAAAAATTTGTATATTTAAAAAAAAATAAGATATATTTTTACTTGTTACAATGTATTCTTGAGCTAAATCGTTTACTCTTATACATAAACCGAGAATTAATATCCTTATTAAAAATAAAATTAATGTTATTGTGTATTTTATTAAATTTCTTATAATAGTGACAATATATATATTCTGTAATTCCGCAGGTGCTAAATAATGTTTGTAGCACTCTGTTCTTATTTTATGAATTCTTTTTACTATTTGTTTACTTTAAAATTTACTGATTTTATTTGTTTGTTTGTTTCTATTAAATTTACTCTACAGTATATAACTAATGATTTTAATTGCCTGTTTTTATAACACGAGCGCAAAAACGTCTCGTCTAAATTCTGTTTTTGTTATAAATGTAAGTTAGACGAGTCGTTTCTAAATTCTTTATTTCTTAAATTCTATAATCAGCATGTTCCTGAGGTTACGAAAACCAACCTACCTACACTATGGAGCAAAAGTGAACGCTTTTTTATGATAATTTATTTTTTAGGCATTTCTTCTTAACGATAGATCCGAAATAAAATCAGAATGGCTGAATATGCTACTTAGGGTTTCGTTTAAAATATTTAAATACGCAACTTTAAGAAATTTGTTTGACTGATACAAAAAAATTTTAATGTTAAATGATATTTTCTAACTCTTATGTATGCCTTAAGAAAACAAAAACTTTATTCATTTAAGAGTATTTAATTTTTATTTCACTTTGGACTTCAGTCTCGGCCATATACACATAAGAGTTGACGACAAATGTTGTGAACAAACATTGTGTAGAAAAATGTCCCCTTTAAAGTTATATAGCAATTGTATAATAAAACGCATTTTTGATTTATTGCCAATGGTCTCTATATAGTTGCAATATATAATTTAGCAGAAGAATTAACCTTACATGTGTCATTTTTATGGGTCATATGGGGTTTTAAATCATGATGAACTCGAAAAAAGACAAACACAAAAATTTAACGTAGTGTTCTGGTGACGGAATTATCTCCACACTAAATGGAAGTATTAGGATTGTATATTCAAACCCCCAAAGCATTTGGCACTGATTGGTAAAACTTTTATAATATCGCTAATTGAAAGATGCATTTTTCTTCATAATATAATTAAAAAACGGCATAATTTCAATTTCAAACTATGTTTTATTTTTCGGTATCTATAATATAGTAATATCAAAAAAAAAAAAAAATAAATAAATAAATAAAAACCTATATGGGCCATTTGAGTACATGTTATCGAGTTATAAATCATCATATGTGTTTGAAATGCACTGAACAATAATCTAAAGTCACTGGCAAACAATTTGTAAATGGTGAGTGCAACATGGCGTATTGTTTTTAATTGAAAAGTGTATATACATATATATATCGTAATATTTAAGGCACCATGTTCAATTTTGTTGCTAATTTGGATTCATGTTCGCGGACATTTTAAATACCATATTTGATGATTTATAATCCCATATACGCACTTTGAGAAAAAATGGACTTAAATGACCATAAAAATATATAGGGTTAAATGTTTTTGCTAAAATATATCGTCGCTGCTCCGACGTAATCGGTTATGTGACAATTTTCGATTTTTTTTATTGTATCATTTTGAACCTTTATTGGTCTTACATGTGCGCACCAAACTGTTTTAATATATCTTGATTGGTTTAGAAGTTAGCAAAATCAGCTATGTATTAGTCATATATGAAATGTTCTAACAAAATTAGTTTCTTTTTTTTTTTTTTTTTTTTTTTTTTTTTTTTTGTTCTAAGTTTTTCTTCCATTTTTTGTCAAAATTTTAGTAGAATATAAAACCATTCATAAACTAAAACAAGATATTTACGTATTTTATAAAAGGGTTATTCCTTATCAAAACGGTCAGAAAACATTCATTTCCAAATTTGACATCTCCGTTTTCAATGAAATTCACTACAGATATTAACTATTGGAGGTGTTTCTTATATATAAACTTTTGGGACTGATGGTCCTTTCGGGTTCAAAAATTTTACTTTAAAAATTGAAAAAAAAAAATTTCTTATTTAATTGCTAATAACTTTTATAATATAGATTGCAGATCTCTGATTTCTTATTACATACAAAGATATTACCTTTGCAACGATATTTATAGTTTATTTTTATTAAAATTTCAAAGGTCAAAGTTGGAGATATAAAAATAAAATATTATATCTTAAATTTTTAAATTCGTAAAAAATTATATAATGCTGACATTGTAGCTCTCCTACTCTTGTAAAATTTCAAGGTGGACACTCATTTTATTTAGAAGTTATGGGCCACAATTTGATCTAATTATAATAAAAAAGATCAAACACAATAAGCATGGTAATACTACGCAAATTTCATTTCAGTAAGACCTGATAAAAGTTCTGGAGAATGCCCTTTGAATAGTATTATTTAGAGGAATTTTACATAGTGTAGTAATGTGCAAGGATTGACACCCAGACGGCCGGAGACTATTACCTCAAAAAGAAATAAAAAAACTCCTCAAAGTAAAACTGTATCTTTGTAGGAAACAAAACCCAAAATAGAAAAAATCAAAATTTAACAATTTACATTCTTAAAAAATATATATGCAAAAAGATTCCCATACACTTTAGAAAATTTAAATCACTAACTTATTCATTTTTAATTAATATTTATTAACTTAAAAAAATTAATAAATTTAATTTTTAGATTATAATCTTTTTAACATATGTATTAGTACCTCTAATAATAAAATCGCTTTATCGGAATAGGTCGAATTAAAAAATAATACACCACCAATATTAAGAACATCATTAGAGAAAACGTAACAGTTGGAAGAAAAAATTAATTAATAATTCTTAAGTATCCATATCCACATTGAATAAGTTATTTCCTGGAAACTTTATCAAATAAAGTTTTACGAACCAAAACAGTGTTAAAAATATTCTAAATCGAAAAATAATTTTATTAAAAATGTTCCAGTAAAATGAGTTATGTGTAGATTTAATTATTGCTCTCTTGTATTTAATAATCCCGATTTTTGTTTATGCAATATTTGTAGTAGTAATAGAAATTTACCATATTACAAAATAAACAGCTTTTTAACTCTCCTTAGAACGTAATAAAGAACACATATGTAACTGTTTTTGTCGGAGTAGCAGCGATATTTTGTATACTGGATTTTGGACATCGAAACGCAAAACATAGTTTGAAATTGTATTTAAGTAGTTTTTAATCATATTATGGGAAGAAAAATGCATCTTTCAATTAGAGATATTATAAAGGTTTTACCAACAAGCAATTGCTTTGTAGGTTTGAATATACCATCTTAGTATATTCAAATATTCCGACCAAACCACCAATTTTTGTATTTGTCTTTTTTCGAGTTCACCAAATATTAAAAGACCGCTATATTGGGCCCACCATACTCATTTTGTTCTCTAATTATTTTAGATTCTTGTTCAAGAACATTTGAAACACCATATCACCATATATGGTGATTTAAAATCACATATTACCAATTTTTAAACAAATTTACTAAAATAACACATTTTTCTGCTAAATTATAAATTGTAAACTAAAAACATTTAATTTTTTTATTTTTACAATCATTTTATGAGAAGAAAAAAGCATCTTTCAATTAACAACATTATAAAAGTTTGCCTATAATGCTTAGGGGGTTTGTATATACAGACCATGACCTTCAATTTTTTCACATAGTGTTCTTGGCAGGAATGTGCTAAGAAAATTACCTTGAATTTTTACAATTTTACCATTTTCTGGGAATGTAAAGTTGAAAACATTGCACAGAGGTGGTCAATTTAAAGTCAATTTAACATTACTGGAAAACTAAGACCTTTACCTCTATAACTCCATAATTACTTTTTTAGTTTATACCAAAACGAATTCAAACATGTGTCCTCACTTAATCAACTGATTATTTTTGTTTACACGCTGAAGTGTCAAACTCCATGTAAAAAAAATTGTTGAATTCGCCGTATTGTTGTTTTTATAGAACTGCTGTCACCTGTTTCATTTCGCCAAGGTTTATGATCTATTGACCCCTGAGCGGGGCATCAAAGTTAAGAATTTTTTTGTTATATTTTGTTTGTATTTTTTATTTAACATCATTATTTTTAAAATTAAAAAAAAAAATATCATTGCATGCCATTTTTCTGAAAACTTTTATTTTCTATATTAAACTGTTTTAAATGTAATGGCATTTTTTTAAGTCGCGATCACTTACAAAGTTTTAATAAGTAGCGAAATTCTTTTGTACTGTTTTTTAATAAATTTCCAATAATTTATTCTTAGCGACCACATGCATATAATACGTTAACATTTTCTGAGTCTAAAGCCATTTTTATGTTTTGCCTCTTTTTATCCCACGGAAGGATACATTTGTTTTTCTAACGCACTATTTAACAATATGATTTTTTTTACTAAAAACTTAAAAGTAAATAGTCACAAGAAAAGTATTCTCCATAATGTAAATAATATGAATTTATATAAAAATAGGGAAGTGGTGGAGGCGCTAAGAAATGGAGATTTAACTTTTAAAGTATTCCCTGATAGTATAACAGAAAGAAATAAAAATTGTGTCGACAATGCAAAAACATAACACGTAATATTATAAGAAAACATCGTCGAAGTATGGGCTATGAGTATTTTAGTGGATGTACTGACTTCAGATATTTCTTTTGTAGAATTAGAAAAACTGGCGGAATTTATAATAATGATGACTGTGTAATGGATCCCGATCTTTTGAATAACTATTTTATTTCTGTAACATCTAATAATTTTGGTTTTAACGAAGATATTTATTCCTTGTCATTGAAGTCCTTGTATTTGAAGTACTATGGTATATAATTTCCTGGAGTGCCACATTTGAGAGCCGATCGGATTCTATCTAGTTTTGTTATGTGTATAATTTTTGGTTATTGGGATTGCGAAATGTTCAAAATGATCTGCCCGTTTATTGGTTATTGGATTTTTTAGGTACAATGCACAGTGGTCGAAATCATTTAATTCAAATATTGAGAGCTTTAAATCAATAAATATTTTATGGTGTACAGATTACCAAATCTTCACCAATCTTGACCAAAATGACTTAAACATTACATAAAATATTTCCTTATTTTTCTTTTTTAATGGGAAAACATTTTTTACTGATCACTAATCATAGCTGACATTTTATTGAATTTGATGCTGTTTTCTCTTACAAAACATTTGCAAGATCAAACAACGGCAAGCAATATTTTTTGTAAAACTAGTGGTCAATCAATTTTGATCAAATATTTGCCAAATGTGAACATAGTTTAAGTAAACTGACATTTTTATTTTTGTTTTATTCTCAATATTCGCACAGCTGAAAGCGGTCAAAAATAGCATAAGTTGTAGTTTGTGCATTGAAAGAATATTGTGCATTTTTATTCAGTATGTGTTTTTTGAAATTTTCAATAAAAATTATAGTATTTTTTAGAAAATATAAGGTATGTATTAATTAAAGAATATGTGCTTGTTTATCTAGTTTATTAAAAATTTATTGCAGAAAGTAACATTTTAAAGAGTTATACCCTATAGTTTTGTGGACTACAATTTTCAGGATTCGACGGGATTCGGTCCAATTCTAGTTTCGTATATTAATTTGGTTTATTGTTGTTGTGATCTGTCAGTTCTTACCCGTTTATTTGTGAATCTAGTACAGATCGCTATTTTGAGCTATCTTAATGAAATTTGCCACGAATAATTATTTTGTTACAAGGACGAAGCCTATTGAAATCGGTGATGATCACATCATTATTTCACCTAGCCTCCCATACAACTGTCCATCCCGGAATAGGGGTTTAACGCTCGAAAATGTTGCAAATAAATTCTATATAATTATATAAATTCTATATAATTATATATATATGCCAAATTTAATGCAAATCGGTTCATAATTAATCATAATTCCCATATAAACATTTGAATTATGATTATATTTGACACAAACAAATTTATGTTATTATTATTTTTTTTTTTTATTATTATTATTATTATTGACTTTATTGAAACCTTTAACAAAAATAATTACATTGTTATGAGAATTTACTTAAAAGTATTACAACAATTAAAATCTAAATAATTAAATAAGGAAACTACTAATATCACAGTGTTAAGGAAAAGTTGTAAAAAAAAACCTTGTACATACTTAAACGTTATAAGAAATTTTAAAAACAACCATCAATTATAACTCTTTAAGTAAAAAAGAGTCTTAGTGATTGTTTAGCAAATTTCTTATTATTTCATATGTAGACGTTCTGCATTTTTCATTAGCTCATAATTGGTCGAATACACATTTTGTAAATAAGGATCTTGTTTTTTAAATTAAGTTTAAATCTTCTGTTAAGTAAGGGGTAAAGTGCACGGCCACATTTGATTGCTTTATCACAAATATACTGTATGTGTTGTTTAAATGATAGTTTTTTATCTAAGACAATACCTAGATATTTGATACTATCCTGCAGAGAAATAAAAACTCCCCTAGAATATAAATGTTTTGTGGGAATACGTTTCTGTGATCTATTATAAGGAAATATAATAGCTTGTGTTTTACTAACATTAACTTTTATCTTCCATTTATCAAAGTATTTATTGGTAGATTTTAAACTATCTTCCATTTTTTTTTTGATTATTGCGTTTGACACCTTACCGCAGCAAATAAAAGCACTGTCGTCAGCGTAAAAAGCTACTTCTTGATTCTTGCGAATATATATTGAATAAAGAGTAGGTGATAATACCGATCCTTGCGGCAGACCCGCAGGGATTTGTCTATCACTAGATAGCGTGTTATCTATAGATACAGCAAATGAGCGCTGATCGAAAAAACTCTTTATTATCTTTTGCAAGTACGTTGGATAATTGAAGGAATTTAGTTTAAAAACCAGGCCATCATGCCATATTGAATCGAAGGCTTTTTCAATGTCAAGAAAAATAACTCCAGTGCTCTTACGAATTATTTTGTTTGTTTCAATAAAATTAACCACTCTTTTTAGTTGATGTACTGTGGAATGCTCCTTGCGGAATCCAAACTGTTGAGGGTTAATAATATTATTTTGGTTGGAAAAATTTAAAATTCTCTTATTAATTATTTTTTCAAATACTTTATCCAATAGGCTTAGGATGCTGATTGGTCTATAGCTAGATGGTAATTTAGGATCCTTTCCTGGCTTAGGAATTGGGATAACTTTTGCTTTCTTAAAAATAGTTGGAAAATAGCCTTCTATTAAACAAGAGTTGAAAAGTTTACATAGAGTTTCAAAAAAGCAATCGGGCATCTTTTTAAGGATAATGCTATTAATGCCATCTAAACCGGGTGCTTTATTATTTTTCAATAAAAGTACAAATGATTTAACTTCATCTAAATTGGTAAGCTCTACGCTAGATCTGTCAAGAATTGTGTCGTTAAGATCATGAATGAATCTTGAGAGGGCTGTGTCCATAGGTGAATAATTGTTTAAAGTAATGGTGTGTGAATTACCAAATACATCTGCTATTGAATTAGCTTTTTCATTGCCAGATTTTAAAACTTCACCGTTTACATGAAGATCAGTAAAAGGCATTTTGTTTCCTTTAAGTGCTTTTTTTATTTTCCAAAACTTTTTAGAGCCCGAGGGCAAATTCGAAATAAATTTTGACCAGGATTCATTGCGGTCTTTATTAAGGTGAAAATCAATAAGTTTATTTAATAGCTTCAAAATGCTTTTCAATTGATTTTTATAATTAAAATCGCTACATCTTTGAAATTTACGATTGTATTTATTTCTCTGACTAATTAACATTTTACTAATTTCAGAGATTTCTCGTTGCCACGAATTTTTATGACCGACAGGTATTTTATTGAACGCTTCTTTAACTATAAATATTAATTTGTTAAAATAAAAATCTATATTACCTGAATTAGTAACGGGTTGATCAATGTTCTGACACCTAATTTCATTTTCAACCCAGTTTCGGATTGCTAACCATTCTGCGCGATAATACAAGGGAACTGAATATGTCATGTTTTGAACCTGGCCATAAATAACGCAAGAAATAGGTACATGGTCCGACTGTAAAACATTTGGATGTGTCTCAAGGTTTGAAAAATGGAGACACGAGTTAGATTAAAGAATGTCTACTGTGGACGGTTGAACAGGGTTGATATTTTGTCCAAAGCGAGTGTATCCATTTGGGTAATAAATGAAGTAGCTGGATTGAAGACAGTGGCAGTAGAGATCATTACCAGCCGAATTATTTGACATACAATTCCAATGTGTATGTTGGACATTCAGATCACCGAAAATAAAATAGTGTTTTGAAAACGAAGTTAATTTATCCAAATCAGCTTTAAAATTGATAGTATAAACTAGATTATATGTTGAAGTGAATATAACTGGCCTTCTATTAATCATAACTTGTACTGAAATACTTTCAGCAGTACTTGTTTTTATTTTTGGTAACAACGTATGCTTAATTTTACCTTTAATTGCAATTAGAAATTCTCCGCCATGAGTAGATCGATCCTCTCTATAAATTTTATAACCACCAAATTGAAATTTGTGGTACGGTTTCAAAAAAGTCTCATTTAAAAGGAGAACATCGATTTTCCTTTTGTGTAAAAAGTATTTCAGCTGAGCAGCTGCTGACTCAGTTGTTATGCCTTGGGCATTCCAATGCATAACATGAACATTGTGTCTACCGGTTGAATTATATGGCATGTTTAAGCATCATACCCAAAACTTGTAGCTTGTCGTACTTATTTTGACATCTTTGCAAAGCATCGACAGCATCAAAAAATATTTCCAGAAGTCTTTCATTGGAAATATCATCATTATTATTATTGTCGTAGCTCTTGCCTTTAGCTACCTCAGAATACAAATTACCAAAATCGCGGGAATTACGTGTATTATTATGGGGTTCTTGCCTTGGCAATTGAGGAAAATCATGATCGTCTTCTTTAAAATATGTTACGTTAGTTCTTCTGCTGGTCGCCCTAGATTTAGATGTTACTCGATGACGGATTTCTAAATATTCTTGACGACTTGGGCACTTTGGGTCATCAGCTCTATGGTTAACGCTTTTTAAGTTCTTCTTTATGCAGTTGTAGCACTTATAAATTATACTACCATCACTATTACCTTTATTGAGTGAACAAACTGCTTACTCATGGTTTCCGGCGCAGGCTGAACACACTACGATACGGTTACAATTTTTCGCACCATGTCCATACATAGCGCACTTGGAGCATGTGTGGGACCTTTATTGCCCTTTAGAGGTTTTCTCCAATATACAGATATATTACAAAAATATCTTATTTTCATAACCTCTCTTTTTGAAACATGTTGACGATCAAACTCAATGAGATAGAGGGCGTCATCTACACTAGATCTTTTTGTTGCTAGTTCCTTAATGCTTACCGGGTTTATGTTGAGCGAGCTTACAAATTCTTCGCCAATTATCTTTGTGTCCAGTTGTGGCAGGCCAAATAAAACCAATTTAAAAGTTTTTGCATCCCTCAATTTATGCGTATAATACTGGAATTTTTTATCTTTGAGAACACTCAAAGCTTCGTTGTACAGCGATAATGAGTTTGATACAATTTTTGTACCAATAGACATCCGTTTGTAGGTATATTTTTCCCCAATTAATCCGATCACAGTTGAAAATCTGTGGGTAAAGTCCACAATTATTGGTGGAATTTTTTCTTTGACAGCAACTGCTTCTTCTTCTTCGTCTTCAGACAGAAGCTGAAACCTGTTGGCACTAGTGCTAGGACCGTTTGTAGTTTTTGGCACCTTGAATTTAGGGCTATTGCCCCAATGCTTTCTTCTTTTCTGAGCAAACATTGCCAAACAAAAAAAAGTTAATGCAAATTTAAATAGTTTTTTTTAACACTTTTTATTTTAAAAATTCAATTAATTTTTCAAGCAAAAATTAACACGATGTTTTTATCTTGAGGCAGAGATGCCAGATGAACAAATTTATGTAAGTAGGAAATAATGTGACAAATTTTATGAGTATCGGTCCATAATAAGCTACAGCTTTTATATAAGCCTCACATTCGGAAATCACTCGTAAAGTGCATATATGATAGTATCAACATAATATTATGACTCATATATTAAAAGGGGCGTGAATATGGACGGGGCACTCAAAATGTCTGACATATCTTATAATAAATCCAATTATGTATACTACATACGGCCAAAATATCATATTTGTAAGTTCTAATATTAGAAGGTAACATTGTCACAAATATATAAACCCAGTTGTGTCAAAGTGGTCGTAAAGGGAGCGAGGTTCTCAGTAAAACAACTGTTTTAATTATAGATCATATTTTGTGTTATAGTTGTGTAGAATTTTATGTAATTCGAGTCATTAGTTACGTGAAAAATAATTATTTTAAAAAATTGGGCGTAAAATGTGGGCGTGGCATTCGATCAAACTCTACAAAGGCACAAGTTACGTAGAAATTAGAAATTGGTTCTTTAAGCATTTCAATACAAAAATTAATACTGGACTTCGTGTTAAATGGGTATTTCGACCACTGTGCGTCCTCGTGTAATTGCTAAAATATTTCCAATTCTTAAAAAGTACACGCAAAGAAATAATATGGTTTATCAAATCATAATCGGTTACTAGCATCGCATAATATGATCCTAATATGTAAACATATTATTGTTCTCAATGTTAATATATTATGATCCTCACAACCATAATATGAGAACATTTTTGAATTATTTCACTACAATCATAAAATCTTGTATTGTATTATATGTATACTGCATTAACATAACATGATCCATATTTTTAATTTTATAATACCCCCAATTTTTGTATATTGTTGAAATGTAAATTTTTATTTTATTTTAAACTAGCTGAATGCCCCTGCGTTGCATAAGATTTAAATATTTAATAAAAAATGGAAGAAAACGTAAAAATACAGATTTGTTCATTTATTAAAACTTAATTTTTATATATTAAGAAAAAAATTAAAGTGCAAAAAAGTGCAATATTTCAGCCATTTTCAGCAGTATGCAATTAATTTATAGTTCCTTCTACCATAAAGTATATCTATATTTAAAATTTAATTAAAATCCAACTTTAAAACTCATCTTTGTTATCCACCATAGTCACACCTAAAAGAAAAATTAAAAGAGATAAATTTTTATTACTGATTTTGTCCGCATTTATACATATATGTACTGATTTCCATTGCACAGTGGGGCAGAATCGAAATTTTTTGGAAATAAATCTGTAACTTCTGATCGGCCGGTTGGATTTCCATGAAATTTGGTATAGGCGTAGCAAAGGAGTGTACAATGTTATGTTTGGAAGGGGGGCACAACAAACCCCCCAGGGGCGGAGCTAAGGGGGCTCAAAAATAGGTACCTCTGACATAAAAATTTTTTAATCGCTTGCAATATTTTTGTTTCTCGTCCGATTTCAAATATTTTTATATATTGTTGTAGACGCTGATAAGACTATATTGTTGTAGATGCTTACATGTCCTATTTATCTCTTACAGTTTTCGAGTTATTTGCGTTTGAATTTTTAAGCACCATAATTTTGCATGTCCTTGGTCCAGTTTTTTTCATATATAACCTAGTATTTCCGACCGATTTTATTAGTTTTTTTCTTAACTAGTTAAAGAACAAAATTATCTATTGAAATTTGAAGTCGATATCTTTACCGAGTCCAAAAATAAACTATTTTGAATTTGAAAATTGTAAAAAAGATGAGTTTTTATGTTTTTTTTTAGCCGAAAAAGTATCTACACTCTTTTTTATCTAAAATAAGATTTTCTTTAGCAACATATAACAATTTTACACTTTTCTGAAAGGCAACTTCACAGAAATGACTTTAAGATAAAAAGCAAGTCCAATAACTCAATTGGTCATGGTACACACCCTCCCGAATTCGACCCATTTTATATGAAAGTTTTGATTTTAGATCATATTTTCTCAAATCCCAAAGCACGAATCGACAAGTGGAATATATTTTAAGAATCTTCAATATGTTGTTAAAAGTCTTAAATCAAAATCTACGGGACTTCGGAAAAATGTGGATTCTATAGCCAAAAATAGCCATTTTTGGGAATTTTGATTAGTTTATTTGGGAATTCAGGAAAACCCTACCCCTGATTGAAATTTGGTTAACGCGCTTTAATTTTATTAATAAGATCCACATTTCTTGCAAATTTCATTAAGATATCTTTATAAACAAATATGTTGTTACAATTAAAAAATTTTTATTTTCTCCAAAAACCCCAAATTGGACCTTTTATTTGGTTTATTTCTAAATAGCGAAAGAATTTTTAAAAATATGTATTCCAATTTAAGCTTATCCTTTAGCATATATAATTTCCGATCTTTTGCAAAAAGATTCAAGTCAATATCATGGCTCATTTCAGAAATATGCGCCTTTAAACTTTTATATTTCCAATTTATTGTATATATGACTATATTTTTACAAACTTGCAACTTTTGTGAATAATTACTTAGAAAATTATGAATATTTCTGTATATTTCTATTAATGAATTTAAAATAACAAAACAAACAAAAAATGTCTATTTTAACTTAATCAATATTATTATTTTTAGTATTTATCATCTTCCTTAATAAATATTCTATTTCTAATACGATTTTTTATTACTTATTTACATTAAATTTATGTAGACAATTTTTCTAGTATTTTAAACTTATACTACTTATTTTCTATAAAATAATCTGTTGTATCTGTATACATATCTAAAAGATAATAAAGGTCCTTCAAGTCTTCAGTATTTTGAGTTGATAAAGGCTCATAATAAATCCAACGTTTTCTAATTGATGATAGTACAGGGTCTGATGATAACAATAGTCTATTAAAAATATCCTCGTTTTGTGACGTTCTGGAGCATTTCCTGGAGCTGAATAATTGAACGTGTTTAAAATCTCTGTTTCTTGCTTCTTGAGCCTCTTCTGTAAGCTCTCCAAGTGGAAGAATATTTCGTTCAATTATAATTTCGCCATGGCACAATACTTTATGTACTGTTGCTGTCATTTCTTTCCATGGATATAGAGAAACAAGTAGTTTAGATATTTCTGCTGCATATTCTCCAAATCGAGCAGAGTTAATTTTGTGCTTACTATTAATTGTTAGTCCTTTCAAGTAACTCTTTATTAATACCAGTTATTTTTGATGTAGCTTCGAAATTTCCGAAAAACCTTCTTGCTGTATTTCCATCATTTGTACTGTATTACCACCAGTCGGCAGAGGTTTGTCGATGTTTAATCCCGTCTCTTCTCTGAATTCATACTGAATTCTACTTTTCTCAGATATTCTTAGTGCTTTTAAATACTCGTTGTTTCTGGTAGGTTTTGTTAAATTTTCTGGCACACTTCAATACTTTAAATCATATGCTATGTGCAGAAAATGCTCCATGAACCGTATTCTGGCGTGAGGTGGAGATATTCCGAAAGACAGAAATTCTTCATTAATACTCCTTGCTTTACCAATATCCGAAAATTGTGATTTCGCCTCTTCACTTAGTGAGCATTTCCAAAAATAAGATGTTTCCGTAATGGCATTACTAACCTTTTCATTACTCATTGTTAGACTAAGTTGAAAGGATATGTCGAATGTGTATTGGTTTATGGTTATTGAAAGAGGTTGTAAATCATATATTTCTTCTTTAATATATATTCCACTAAATCCTTTGTTGTTGTCTTCGACTTCCTTGTGTATTCGAACCAAATAGGTCTGCAAAAATGTTTTAATCTTGGAGTGGCGTTAAGCCATATATCTTTAAATGAGTTTTAACACTTTGATAAAGATTGCTTTAAGGTATAAGATCGCGTTCTTAATGGCACCAAAGATGCTATAAATACGCTTTTATAATCCGCCATTTTCTTACTTCCACTAGCATGCTTGTATTCAGGAAGGGCTGATAGTCCATCACATCCCCACTTACAGATTAATACAACGTCGCTGTTATTTACTTTTTCTAACTTATCTGCAGAAAAATCTGCAACTATCCTGGTAGCTGTATTCTCAAGCAAAGAAGATAGCTCTACACATGCTTTCTTTTCGGTAACCGAAATAGATGGTAAAATAGTATGATGGAAGATTTGAATGTCCCTTTTCAAGCAGAGCTTTTCTTAAAATTTGATATTTGTTTCGGCTGAGGTCCAGTTCAAGCATTAAAGCAATTGCTTCTTCCTCTGTAAAATTGGATTGTGATGATAATAGGTACACTTTCTTCAATCCGTTTAAGACGTTTTGGTGATGCAGTTGGCAGTATTTCAGCAATATTCATTGCACTCTTAAGTTGCTTCTCCTTTTTTAACATTTCTTTGAATGTATCAGAAACTTCTTCATTCGAAATAATAGAAAGCTTATGGGCCAGACTTTTCTTCTTAGACCTTGTACTTAAATCATCATATGTCTTGCAGGGTGCTCCAGTTGATATTTTGCACGCCGATATTTCTATCAGTATCCATCCAATCGGAATGTTTAATTTTTAATCTGTTAGTACGCTGATTCAAGGACTACATTTTTACGTCATACAACTATAAAAAACTCTCTATCTGAGATTTATTAATGACGTCGACTTTTGCATGATATGTAGTTTTTATGAATTCCACTATAGCTTCTAAACGATTAAGATCATTTATAGATAAACTCCACAGAACACAACACAATTGTTCATGTTTCAATGTAATCACCATGGCAATCAACTTCGTTAAGATGTTGGTAAGGATTAGCTGCGCATTTATATATATCTATTAGATATATCTATTAGATATATTTACAGGTATTCTGTGAATTTTCATCAGGTAAAATATCTGAAAGAGTCAATTTGGGAGAGTAGCTATACCGAATTCATTGATATTATATGTTGCTGTTAGGTATCACCAGAAAGGATATTACCAGTGCATTGTCACTAGCTCATAAAAATATAGATTTTGAACCATCAGCAATAGATAAATGCTGCAGCTATACATTGCCACTAGATTATAAATATATGAATTTTTAACCATCAACAAAAGATAAATACATAATAAAATACTTATTGATTAAGTTAAAATAGACATTTTTTCTTTGTTTTGTTATTTTAAATTCATTAATAGAAATATATTAATGCTTAGAAAAGGATAAGGATTTACTTAAATTTATGGAATGTGGCAACCCTATTAAAAATAAAAAATATTTATTAATTATTTTTATAAAAATATTTTGTGTATAGATATTATTAAAAATATACAGAAATATTCATAATTTTCTAAGTAATTTTTCACAAAAATTGCAAGTTTGTAAAAATATAGTCATATATATATACAATAAATTGGAAATATAATAGTTTAAAGGCGCATATTTCTGAAATGAGGCATGATATTGACTTGAATCTTTTTAAAAAAGATCGGAAATTATATATGCTAAAGGATAAGCTTAATTTGGAATACATATTTTTAAAATTTCTTTCGCTATTTAGAAATAAACCAAACAAAAGGTTCAATTTGGGGTTTTTGGAGAAAATACAAATTTTTTAATTATAATAACATATTTGTTTATAAAGATATCTTAATGAAATTTGCAAGAAATATGGATCTTATTAATATAAATAAAAGCGCGTTAACCAAATTTCAATCAGGGGTAGGGTTTTCCTGAATTCCCAAATAAACTAATCAAAATTCCCAAAAATGGCTATTTTTGGCTATAGAATCCATATTTTTCCGAAGTCCCGTAGATTTTGATTTAAGACTTTTAACAACATATTGAAGATTCTTAAAATATATTCCGCTTGTCGATTCGTGCTTTGGGATTTGAGAAAATATGATCTAAAATCAAAACTTTCATATAAAATGGGTCGAATTCGGGAGGGTGTGTACCATGACCAATTGAGTTATTGGACTTGCTTTTTATCTTAAAGTCATTTCTGTGAAGTTGCCTTTCAGAAAAGTGTAAAATTGTTATATGTTGCTAAAGAAAATCTTATTTTAGATAAAAAAGAGTGTAGATACTTTTTCGGCTAAAAAAAAAAAACATAAAAACTCATCTTTTTTACAATTTTCAAATTCAAAATAGTTTATTTTTGGACTCGGTAAAGATATCGACTTCAAATTTTTTTTATTCAATAGATAATTTTGTTCTTTAACTAGTTAAGAAAAAAGCTAATAAAATCGGTCGGAAATTCTAGGATATAGATGAAAAAAAACTGAACCAAGAACATGCAAAATTATTGTGTTTAAATATTCAAACGCAAATAACTCGAAAACTATAAGAAATAAATAGGACATGTAAGCATGTTTTTTATAGGTCTTATCAGCGCCTACAACAATATATAAAAAATATTTGAAATCGGACGAGAAACAAATATTTTGAAAGCGATTAAAAATTTTTTGTTAGAGGCACCTAACTTTGAGCCCCCTTAGCTCCGCTTCTGGGGGATTGTTGTGCCCCCCCCCTTCCATACATAACATTGTACACTCCTCTTCTACGCCTATACTAAATTTCATGAAAATCCAACCGGCCGATCAGAAGTTACAGATTTATTTCCAAAAAACTGTTGCAACTGTTGAAAAATCTTCTCTTTGATAATTTGTTAATATTTATATTTTTCATGGTTGTTATTTAATATAACGGGTATGTGATGGAAATCGATTTCGAAAACGAATCGAATTGAAATCGAAAAAATATGTGATATATTTATTTTTTTTTTTTTCTTTATTGATGAAAATTTCAGAAAACTCACTTTTTATCAGATTTTATTATAAAATTTTAAAATTATAAATTTTTATTTAAATTTTATTTTCTTGGTTTTCAATAGTGCTGTATCTTATAAAGGAAAAATAAACCATTGTTCCAAAAATTATTCTTAAAATCGATCGAAATTCATCACAACTTTTCAAACCGTTCGATTAGAAAACGATCGAATAAAATCACATACCTGATAAATAAAATGATTGATGATGGGATTTTAATTACCAGCGGCTAAAATTTTTTTAAGCAAAAAATATATAATTATAACAATTATATAATTAGCAATTGTTCTTAATTTATAGGTAGATTAAAAGCACACACTTTATAAATTTCAAATTACAAACAAACAGGTTACAGACTGTGCAAACAAAACAAAAATTAATTGATTTAATTTAATTAGGAACATGATTTAATTGCTGTAAACATGTTGGAAATATGTTTTTTGTTTGCGTGTATTTTTCAGATAACAATGTCAGTGACATATTTCAACATGTAATTAAATTATAATTATATAATTAAAATACAAATGGAGTCACACTGCAAAATATTCTTAAATTGATATGTGTAAATCTGGCTTTAGAATGTACCATACCTTACTTGCGAATATTAATGACAATGAAGAAATCTTTTTTTACTTGCTTTGCTCAATTTATAGAAATCATTTGAGATTACTATCTAAACTACATAATGAATTTACAATTTTTAAGAATAGTCGTAAATTAATTTCATAATTTCTACATCTAATCGATGTCAATTTGTTGCAATCGAGGTCTTATAATTAAAAAGGGCTATCTGTAAAATCTTAATTGTTAAAGAAAGCGTAACAACTGTTTCTTTCACTAATTTTTCAACATTTTGCAATCCGATCTACGATTTATTGATATTGCCTCTACTAAAACCCACACTTAAAAATAAATCTTTTAACCCCATTGCTGGAGTTATGGATTCACCAATAGCAACACAACAACTATACAACAACAATATATTTAGGTTAACACACTAAATTAAATACTTTTAGTTATAAAGCAAATAAATAAAATATAATAATAAAATATTACAATAAAAATTTATTGCAAAATACTTAAAATTAATAAAAACTCAATAAAAATCATTTGGAAATTTATTAAATTGCAAAATGTACAAAATTAACAATTATTTAGAAATTTACTTAATAATCTAAAACAATAGAATAAGCACTTTTGTATTTAGTTAGTAAGTTTCATTATAAAGTTAAAAAAATAAAATGAGTAATAATTGAATGACGAAAAAGAAAAGTTGTCTTTTTTTAAATACTCATTAAGTTAAGATTATAACTCGCGAAGTTATGATAGATAGCCCTTTTTGCTTAATTTATTTTTAATGTTGAATGTTATAAAACAATCAGATAACCCTTTTTGTTTATCGAAAATTAAAGGCGTAAACTAAAATTTTTGGTAAAAATTATATATAATTTTATATTAAATTTATGATATCTCACCAATCAAGAGATAAAAAAGCGAAATTTGGTGGTCTTTAAACGATACAACTGTAAAATAAAATAAAAAAAAATAAAATAAAAAAACGAAAATGTGTTCATAATTAAAATTATAAATTAACATTGAAATAAAAAATTGCATGAGAAAAAAATTGTAAAAAAATTATCTTAAATTTTATCAACAACTCAATTGTGATTAAAACATACAAAGAACGCTGTTTAAAGATTAATAATTTAAAATTTTGGACTATATATGTGGACTTTTAAAAAAAATCTAGTTCTAGTAGTGATTTAGAAAGTGCCAATAATTTATATTTTGCATTAGCTTTGTACGTTTTACTTCTCACAAAAAAAAAAAAAAAAAAAAAAAATTAAAAAATAAAAAATTAACAGTTTTTGAAGTTTATAGCACTTTTTTTTAAATATGACTTTTTTACGAAAATTGGCACTTAAGATGTTTTGCTTATAATCACGAATTAATTGTGTGGTCTATAAACTTTTAAAAAATCTGTTCAAATTGTAGTTTAGTAATAAGATAATTTTAATTTAGGTTATTTTATGTTTAAGTTTGTAAATAAAGATGAGTTCGTTTTAAGGCCTTAAAAAGGAAAGATCCTATCTATTTAACATTAAAAAAAATTTTTTTAACATTCCAACTCATTTAAAATATATATTTAAATTTTTTGTGACATCTTTTGTTGTGCTGTGCTGGTGAGTGCCAACTAAAAAATTCTTAAAACTCTTGATTATGGTCTTTGGTTTAGCTATATTTAATTTTAAGTATTGTTTTTTATTTTCTTCTGCGAAATGAATCCACCATCCTCTACACCGCAAGATGAAGCAACAAGTACATCAACAAATATCGAAAACCCAATGAGTCATATACCCAAGCATGATGTTACTCTTTTTGGTGCGTGTTCTGATTTGACTGATCTTAATTTACCAACCGGGCTGGATATCTTGAGATATTATTTTTACTTGAGCGAACGTGCCAAACAAGATCAAAAAAAGTTTTCCTATAAATCATTCACTACTCATGTAGCAAATAAGTTGATTGAAATTTGGGAAAAACTTGGTATAGAAATAATGCCACAAAATAGTGTATTGATTAAATTGAATATATTGCTCAACAAATATCAAGCCGAAGACAAGCAAAGATAGAACCCATTTCCAGAGTTTGTAAAATCTCTGAAAAAAATTTTTTATATGTGATGGAAAATGAAGAGCAAGGAGCAACGGTTATGTCATCAGATGAGCCGTTATCAGAAAGCCGTGCGAAATTGCCCAGACTTGAGAGCAAAAAAAATTTCAAACAATAATTTTGTTTAGTATCTTTTCTATTATTAAGTTGCATTAAAAAAAATAAACTCCAAACCAAAAGTGGCAAAAATGGTGATTTTTTCGAAATTTTTGTATGGGCCCCCCAGGGGGGTTCCAGGGGGTGTGCTACTAGCATGGTTGGGTCGGCCCTGAAAAGTTAGTGGGGGTCGGTCATACATTTAGAATCGATTGGGGCACTTTAAATGGGTCAAAGTGGGATTTTGCAAAATTTGACCTTTGGGTCAAAAAAAAAAAAAAAAAAAAAAAACATTTGCTTTAAAATTAATACCATAGTTAAAAAAACACAAAACTAAAGAGTTTGACGCGAAAAAAATAGAAATAGCCCTTGATATGGAACACTTCAATCTTATTTGTTATCTGTCTGAGGACGCTTCCTTTTCAAGACTTATATTAATGACATTAATGAGTGTATAATTAACTCTATAAGTTTGCTGACGATATACAACTGTGTAGCTTTAGTAACAATCATTCATATGCTGATTGCATATTAATGACGATCTAAAACGAATTTCGTCTTGGGCAAAAATAAATTGCATTGAAGTTAATCCACGGAAAATCCAATCAATGGCTTTTGGGCATGTTCGTGATTCTTCTGTACCTAATATACTCATAAATAATCATATTGTAATGCATCGGCTTGACCATAGATAGTGAATTAAAATTTTCTACACACATAAATAATACTATTTCAAAAATTAGTTTTATTCTCAGAAAATTTCACAGCTTGTCATCACACCTACCATATATAGTAAGATACCGCCTAGCACTTATTACATACATTGTTCGAAAATTTATATATATAAAACCCTAAAAAGAACTATATTTCCGCCATTTATGAACCGATTTTGGTGAATTTCAACACCACAATTTTTGAAAGGATTACCTATCTTTTGATATGTATCTAAGAAATCGGGTGCTTTCATAAACGCCATAACAACAACGGACTGACATCGTAATTTTGATTTCTTATAAGGATCCAGAAAATATAAACTTTTTTTCTCTCAGATGATCCTGTTAAAGCAGCTCGATGTAAATAACTGTAATGAGTTTATTGAAATATTAGAAAAAGGAATTTCCAAACTAAGAAATACTGAAATGACAGTACTTAAATATTTGAAAAATCAAACTTGTTTGTTTCTGAATTCTCAATGTTTGAAACCAATGATATTAGAACATTGACTACATGCCGAACATTGACTATATGCCAAACATCTATGGAAAGAGAATCGGTATTCTCTATTTCAATTTTATGAATAAAGTCAGAAATCAAAAGTCAAAAAAAATAAAATTAGAAGTTACGCAATTCAACAAGAGAGAGTAATAGTCCCAACATTGTAGGTTCAATTTGACTTGATGTCGTTTCTTTCAATAACAATATTTCCATATTTTCGGGGGAAATGTATAAGTGAGTGTAAAAAGTAATTTCAAAGACATATTTCTTATTTTTCGTTTCTTAAAAGTTATCAGGGATTCTTTGTTTAATATCATAACAAAAAAATCATCACAAATATATTTTTATTTAAGAAATCAAAATAAATATATATATATATATATATATATATATATATATATATATATATATCGTATTTTTCCCGATTACACGCGAATGTCTTAAATAAAATCCCGATTACCCTAGTTAGAATTCATGTTTACTTTCAAAATTGATACCACTAAAACTAAAAAGCTTGACGTCAAAAAATATTTTGGAAAACTTGCCGATAGCCCTTTTCGGATACAAGACTTGGATTATTAATTTATAAATATTTAGTAATTTTGTAATCACGGGAAGTGTATTACTTTTTCTCACTTTTCCAGGAATGGAAAATGTGTGATAAAATGTTGTGTTTGAATTAATTTTTATTTTATTGATAAATGATTAAAAGAATGAGAAAACGAATGTTAGAAGGAAACAAATAGTGAAAAAAATACAAAATAAGAAAACAAAAAATGTTGCCTACATCATTTTCACAAAACAAAGCGCTGAAACCAAACTAAAAAATCCTTTCATTTATGAACTGATAGAGTTGACAACACTCAAGAATTAATCTCGAAATGTTAATTTTAAGTTAAATATTTTTACATTTATTGTTTTTTTTTTTTTTTTTTTTTTGCTCTTTTTTTTGACAACGTGAGATTATTTATCGAACAGTTTGATGAATGATTTATCATCTGTGGATTTTTTTTTAATATAGTTATATTCTATACGTAATATAATATGTAAGATTTTTGTGTCAAAGAGTGTCAAATTCGCTCTCTGAGAGAATTATTTCACGTGTAGATTCAAATATTAGTATTATAAGATGTATTATGAGACTGTTATGATGAGATTTCGCTACACAACCATCTTATAAGATGAACTGTCAAAAAAATACACACACAGGGAAGTTTGTATGTGTGTGTGCTTATATATTTTAGAAATTACTAAAAAAACAATGTTTTTTGTAAAATTACTTTATTTTAATCATTGTTTTACATTTAAAAAAATATTTTTATAAAAATTGTGTTAAAAACGTGCGATTTTTTTTAAATAAAAAGTACATGTTTATTCCGTGACTGATTGAAAATAATGATATCTTATAGTATTTATTAGATATAGTACGTGTACCCCTTATTTAAGATTAAACATAATATAAACAAAATGGTTACTCTCTTCTGCTTGCGTTATCTCACATATTATATCAATGTTAATCTCAGTTGTAGACCTGAGGTTACACTTGGCAAATTTTTCTATTACAATATATTTGCACTGTTCCATCAATAAAAGGAAAATACAAAAAAAGCTAGTGTTATAATGGCTTAAGGAATGCTGGCAAGAATTTCGTATAGGAATTTTTCTATCAAGTCAAACATCGAATTCTTATCACGATAAGAATTTATCACGCGTGGATCAAATTTGTTTATGTTATTGCAACGTTACGATATAATTGTTAGAGCTCAAGCCGAGATAAATTTGTTTTGCTATGAAACGTCATTTTAATTGCCACTTTTTTGTTTTAAAATTAAAATTGGAAAAAAATACCATTTAATTTTAACAACATACCTTGAGGACAAACAGGCGTAATGGAAGCCATATACAATACTAAAATTTAAATTTTCTGTTAATTCTCTAATGATACTTAACATTATTCAAAATGTGCACAAACGAATGTCCCGTAATATTTTCAGTTTTTTTAAGTACTTGATGGAAACAAGCGTTTTAAATGAATTTAAAATACGGAACTAAAACCATTCCGCTCGGAATGTGAACCAGATCTGTATATTTTTTGTTGTTTATCGAAAGACAAAAAAAAGGACTTTTTAATATTTCTTTTTATCTGTATTGTAACTATACAATAATAAAACTAAAAAACCCTTGTTTCCATCACATACTTTAAGAAAAAACTAAAAATATTACGGGACATTCGTTTGTACGCATTTTGGATAATGTTAAAATACCATTAGATAATTAACAGAAAATTAAAATTTTAGTGTTTTGTATGGGTACCATGACACCGATAAAAAACCGGGAAAAATCACACAAAAGTAGGATCCATAACATTTGAAGAAAAGTAATATTGTTCTGCTCCTTTTATAGACTTTTAGCAAGCGTTTGACAAATTATGAGACGATGGCATGATACACAAGATAAGACTAAATTTACCCACTAATATACAGAAAACCACTTTTATCGAAAATAGAATTTATTCCGCACTTTGCTTCTTCAGAAACCTTTAAACGTAGAAATTTTTCGGAATGAAATTACTATTATCTACCATTCTGGTAGATAATTAGTTAATTAGTTCTGGTGCCATAGCTTTAAAAATATAAAGTATTTATTTTTAATGCTATCCGGCGTATTAGCTCAATCATTGATTATGAAATTGTGAATACAATTTTAGAAGCAAACTAATAATTTTTCGTTTAATTTTTGTTTTTAATTTTAGCTGCTGTATTAGCCAGTCAACAAGCGGCAGCTGTAGCTGTGATAAATCCTTTTCCACCTGGACCAAATAAATAGATGTCTTTGATTAAGCATTAAAAAAAACCTAGTTGAATGGAGTTCAAAATTAATAAATCAATATTAAGCTTACATAATAATTATCTAACATTAAATTTCCGTACGATGTCTTTGAACAGCTTTGTTTTTACATACAATTCACAATTTGTATTAAAAAAATTCTTAACTTATCATAACTTAATCATATATAAAACACGCAATTTTAAGGAACAAGGATAGATAATTTGCGAATAATATGCATTCGGCAATTAAAAAGCAAAAGTAAATGAATGTCGATTAATTAAGTTGTGCTTCAATTCTATAATAAACATAAATATTTATTTGTAATTCTCTAAAGTAAAAAATATTCGTAAAAATTATTTTATTTTTAGTTAATTTCAACAATAATGTTTAAGCAATAAAAATACAAGTAGTTCTAAATTTAATCTTATTTTTAAGACAATCCTGAAAACATTCGTATTATATTATATGTTTGTGTATTATAAAATCTTATTATATTTTAAACATAAATTTTTTTCCTTTACTATCATAAAGTTTTATATGTTATTAGAATTCACTAAATGTATATAATTTTTAATTTAACTCATAGCACCATTGTTTATTTTTCGCTCAAAGTCATATTTTATAATCTCAAATCATTAGTTTCCTACATATTTTGTACAGTAAATTTTTTATGTTAAAATGTATTTAGTATAAAATCAGATTGTGACAAATACATAACGAGTTTTACACGTTCCAGAGGTGATTTGAAACCGGTAATTGGTTTCAAATATTTAAGTTTTACTTATAATAATTTAATAAAACTAATTATATATGTTTGCGACAAAGCTTACTTACTTAACTAATACACTGTTTATATATACATAAGTACTAATACTGACATATTATTCACATATTCTTAATAAGTTTTGGATATTTCGTTTATACAGAAGGATGTAACCATAATAAATAAAATTGTAAGAATAGAACACAAAACATTAGCCCAAAAGGTTTAATTTTAAACTCATTGTGGATATGATATGAATTTCCAAATTTAATCATAAAATACAATTTATATCGCAATTATGTAACTTGTTTATATCAAGAATTCCGCAAAATGTTAATAAATGTGTGTAAATATAACAGTCTGGCAACCTGTTGTATCACAATGTAATCGTCCTGCTGCTTTACATTTACGTTTTAAGTTTTTGTATTAAATAAAAATCAGTCATCAAAAGTTAAAAAGCGCGTTTTTTTAATTACACATTCAATTTAAATAAAATAACAATTGGCAACGTGGATAAAAATAATAATGAATAAAAAATAAATAAGATCACGAACGATGCACAATGTGCGATTCAGAAAATAAAATGGAAATAAATCTGCAGTCCACAAGGTCCCAAAGTGGGACACTCGGCTATGAAAAATATTTAAAACGATTCTAATCCTTATATCTAAACCGATTTGAAAAATTTATATGTGAGTAGAATATTTTAGATGAGATCTGCAAAAGCGTATAATTTATCTCTTTTAGTTTACGAGACATTGGGGTTTGAAAATTTAAATTTATACTTTTTGATGTACCACCCTTGTTATTTTTTTTTTTTTTTTTTTTTTTTTTGTACTCTCTATTTAATAAATCACAAAACCAATTTACGTATAAAGTGTAAGTACGCAGTAATCTTTTTTGGCGATTTTTATGTTTAAATGTAGTTGTAGCTGTGATAAATCCTTTTTATATGTGTCGCCCTTAGTTTATAAAAATTAGCTCCCGAAAAATTCCCTGCTTTGAACATCTAGCAGAAATTTCCACTTTTACTGGATAGTTCAGTATTTTTTTTTAATTAAAATGGCGTAGCTTCATGAATGTTCATAATGCCAGGCTCCACAAAAAATCAGTCTTGTAAAAGTAAGGTAATTAAAATCGATTGCAAGCCTCGAAAAACTTTAACGCAAAATTCACGAACGCCAAAAAACAAAATCCTCTCCGGCTGCATTTAATATATAATTACAACGACGCGAGAGTTGTTCCCCAAATAAGAGCTACTTTACGACTGATATAAGTACGAGGCTTTAGATGTATTTATTTTATTTTAATAAAAATGACTACAATTTTTATATTAAAAAAATACATATTTTAAAAAAGTTTAAACTAAACAATTGAAAAAAGAAAACCCGTTGAACAATATTAAACAATGATGAATGAACAATAACATGTATGAAAAACTACACTGCACAGTGAGGCAGAATCGAAATTTTTTGGAAATAAATCTGTAACTTCTGATCTGATTTGGTGTAGGCATAGCGGAGGAGTGTACAATGTTAAGTTTGGAAGGGGGGCACAACAAACCCCTCAGGGCCGGAGCTAAGGGGGCTCAAAGTTAGGTACCTCTGACATAAAAAATTTTTAATCGTTTACAAAATTTTTGTTTCTCGTCCGATTTCAAATATTTTTATATATATTTTTATATAAAAAACATTCTTACATGTCTTATTTATCTCTTATAGCTTTCAAGTTATTTGCATTTGAATTTTTAAGCACCATAATTTTTTATGTTCTTTTTCCAGTTTTTTCATATATATCCTATAAAAATAATGATGAAATTCGTATATCAATTCAAAATCAAGATTTGTATGTTTTACCACACGAAAGTTTTATATACATTGAAGGATTTGCAACGAAGGAAGATTTAACAGTATCATCAAATACACGACTCTTAAATAATTGTATAGCGCATCTTTTCGATGAAATTCGATATGAACTTAATGGCGTAGAAATTGATCGTACACGTCATTTGGGAATTGCAAGTGAAATAAAAAACTATGTCTCATTGAATAAAGCTGAAAGTGAGAATCTCTTAAATGTAGGCTGGGCACCCTCTAATATTGATGATTTAACACTTGTAAACGGCTACTTCAATTATTGTCTACCATTAAAACTACTACTTGGATTTGAAATTAATAGTCAATTCTAAAAATGAATTGATTCTTTTACGTTCAAAAGATGATAAACAAGTTTTCAAATCAAATGTTGATGGTGAAAAAATTAAGTTATCTATTTTAAATATTACATTGAAGGTGCCACAGGTTCAACTTGCTGATGTATACAAGTTGCAAATGTTTAAAACAATCAACAACCATTAAATATATCATTTAGAAGTTGGGATATGTACTATTATCCTACACTTCCAACTAGTACAACTGTTTGTGGAATGTTAAACTAGCTAGCGAAAACGAAAGACCTCGTTTTCTTCTAATTGCCTTTCGTAATAGTAACAAGTTTATTCACTGCGGCTTAACCGATATAAAAGTTCATCTAAATTCTGATACTTATCCATATGATGATCTAAATCTTAAGTTCGATAGAAATCGTTTTGCATTATTATACGATATGTATTATAAGTTTCAACAAAGCTATTATTTTCGTGAGCCGCAACCGTTGTTAACTCGAGAAAAATTTAAGACTGATGCACCTTTAATCGTTCTGGATGTAACAAATCAAAATGAATCAGTTATTATACATTATAAAATGTTTGAGTACATTCCTCTTACAAATGAAATAAAAAAAACTATTGTAAAAACAAAAAAAAATATATATTTATTTTTTTTTCTTTGAATAAAATATTTTGATTTTGTTTTATTTATCTTGTATTCCTTAGTAATGGTAAGTTATTAATTAAATTTCACAATATTGTGAAATAAATTTAATTTCACAATATTTCAAAGAGATGTAGTATATTTTAATGGCAGAAGAACAGTTGAAGAGTACGAAACAAGTTCACTATTTGAACGATCACAAATATTATTCAGTATACAGTAATAAAACACACACACGCACACACAGACACACAATCATCATGATTCTGAAAGAAATATACAACTTTTTGAAAACATTTTACAATATAATTTCGGAGGAACATAAAATAAAACTTTTAAACATTCAATCGAAACTAGAACATCTAGAACAAATAAGAAAATTATCAAGAACATTAAACAAAAATGGTAAACATATAGAAGATTGTATTTGAGCTGATAAGAATACTAGAGCTGGACCGGAAACTTGTGATTGTTATGGTTATGAAATCTCAAGGGAAATTATAAATTTCTATAATTTAAAAAACTGTATAAACTGTACCTTTAACAAAATATAAGAACTATATAAAATAAAATGTTTGTTGATAATGATTTATAAATAAGACAATTGTTTTTTATTTAAAAATATTAAATTATAAAATTTTATTTAATATTAAATATCACAAGACATAAAATCTTTTTGGTAATAAATAAAATTTTTTATTTTCTATTGTTATCTCATTCCTCTATAATAATAATAATTTTTTAAACAACTAATACTAATTCTTACATTTCTTATCACAAAAATGTAAAACATTTTTCTATAAATTATTTACACCAATTAGAATCACAGAAAAAACTCTTTTGGTAATAAATAAAATTTTTTTATTTTCAATTGTTATCTCATTCCTCTCTACAATAATAACAATTTTTTAAACAACTAATACTAATTCTTACATTTCTTACCACAAAAATGTATTCACACTCTTTTTCAAAACTACAAACACACTACTAACCAGGGATGCAAAAAGATCATACTGATCTTTAAAAACACAATAGAAAAGTATTTTCCCTCTACACTAAAACTGGGTTTCTTCCATCATCCACAAAATCAAAACCTAACACACACAAATCTATCTGACAACACTCTCTCACACCAAATAGCTATTCCCTCTCTCTCATGTCTCACAACCCACACTTCCTCCCTCTCTCACAACCCACACTTCCCCTCTCTCTCACAACCAACACTTCCCCTCTCTCTCACAACCAACACTTCCCCTCTCTCTCACAACCCATACTTCGCCTTTCTATCTCACTCATAAACAACATACATTTCAAAAAACCACAACCTCAGCTATGCATGAGCCGAATTTTGTATGAAAAAAGTGGTCCCGAAGGTACATAAACATACTACTAAAAAACACAAATAGTCGTCTTTTTTTTAATTTTCAAATTCAAAATTGTTTATTTTTGGACTCGGTATAGATATCGACTTCAAATTTTTTTATTCAATGTATAATTTTGTTCTTTAACTAGTTAAGAAAAAACTAATAAAATCGGTCGGAAATACTAGGATATATATTAAAAAAACTAGACCAAGAACATGCAAAATTATGGTGCTTAAAAATTCAAACGCAAATAACTCGAAAACTATAAGAGATAAATAGGACATGTAAGCATGTTTTTTATAGGTCTTATCAGGGCCTACAATAATATATAAAAATATTTGAAATCGGACGGGAAATTTTGCAAGCGATTAAAACTTTTTTATGTCAGAGGTACCTAACTCCGCCTCTGGGGGGATTGTTGTGCCCCCTTCCAAACATAACATTGTACACTCTACGCCTATACCAAATTTCATGAAAATCCAGCTGGCCTATCAGAAGTTACAGATTAATTTCGATTCTGCCCCACTGTGCATTGTACAATTGTAATTTTTTGGTACATTTTTATACCTGTTGGTACCGTGGTATTTCCGCGACTCATTTGGTATAATTTAGTATGATTTTATTTACTTATTTTTTATTAAATAGCAACAATTTAATTAAATAACTATATTTAAATAAAATAATCAAAAAATAAAAATTGAGTTGCAAAAAAAATAAAGTTTTTGCTGCTTTTGAGGCTGAATCAAAAATATTCAATAGCACTTAAAACCCGCCTTTATAAGTTAACCTTTGCATTTTATTAATAAGTGCATTCATATGGCAATAATATCTTTGAATTTGGAAATTTAATCGGATGATGTAAAATGCATATATATATATATATATGCATATATATATATATATATATGAATGTTATAATAAATGTGGTGTATCCCCACAAACCTTTCGGAAAATAATATTTACATTGATGACATTTTTGTGGTATGTAGATAGTTGTAAAGCCTTGTTCAGACCGGCGCGAAATTACGAAATTTCATGCCGAAATTACGAATGAAATCTAGAGTGTTCATACTGGCTAGATGACATTTGATGTAATTTCGTGAACAGCTGATACTTATTGTTTACATTTTAAATTGTTATAGGGGTAAATACAGTATTTTGAAATGGAAACAAATAAGAAACAATTACTTACTAAATAGGAAATTATTAATTTGCAACAATTAAAAATGCAAAAAGGATTGGTTTCATTTTGCAAAATCACTTTAATAATTAATTTTAAGATTTGTATTTAAATTTAAGATTAGCTGTGAATTGTTTTTTTTTTTTTCTTCTCACGGTTGAAACATGCAGTACATAGTTGAAAAAAAGTATTTTTTTCAACCATGTACAGAGTTGTACGGAAATAGGCATTTCAATTTCAATGTAATTTCACCGAAATTACACAAAATTATGTAATTTTGCAAGTGTCAAAATGTATGGGAAATTACGTAATTTCAACTTGATTTCGGCCGAAATCACGAAAGTACGTAATTTCGCGTCTAATTACAATTTTGTTTATTTCTGTCTATTCCACATTCGTTAGCGAAAGCTAAAGTAGTATAACAAAATGAAGAATTCTAATTAATTTCTCTACTGTGCACAGTGGGGCAGAATCGAATTTTTTTGGAAATAAATCTGTAACTTTTAATCGGCTAGTTTGATTTACAGAAAATTTCACATAGTCGTAGTAGGTTTTAAGTTTAAAAAAGGACCCACAGAACCCTCAAGAGCGGGGATATTGCTAATCGTCGTATACGTCAAAAGAATAACAAAAATTGTCAAATCTATTGATACAGATATAAGTTCATACAAATAAGAAATCGTAATTAATAAGGTAAAATAAAGGTTGTTAGCTAGCTTAGCTGTTGGTATCAAAAAGGCTCATAACCAGGTTTCTTAAAGCATAACATATTATATACTTCCCTGCCCAAAAATACCAAGGAGTATACTAAAGAAAATAAAGAAACAAACCTGGAATTACTTAACATAATATTGACGAACTATTTGTTTCTAGCTGTTCTGCCAACTGGGGTACATTCTTCCCACCCTACTGACTATCATATACTGTCAGACGCCTTGACATAATGCGTACCCTAAATTCTAGTTCTGTCCCTAAAAATGTTATATGATTACTTATTCATAAAAAATAATTTGTGTGGGCTATCCTTCCCTTCTTATTTAATAATTAAAACTGCATTTCTATATATAAGTTTACAAAAACAATCCAATTGTAATATTTATTGTCACAAAATCAAAACAAAATAAGAAAATTATAATCAAAACAAAGTTAACATAATCTCAATTTGTTGAGAAATTATAGAACAAAACCTGAACCAAAGTTAAAGAAGATAAAAAAATATGTAAAACTTATGAATGAAACTTAGCGGAATCGGACTAACATCGGACAAAAAATATATGAATTATTATTATTATCATTAAATAATAAGTAATAATTACATTTAATAATAATTATTATTAAATAGTAAGTAATAATGAAAGAAATAGATCAATAACTTCAAAAATAGTAATAAATTACATTTTACTCATAACTAAAACTCAAGTTCCTTTTCACGATGTCTCGACTGTAGGGCACAGCAATCAATACATAATGATGATGAATGGAAGTTTTTAATTTGTTTTTTTTTAAGAGATAATAAAATAAAGATATTTAAGTTACACTCATATAAACAAGTTAGTATAAATGAAATAGTGAATATAATTGAAATTAGCTGTTTAATATATATATATATATATATATATATATATATATATAATTATATTAAACATCTGTTATATATATATATATTTTTTTTTTTTTTGTAAGATTTGAAGTATTACATATTATAAAAGAAATATAGGTGAATTTAGTTTTTATAAATTTTGTATATATTGGTTTTAATCTATTATATTTTTAAAAACATTTTAGATGATATATTATTTGTTTAAGATTACAATTTTAAATTCTGTTATGTTCTTGAATTAGTTATAAAGAAAAATACCATTTTGCTACGTTATGTTTGGGTTTAGTATTTAGGATTTCATATCAATTAATAATATTTTAGATGAAAATAATTCTATCTAGGTTTTAATAAAATTATGTAATAAAGTACAGTTAGGGAACATTTTTGTGAAGCAAAAAATATTGGTCACATGTTACGGCTGGTGACAAATGGATGAGTGGCTACCACGTGGGATTTTGTAGCTTTACTTCTTATCACTGAGAAACTGACGTTGTTGATGAATAATAACTTGCAATTCTTTCAATGATTATGACGATCTTGTAGAAAGTTCCACAATGATTTGGTACAACTATATATATATATATATATATATATATATATATATAATTCAGTTCAGTTTCTTACCTTGATATTTTTAATCTGTATAAAATTATCGATTTTTCTTTTGGATGTAATTATGATATTAATCATTGAGGAAAAAAACTAATATTATATTTTTCTCACATTTAAACAATAAAAAAAAATTGCAAATTGTAGCTTTACTTTTTTTCCACTAAGCACTTTTTGTTATCTTATTATTGCCGATATCACTTTGATAATGAAATGCGTCGGAATATCAGTTATATAATAAAGTGCGTAAAAGGAATTAGCAAAAAAAAAAGGTAGAAGACAATACTACGTATGTACATTTGAACGATCGTAGTTAGAAAAACACAAAACATATTACATTACAATAACTCAGAACATTACCATATATGATAATAATTTTAATGATTAAAATTAGTGTAATTACGTATGCATTGTTACAATTATATGTACATACATACATACAACTGAGTGAGATTTCAAATAAGTGATAAAAAAGAATCAAAATATTTCTATCATGCAAAAACATGGGAAGTATTCTTCTTAGCGTAAGCTAATATAAAAGTAATAATGCGAGTTTAAGTGTAATTTGCATATATCTTAATGGAATTATTATGTATTATGTAAATTTTTATTATACTTTCGGGGAAAAATGTGTGGCACGACCTACAAAAGCCGGGCAAATATCATACTTTAAAGTCTAAAGCATGGAACTTTCCTACATATTTCCCTTTTAGATCCTCTATGTCATATAGGCTATTTCCTATTTTATCCTTTATTCTACACTAGTAGTATGTTTATGGGGTTTCGGGACCACTTTTTCATACAAATGCATGTTCTATCAGTGTTTGAAAGAATGCATTCTTTAATTAATTCTTTCGCGAGAGGGAGAGAGAGAAAGGCGAAGTGTGGGTTGTGAGAGAGAGAGGAGAAGTGTGGGTTATGGGAGAGAATAGTTATTTGGTGTGAGAGAGTGTTGTCAGATAGATTTGTGTGTGTTCGGTTTTGAGTTTTGATTTTGCGGATGTGTAGAGAGAAAATACTTGCCTGTTCTGTTTTTAAAGATCAGTATGGTTGAAATGTATGTTGTTTGTGTTTTGCATCCCTGGTTAGTAGTGTCTTTGTAGTTTTGAAAAAGAGTGTGAATACATTTTTTATGTGTGAGAAAAAATAGAGTGGGTAAATAAATTTAGTTTAAAGAGTTCTGCTACGCTTCTTGATTAAATAATTTTTTTCTTTTGCGGTGTTTATTTTAAAAAAAGTTGTAACAATTTATGGAGGATTTTGTGTATGTATGTTTTGTTAAATACAAAAGCCGTAAAAGTAGGTTTGATAAGAAATATAGAAAAAATAAAAGAATATATTTAGATTTTTTTTCTGTGGTTCTAATTGTTGTAAATAATTTATAGAAAAATATTTTACATTTTTGTGATAAGAAATGTAAGAATTAGTATTAGTAGTTTAAATTTATTATTATTGTAGAGAGGGATGAGATAACAATTAAAAATAAAAAATTTTATTTATTACCAAAAGATTTTTATATCTTGTGATATTTAATATTAAATAAAATTTTATAATTTAATATCTTTAAATAAAAAACAATTGTTTTTTATAAATTATTATCAACAAACATTTTATTTTATATAGTTTTTATATTTTGTTGAAGGTACAGTTTATACAGTTTTTTAAATTATAGAAATTTATAATTTCCCTAGCTTCATCTTCTGCTACTCTCCTTGATATTTCATAATCATAACAATCACAAGTTTTCGGTCCAGCTCTAGTATTCTTATCAGCCCAAACACAATCTTCTAAATATTTATCATTTTTGTTTAATGTTCTTGGTAATTTTTTTATTTGTTCTAGATGTTCTAATTTCGATTGAATGTTAAAAAGTTTTATTTTATGTTTCTCCGAAATTATATTGTAAAATGTTTTCATAAAGTTGTATATTTCTTTCAGAATCATGATGATTGTGTGTGTGTGTATGTGTGTTTTATTACTGTATACTCATTAGTAACTATGAATTTCATTGGTTTTAGTTGATATTTTTTAGAAATTGATGTACATATTGAAATTTTTGATACTTTCTTCTTAGAGGAGTGAACAGTATTTGTAGAAACTCTTTTGTAACATGAAAAAGCAATAGTTTTTTTAGTTTTAGTTGTTTATTTTATTGATAAAAAATGTAATATGTTTCTATTAGATGTATAACTAGAGTGAAAATAGATACCAGTTTGGTGGTTAGTTTTATGTTGGCTATGATAGAGAGATTATTATATCTTTGTTGGGTTGTAATAAAATATATATGTTTGTTTATTGTGTGCTTTTTAACAAATACTACAAAAAGAAAAACTTCTTTATTTTTTTCACTTTTAATTGTGATGAAATTTAAAACTGATAACTTGTATATATAGCGTTTGAGTATTTTTGGTTTATTCATCTATATTTATATGGTTATTTTTTTGTTTTTGTAAAGCGGAAAAATATACTCGAGAATTGTTTTGTTTACATGGAAAAAATAACCTCGTGTAAGGTTTTTGACTTAGTAATGAAATATGTACATTGTCTGATTTTCCTAGATATGCTCATATATAGTTAATCAAAAATGACAAAAGTGATTTTTTTAATATTATAATAGCAAAGTATTTTGATTTATTAGTGTTTAATAATTTCATAAATTTGTGAAATTTATTTTATATACATATATATATGTATATATATATATATATATATATATATATAATAGCATTAAAAACTCTCCTCAGAACAACGTAATGAAATAAACATACATACATATGTACATGTAAGTTAGTAGCCAAAAATGCATTCCCACATGTTTTGAGCGTGTGTGCTGTGTCAGCAACAATATTTTTCTTTATAATTATGTTGGAGTTCTTTTTTATATTTATGTGTTAACTTTCATGATCGCACTCTTTAATTTAAAATTGATATTTATACTTGTATCAATAGATAATGCATTTCATTCTTAGATCAAACTTACAAGTAATCACATCTTTCATCTATTCATTAAAAAAAATGTCGAAATTCATTTGTGAATATTGTCAGAGAAGATATAATCATAATGTATCTTTAAAACGGCATATAAGATTAAATCATAGAAATTCTACCATGAAATGTTCTACGTGTGACTTAAAATTTTCAAACCGCAATTTCCATTTAATAGATCATAGTAGAAAAATGGGAGAAAATAGCATATACTGTGATGAGTGTAAAACATATGTATTGATAAAATGTTGGCCTCAACATCTACGTACAAATTCCAACAAAAAAAAGAGTACTGAACAATTAGACAATGATATAAAGTCTGTAAACTGTTGTTTTAAAAATCGAATCGCCTCGTATTTGATTGAAAATGAAAATAAGAAAAACTTAATTCCAAAAAACTTTTTAAGTGAAATAAAATCTAAAGTAATTACCTTATTAAAGGTATTATTACAGAAATATTTAAATATTAAATATAATTGTGAACTCTTCTGTAAATATGTGCTAATCGAAGATTATGATTTGTGTAACGTAGATACAAAATCACATCAAACCAAAATGATTACTATAAATTCATCATTAACAAATGCAGACATCGAACAATGTTATGTTAATCAATGTGAGAATTTAGTAGCAAAGATGAGTGAATTTTAAGAACGTGACAGCGGATGGACCTTAATAGAAATCTTACATCTTGAAATTAATATTAATAAATATGAGTGTCTTAAAGGTTCACAATATTTACCTTTACCACCAACAATATTGAAAAAAGAAGCATATATTAACGTACAAAATAAAGATCAGTACCGTTTTAAATGGGCGATAATATCAGCATTATATCCAGTCACCACCCATTCAAATAGATGATCATCATATCAAATCAAAGATATTAATGCAGATATTGTTGTATTGGAAAACAATATGGTTTTAAATTTTAAAAATTTAAAATTTCCGTTAGCCGTTAATATGATAAAGATATTTGAAGAAAATAACCCCGACATCAGCGCTAATGTTTTCGGATTGGAAGGGGACAATGTTGTGGGTCCGTACTACTTCACACAAAAGGAAAGAATTATTCACATTAATTTATTGTTATTAGAGGAAGATGAACGGGTTCATTATGTGTGGATAAAAAGTATATCAAGGTAAGCATATTTATAACAATAAAAAAATCTTTTCTAATATTTCTTCTTTCTTTTATATAATTACAGATTGGTGAAAAGTCAGCTAACAAAACACAAATGTACAATATATGTATGCAATACATGCCTTATCCACTTTCATAATAAAGCGGCCTTGATTAAACATAAAAAGGAATGTAACAAAATGGTTACCAGAATGCCGAATTCAGGTGATAACATTCTCAATTTCAAAAATTTTAAGAAGCAAATGGATGTACAATTTGTCGTTTATGCTGACTTTGAATGTATTTTAGAATCAACAAATGTTCAGAATTCTACTAATGTAAAGTCGGTACAAAAGCATATCCCATATGCATATAGTTACTACATTAAGTGTTCATTTGACTCTAGTTTAGACAAGTTTAGAATATATAGTGGTGAAGATTCTCCAAAACATTTTTTTAAAAGTTTAGTAGATGATACTTTAAATATTTATAATAATTATTTAAGTGTAGTTAAACCAATGAATTATTTAACGCCACATCAAAAAAAGATACAAAATGAAGATCCAACATGTCACATTTGTAAGAAATTTTTAGATGATAATAGAGTGGCAGATCATTGCCATTTAACGGGTGAATATAGAGGCCCTGCTCACAATAATTGTAATTTAAAATATCAAATTGCCAACTTCATCCCTATATTTTTCCACAATCTTTCGGCATATGATTGTCATTTGTTTGTTAGAGAACTTTCATCTATTGAAGGCGATATAGACATTATTCCCTTAAATAAGGAATTATATGTATCAATATCTAAAAGAATTTCAGTAAATGAAAAAGAAGCATTTGAATTACGTTTTCTCGACTTATTTCGATTCATGCCATCAAGTTTAGAAAAGTTAGCTAGTTACTTGACTGATGATGATTTAAAAATTGTTAAAACATTTTATAACAATAGTAATGAATTCAGTTTAATGAAACGTAAAGGAGTTTTTCCCTATGATTATATAGATTCAGAAAATCGTCTTCAGGAAACACAATTACCTCCTAGTGAAGTCTTCTTCAATAAACTGACTAATGAGTCATGTAGTGAAGAAGAATATCAACATGCAGAAAAAGTTTGGAGTACATTCCAGTGTAATATTTTATTAGATTATTTACTTTTATATCTCAAAGCAGATGTTCTTCTACTTTGTGATATATTTGAAAATTTTAGGAAAGTTTGTAAAAACATTTACAACTTAGATCCTTGTCAATATTATACTTCGCCTGGTCTGTCTTGAGATGCAATGTTGAAAACTACACAAATAGAATTAGAACTATTAACAGACATTAATATGTATAATTTTATCGTTCGAGGTATAAGGGGAGGTATTGTTCAATGCAGTAACCGTCATTCCATAGCCAATAATAAATATGTTAGCGATTATGATTCCACGAAGGAATCAACTTATCTTGTATAATTTATAAGGTTATGCAATGTCTCAATACCTTCCTTTTAAAAATTTTGAATGGGTTGAAAACATTGAAAATTTTAACTTAAATGATATTAAAGACGATTCTCCAATAGGATATATATTAGAAGTAGACTTAGATTACCCTTATACATTACATGACTATCATAATGACTAACCATTTTGTACAGAAAAAAAAAATTTTAACAATGAAACAGAAAAAATTAATTACAGATTTAAACAATAAAACAAATTAAGTAATCCACTATAAAAATCTTCAACAATGTATTGAAAGTGGTTTAATTTTAAAGAAAATCCATAGAATTCTTAAATTTAATCAATCAGATTGGTTGAAAAAATATATTGATTTAAACAATCATCATAGAACTTTAGCAAAAAATTCCTTTGAACAAAACTTTTTTAAATTACTAAATAATGCTGTATATGGTAAGACCATGTTGACAAGAGAAAAGATATAAAAATAGTTCGTGAATGGGAGAATAGAAAAAAAAGGTTAGGAGCTAGGTCTCTTATAGCTAAACCAAACTTTCATAGTGCTCTTCAAATTAATGAAAATATGGTTGCAATCGAAATGAGAAGAGTAAAAACAAAGTATAATAAACCGATATATATTGGATTTTCAGTTTTAGAGTTATCGAAATGGAAAATATATAATTTTCATTACGATTACATGAAACCTAAATATCTTGAGAATATTGTTACGAAATTGTAATTGAATTCAAATATAACGGTTTTAACGGCCGGTTTAAATCTTTCTCAATGCTTCAAGACATTTCCGTTTATGTTAACTGCAGTTAACATAGCTGTAAAATTATTAACATAGTTCTAAACATACAACATTGAATAAAAAGCTTTCACCATTGTTTTTAAGTGTGGCAGCACTAAGTGCTTATGCTGCTGGCACTATCATCAAAAGCTAGCTTGGCAGCACTAAGTGTTTATGTGCTGGCACTATCATCAAAAGCTAGTTTGGCAGCACTAAGTGTTTATGCTAATGGCATTACCTACAAAAACTCTAGATTGTCCGTTAACATTGTAGAAAGAAATAGAGCTCTCAAGAAACATCTAGTAGGCAATACAGTGTATATAAATTGGCCGTGAGAACACCATTGAGTCAGTCTGGTTGGAAGCGTCGTTAAGTAAAGACATATTAACTGCCTTGGCTGTATAATCTTGTACATTATTAAAGTGTGCTGTATAAAGCGTGTAATTTAAGTGTGTGTGTGTATTAAAACACAAAGTGACTATTTAAACTGTATTGTTGTACATTTTTAAATAAAATAAAGAGTCGTTACAATTTTTAAACTACTAAACTGCTGTTATTTTTGCAATCAAAGTATAAAGTTTATTTAAAGGAAATAAACGACCGTTTTTAAAAGGTAAAAACGTAACAATTGGTGTCAGAAGTGGGATTGCAAAATAATAAGCAGTCATGAAGTTTGAAGAGTTGAAAGTGGAGCAACTCAAGAGAGAATTGAATAAGTTGGAGTTACCTACAGCTGGTAATAAAGCAGAATTGCAAAAGAGGCTGATAGAAGAATTCAAGCGGCGTAATATTGACATCGGAACTTACGAATTCGAGTATAAAGAAGAAATGGAAGTTTCTACCCGTGCAACAACAAGCATGGATTTATCCACAATGTTTGCTGCTTTGATGGAGCAATTTAAAGAAGTCAAAGAAGAAAATAAAATAATGGAAATGAAATTTCAAGAAACTTCTAAAGAACTTCTTGCTGAAGTTCAAGAAACTTCTAAAGCAAATAACGAGAAACTTCTTGCTGAAGTCAAAGAAGAAAATAAAATAATGGAAATGAAATTTCAAGAAACTTCTAAAGCAAATAACGAGAAACTTCTTGCTGAAGTTAAAGAAGAAAATAAAATAATGGAAATGAAATTTCAAGAAACTTCTAGAGCGACAGACGAAAAACTTCAGCAAATTTCGGAAGTTATAAACTGCAGAGTGGATGGTATTGATAAAAAGGTGTCCGACTTAGAGAGCTGCCTAGATATACAAGCTAAAGTCGTTGATAAGGTTGATAAAAAGCTGTCCGACTTAGAGAGCTGCCTGTCCGATTTAGAGAATGAAATAGCCAAAGGTGTTGATAAAAAACTACATGATCTAGAAATAAAGATGAATAATATTCAATGCCAAGATGGACAGGTGCGAATTATTCCAGAATCCTCTAATAGAATAAAGGCCCCTAGTTTTGATGGCACCACACCATTTAATGTGTTCAAGTTTCAGTTTGATACAATTGCCATTAGAAACATGTGGAACGACGAAGAAAAAGCTATAGAGTTGATATTGGCCTTAAAAGGAAATGCAGCACTAGTTCTTGAAAGCGTGCCAGCATGTAACAGAAACAGTTATGATGATATAATGGAGGCGCTACAACGTAAGTACGCTGGTGAACATAAAAAGGACTTATACCGAATGGAATTGCGTGGTAGAGTGCAGAAGCCCAATGAGGCACTACAAGACTTTGCGTTGGAAATCGAACGTTTGCTGCAGCTTTCTTATCCAGGGGAAAACAGCCCGTTTTTGGACCATTTCAAGATAGAGGCATTTGTTAATGGCATTCGCGATCCTGAAATAAAATACGCGGTTTGTGCCACACCTAAACCATCATTTACTGAAACCGTCTCATTCGCACTGGCACAAGAAACAGCGAAAATAATTTCAAAGCCCCAAATATGTTATGTGCGAAATGTCGAAGTTGTAGCTGACAATCAGAGAAATATAATCGACGAATTAAAAAAGGTTTTGAAGACGTTTATTGAGAAACAAAGTAAAGTCAGAGTAAAATGTTATAACTGCGGTAAATCTGGTCATATTCAGCGAAACTGCAAAGTACCAAGAAAACGAACCAGATCTGCCTCGCCTCGAAGAAGTAATCAGCAGTTGAATCATCAATCATCACAAGAATCACCTTTAAAATTAAAACGTGCTAGCACTATGGGGCAAGAGCTAGCTCCCACATCTGAGGGCCCCACCATCTCCATATCCGTAATGCAACAGAAAAATAGCAATCTTACTGCTTCGGGGTACATCAACGGTCAGAAGCACGTTTTTACTGTAGACACCGGGGCATCACAGTCTATCGTCAGGCCAGATTTAGTCAAGAAAACAATTGAACCATTATGTGGGGTAAGCCTGCGCACAGCTACTGGTGAGCCGGCCACGGTCTATGGTAAAGTAAATGTGGAATTAACCATTGCCAATGTTACCGTCAATCATGTATTCATTGTTGCCGACATTGTGGACGAAGTCATCATTGGTGCTGATTTCGTGATTAGCCATGGCATTACTTTGGATATGGGACAAAAAGTTATGATTTTGCGAAATGTGAAGATACCCCTTGACGTCGGATATGAGAATAGAACTCAAGTAAGAAAGCTAGTTACCGTCGAGCACCAGAAGCTACCACAGTCAGAAACTTTAGTATGGGCTCGTATGGAGGGAGATTGTAAGGACAACAGTTTGAGGGTGATAGAACCATCAGAAATAACAAGTGATCTTGTAACAGCAAAAACCTTCGTTAGGTGCTCATCAACAAATAATAAAAACACTTCCCAAGAGCAAGATGACCTAAACGAACTTCATGAATTCGTACCCAGACGAATGAAAATGACCAGCGACAAAATAAAAGCCAGATACGATCGAGCAGCGAATTCTGAAGGATTTAACGAAGGCCAGCTTGTACTGTTATATAACCCACAACGTAAGAAAGAAATGTTCCCCAAACTACAAACCCATTGGGATGGACCATACAAGGTGATTAATAAATTAAACGGCGTGGTGTACAGAATACGGAAAGAAAAGAGGCCGAGATTTAAAATGAAGAACTAGCTACCTATGGGAGAAGTGATTCTGTGCCTATTCGGGACGAACAGGCTTAAGCGGGGGGCAGTGTTACGAAATTGTAATTGAATTCAAATATAACGGTTTTAACGGCCGGTTTAAATCTTTCTCAATGCTTCCAGACATTTCCGTTTATGTTAACTGCAGTTAACATAGCTGTAAAATTATTAACATAGTTCTAAACATACAACATTGAATAAAAAGCTTTCACCATTGTTTTTAAGTGTGGCAGCACTAAGTGCTTATGCTGCTGGCACTATCATCAAAAGCTAGCTTGGCAGCACTAAGTGTTTATGTGCTGGCACTATCATCAAAAGCTAGTTTGGCAGCACTAAGTGTTTATGCTAATGGCATTACCTACAAAAACTCTAGATTGTCCGTTAACATTGTAGAAAGAAATAGAGCTCTCAAGAAACATCTAGTAGGCAATACAGTGTATATAAATTGGCCGTGAGAACACCATTGAGTCAGTCTGGTTGGAAGCGTCGTTAAGTAAAGACATATTAACTGCCTTGGCTGTATAATCTTGTACATTATTAAAGTGTGCTGTATAAAGCGTGTAATTTAAGTGTGTGTGTGTATTAAAACACAAAGTGACTATTTAAACTGTATTGTTGTACATTTCTAAATAAAATAAAGAGTCGTTACAATTTTTAAACTACTAAACTGCTGTTATTTTTGCAATCAAAGTATAAAGTTTATTTAAAGGAAATAAACGACCGTTTTTAAAAGGTAAAAACGTAACAATATTAATCTAAATTACATGGATATAGATTCATTAATATATGATATTAGAACAAATGACTTGTATGATGATATTCGAAATGATATTACTACTCATTTCGATACATCTGCATATCCGAAAGATAATATTATAATATTCCGCTTGTAAATAAAAAAGTTTTGGGAATGATGAATGATGAATGTAATGGCAAAGTTATTAAGAATTAAGAGCAAAAATGTATTCAATTAAAATTGATGGAGATGAAAAAGAAATTAAAAAAAATTAAAGGCGTTAAACAATGTGTAACAGCTAAACTATCAACTAATGATTTCAGAAAATGTCTATTAGAGAAAAAATTGTATTATGATTCCATGTATGTATTTAGATCTAAGATACATCAAATTTATATACAACATATAAGTAAGTTAGCATTAAGCTATTCAGATGATAAGAGATTTATAAGAGAAAATAATATTAATACTTATGCATGGGGACATTATAAAATAAATTGTCAACCATCCTCATCATCAAATTTCCAAGAAATTATGGAAGTAATATATCCTTCTTAATGTAAATATAGATATATAAATTAAGTAATTTATAAGTAACGTGTATTATGAAAAAAATAAAAACTAATAAAAAACAATATAATAAAGAAAAAAAATGTAGTTTTATTTATAATATTTATTAAATAAAAATTTTCAACATAAGTGACCACAATTAAATGTATTAAATTTTTGATTCTGTTTATAATTATATTCAATGGGAGTTTTTAAATAATTAATAATTTGAAGTGGTGGTTGTAAATCTCCAAAACTATCAAAATATTCCTTATAGTTGTGATTTTTATAATATGCTACCCAATGTGTTCCAGATCCATGTTAATCATCTAAATTAACAATACCACATTCAGTTATAGGTTGAAAAGTGTTTTCTAATAAATTAACATTATCTATTTCATTTAATTTAATCTTTTTCAATTTTTCTTTTAATACTGCTCTAGTATTTATAATATCTTTCAACAATTTATTACTCATAATTATGCTTGTTAATGATTTGTTAACGAACTGCTTTATAACGTTATCACGAACTGCTTTATAACTGGTAACGAACTGCTTTATAACTGGTAACGAACTGCTTTATAACTGGTAGCGAACTGCTTTATAACATGTAACGAACTGGTTCTGATCTGCTTTATAACTGGTAATGAACTGATTCTGATCTGCTTTATATCTTTCATCACTTATTTACAGTTGAATAAAATTATCGAAACCCTTTCTATATCGATCTTTATTAACTAGATCGTCCTTACTAACAACAAGAAAACCATAATTATCTTTCCAACATTCACTACAAATCTTCATGAATTCGTTAAATGTCATATCACCAACAACATGATCATTACAAATATGACGTAAATTCATTTCATCTTGTTTAAATATTACAATCATATTAGCATTATCTCATATTAAATGTTTAGGAATTTTCGTATAGGTAAATATAAACAATCAATATGTTTATGTCTACCCATACAAAAGTAATTTCGTATATTATCTTGTTTTCCACAAATCACATCATCGAATATTATTATAGAGTATGGATTTGCTTTAGCTGGACTTATTACTTTTTCATTTTCCGTGAAATTAAATAGTTTTATATCTTTTATTGTTTCAATTAGTTTTTTAAGATAACAATATTTTGGTTGATATAGCGATTTTGAATATATGTAAATGTTTTTAAAACAAAGTCCATTAGGACTTTCTATGAGACTAATCATAACATTAGTCTTTCCACAATATGATGTTCCCACAATTAATGCTCGTATTGTATTTGCTAATAGAGTACTATATCTAAATTTATACTTTTTTTCTTGTTCACTATCGACATGTTTAATTACAATATTTTAGAATGTTTAATTAACCGCATATTGTTAACTAATGAATTCTAACTCTAGAATGATTTCAATTTATTCTTGAAACTGTTTACTCTATGCTTGATTTAATGTTATCTAGTTTACCAATTTTATTTTTTAAAGGTTGTGTTATAAATCATCCTTACTAACAACAAGAAAACCATAATTATATTGTTGTTAGTAAGGATGATCTAGTTAATAAAGGTCGATATAGAAAGGGTTTCGATAATTTTATTCAACTGTAAATAAGTGATGAAAGATATAAAGCAGATTAGAACCAGTTCGTTATCAGTTATAAAGCAGTTCGTTACCAGTTATAAAGCAGTTCGTTACCAGTTATAAAGCAGTTCGATACCAGTTATAAAGCAGTTCGTTACCAGTTATAAAGCAGTTCGTTACCAGTTATAAAGCAGTTCGTTATCAGTTATAAAGCAGTTCGTTAACAGTTATAAAGCAGTTCGTTACCAGTTATAAAGCAGTTCGTTACCAGTTATAAAGCAGTTCGTAACCAGTTATAAAGCAGTTCGTTAACAAATCATTAACAAGCACAATTATGAGTAATAAATTGTTGAAAGATATTATAAATACTAGAGCAGTATTAAAAGAAAAATTGAAAAAGATTAAATTAGATGAAATAGATAATGCTAATTTATTAGAAAACACTTTTCAACCTATAAATGAATGTGGTATTGTTAATTTAGATGATTAACATGAACTTGGAACACATTGGGTAGCATATTATAAAAATCACAACTATAAGGAATATTTTGATAGTTTTGGAGATTTACAACCACCACTTCAAATTATTAATTATTTAAAAACTCCCATTGAATATAATTATAAACAGAAACAAAAATTTAATACATTTAATTGTGGTCACTTATGTTTAAAATTTTTATTTAACAAATATTATAAATAAAACTACATTTTTTTCTGTATTATATTGTTTTTTATTATTTTTTATTTTTTTTCATAATACACATTACTTATAAATTACTTAATTTATATATCTATATCTATATTAAGAAGGATGTATTACTTCCATAATTTCTTGGAAATTTAATGATGAGGATGGTTGACAATTTATTTTATAATGTCCCCATGCATAAGTATTAATATTATTTTCTCTTATAAATCTCTTATCATCTAAATAGCTTAATGCTAACTTACTTATATGTTGTATATAAATTTGATGTATCTTAGATCTAAATACATACATGGAATCATAATACAGTTTTTTCTCTAATAGACATTTTCTGAAATCATTAGTTGATAGTTTAGCTGTTACACATTGTTTAACGCCTTTAATTTTTTTAATTTCTTTTTCATCTCCATCAATTTTAATTGAATACATTTTTGCTCTTAAACCTATGAATTCCTTAATAACTTTGCCATTTCATTTTTCATTCATCATTCCCAAAACTTTTTTATTTACAAGCGGAATATTATAATATTATCTTTCGGATATGCAGATGTATCGAAATGAGTAGTAATATCATTTCGAATATCATCATACAAGTCATTTGTTCTAATATCATATATAAATGAATCTATATCCATGTAATTTAGATTAATATTATCAAGATATTTAGGTTTCATGTAATCGTAATGAAAATTATACATTTTCCATTTCGATAACTCTAAAACTGAAAATCCAATATATATCGGTTTATTATATATTGTTTTTACTCTTCTCATTTCGATTTCAACCATGTTTTCATTAATTTGAAGAGCACTATGAAAGTTTGGTTTAGCTATAAGAGACCTAGCTCCTAACCTTTTTTTTCTATTCTCCCATTCACGAACTATTTTTATATCTTTTCTCTTGTCAACATGGTCTTACCATATACAGCATTATTTAGCAATTTAAAAAAGTTTTGTTCAAAGGAATTTTTTGCTAAAGTTCTATGATGATTGTTTAAATCAATATATTTTTTCAACCAATCTGATTGATTAAATTTAAGAATTCTATGGATTTTCTTTAAAATTAAACCACTTTCAATACATTGTTGGAGATTTTTATAGTGGATTACTTAATTTGTTTTATTGTTTAAATCTGTAATTAATTTTTTCTGTTTCATTGTTTAAATTTTTTTATTTTCTGCACAAAATGGTTAGTCATTATGATACTCATGTAATGTATAAGGGTAATCTAAGTCTACTTCTAATATATATCCTATTGGAGAATCGTCTTTAATATCATTTAAGTTAAAATTTTCAATGTTTTCAACCCATTCAAAATTTTTAAAAGGAAGATATTGAGACATTGCATAACCTTATAAATTATACAAGATAAGTTAATTCCTTCGTGGAATCATAATCGCCAACATATTTATTATTGGCTATGGAATGACGGTTACTGCATTGAACAATACCTCCCCTTATACCTCGAACGATAAAATTATACATATTAATGTCTGTTAATAGTTCTAATTCTATTTGTGTAGTTTTCAACATTGCATCTCAAGACAGACCAGGCGAAGTATAATATTGACAAGGATCTAAGTTGTAAATGTTTTTACAAACTTTCCTAAAATTTTCAAATATATCACAAAGTAGAAGAACATCTGCTTTGAGATATAAAAGTAAATAATCTAATAAAATATTACACTGGAATGTACTCCAAACTTTTTCTGCATGTTGATATTCTTCTTCACTACACGACTCATTAGTCAGTTTATTGAAGAAGACTTTACGAGGAGGTAATTGTGTTTCCTGAAGACGATTTTCTGAATCTATATAATCATAGGGAAAAACTCCTTTACGTTTCATTAAACTGAATTCATTACTATTGTTATAAAATGTTTTAACAATTTTTAAATCATCATCAGTCAAGTAACTAGCTAACTTTTCTAAACTTGATGGCATGAATCGAAATAAGTCGAGAAAACGTAATTCAAATGCTTCTTTTTCATTTACTGAAATTCTTTTAGATATTGATACATATAATTCCTTATTTAAGGGAATAATGTCTATATCGCCTTCAATAGATGAAAGTTCTCTAATAAACAAATGACAATCATATGCCGAAAGATTGTGGAAAAATATAGGGATGAAGTTGGCAATTTGATATTCTAAATTACAATTATTGTGAGCAGGGCCTCTATATTCACCCGTTAAATGGCAATGATCTGCCACTCTATTATCATCTAAAAATTTCTTACAAATGTGACATGTTGGATCTTCATTTTGTATCTTTTTTTGATGTGGCGTTAAATAATTCATTGCTTTAACTACACTTAAATAATTATTATAAATATTTAAAGTATCATCTACTAAACTTTTAAAAAAATGTTTTGGAGAATCTTCACCACTATATATTCTAAACTTGTCTAAACTAGAGTCAAATGAATACTTAATGTAGTAACTATATGCATATGGGATATGCTTTTGTACCGACTTTACATTAGTAGAATTCTGAACATTTGTTGATTCTAAAATACATTCAAAGTCAGCATAAACGACAAATGGTACATCCACTTGCTTCTTAAAATTTTTGAAATTGAGAATGTTATCACCTGAATTCGGCATTCTGGTAACCATTTTGTTACATTCCTTTTTATGTTTAATAAAGGCCGCTTTATTATGAAAGTGGATAAGACATGTATTGCATACATGTATTGTACATTTGTGTTTTGTTAGCTGACTTTTCACCAATCTGTAATTATATAAAAGAAAGAAGAAATATTAGAAAAGATTTTTTTATTGTTATAAATATGCTTACGTTGATATACTTTTTATCCACACATAATGAACCCGTTCATCTTCCTCTAATAACAATAAATTAATGTGAATAATTTTTTCCTTTTGTGTGAAGTAGTACGGACCCACAACATTGTCCCCTTCCAATCCGAAAACATTAGCGCTGATGTCGGGGTTATTTTCTTCAAATATCTTTATCATATTAACGGCTAACGGAAATTTTAAATTTTTAAAATTTAAAACCATATTGATTTCCAACACAACAATATCTGCATTAATATCTTTGATTTGATATGATGATCATCTATTTGAATGGGTGGTGACTGGATATAATGCTGATATTATCGCCCATTTAAAACAGTACTGATCTTTATTTTGTACGTTAATACATGCTTCTTTTTTCAATATTGTTGGTGGTAAAGGTAAATATTGTGAACCTTTAAGACACTCATATTTATTAATATTAATTTCAAGATGTAAGATTTCTATTAAGGTCCATCCGCTGTCACGTTCTTAAAATTCACTCATCTTTGCTACTAAATTCTCACATTGATTAACATTTGTTAATGATGAATTTATAGTAATCATTTTGGTTTGATGTGATTTTGTATCTACGTTACACAAATCATATTCTTTGATTAGCACATATTTACAGAAGAGTTCACAATTATATTTAATATTTAAATATTTCTGTAATGATACCTTTAATAAGGTAATTACTTTAGATTTTATTTCACTTAAAAAGTTTTCTGGAATTAAGTTTTTCTTATTTTCATTTTCAATCAAATACGAGGCGATTCGATTTTTAAAACTCTTTGTTTTTGTGGGCATTTGTACGTAAATGTTGAGGCCAACATTTTTTCAATATATATGTTTTACACTCATCACAGTATATGGTATCTTCTCCCATTTTTCTACTATGATCTATTAAATGGAAATGCATTAGATAGTCTTTGCGGTTTGAAAATTTTAAGTCACACGTAGAACATTTCATGGTAGAATTTCTATGATTTAATCTTATATGCCGTTTTAAAGATACATTATGATTATATCCTCTCAGACAATATTCACAAATGAATTTCGACATTTTTTTTAATGAATAGATGAAAGATGTGATTACTTGTAAGTTTGATCTAAGAATGAAATGCATTATCTATTGATACAAGTATAAATATCAATTTTAAATTAAAGAGTGCGATCATGAAAGTTAACACATAAATATAAAAAAGAACTCCAACATAATTATAAAGAAAAATATTGTTGCTGACACAGCACACACGCTCAAAACATGTGGGAATGCATTTTTGGCTACTAACTTACATGTACATATGTATGTATGTTTATTTCATTACGTTGTGCTGAGGAGAGTTTTAATGCTATTATATATATATATATATATATATATATATATATATATATATATATATATATATATATATATATATATATATATAAAATAAATTTCACAAATTTATGAAATTATTAAACACTAATAAATCAAAATACTTTGCTATTATAATATTAAAAAATTGACTTCTGTCATTTTTGATTAACTATATATGAGCATATCTAGGAAAATCAGACAATGTACATATTTCATTACTAAAAGTCGAAAACCTTACACGAGGTTATTTTTTCCATATAAACAAAAAAATTCTCGAGTATATTTTTCCGTTTTACAAAAACAAAAATAACCATATAAATATAGACGAATAAACCAAAAATACTCAAACGCTATATATACAAGTTATCAGTTTTAAATTTCATCACAATTAAAAGTGAAAAAAATAAAGAAGTTTTTCTTTTTGTAGTATTTGTTAAAAAGCACACAATAAACAAACATATATATTTTATTACAACCCAACAAAGATATAATAATCTCTCTATCATAGCCAACATAAAACTAACCACCAAACTGGTATCTATTTTCACTCTAGTTATACATCTAATAGAAACATATTACATTTTTTATCAATAAAATAAACAACTAAAACTAAAAAAACTATTGCTTTTTCATGTTACAAAAGAGTTTCTACAAATACTGTTCACTCCTCTAAGAAGAAAGTATCAAAAATTTCAATATGTACATCAATTTCTAAAAAATATCAACTAAAACCAATGAAATTCATAGTTACTAATGAGTATACAGTAATAAAACACACATACACACACACACAATCATCATGATTCTGAAAGAAATATACAACTTTATGAAAACATTTTACAATATAATTTCGGAGAAACATAAAATAAAACTTTTTAACATTCAATCGAAATTAGAACATCTAGAACAAATAAAAAAATTACCAAGAACATTAAACAAAAATGATAAATATTTAGAAGATTGTGTTTGGGCTGATAAGAATACTAGAGCTGGACCGAAAACTTGTGATTGTTATGATTATGAAATATCAAGGAGAGTAGCAGAAGATGAAGCTAGGGAAATTATAAATTTCTATAATTTAAAAAACTGTATAAACTGTACCTTCAACAAAATATAAAAACTATATAAAATAAAATGTTTGTTGATAATAATTTATAAAAAACAATTGTTTTTTATTTAAAAATATTAAATTATAAAATTTTATTTAATATTAAATATCACAAGATATAAAAATCTTTTGGTAATAAATAAAATTTTTTATTTTTAATTTTTATCTCATCCCTCTCTACAATAATAATAACTTTAAGCTACTAATACTAATTCTTACATTTCTTATCACAAAAATGTAAAATATTTTTCTATAAATTATTTACAACAATTAGAACCACAGAAAAAAATCTAAATATATACTTTTATTTTTTCTATAATTCTTATCAAACATACTTTTACGGTTTTTGTATTTAACAAAACATACACACGCAAAATCCTCCATACATTGTTACAACTCTCTTTAAAATAAACACCGCAAAAGAAAAAATTTATTTAATCAAGAAGCGTAGCAGAACTCTTTAATTTAAATTTATTTACTCACTCTTTTTCAAAACTACAAACACACTACTAACCAGGGATGCAAAACACAAACAACATACATTTCAACCATACTGATCTTTAAAAACACAACAGGCAAGTAATTTCTCTCTACACCTCCACAAAACACAACAGGCAAGTATTTTCTCTCTACACCTCCACAAAATCAAAACTCAAAACCTAACACACACAAATCTATCTGACGACACTCTCTCACACCAAATAACTATTCTCTCCCATAACCCACACTTTTCCTCTCTCTCTCACAACCCACACTTCGCCTTTCTCACTATCCCTCTCGCGAAAGAATTAATTAATGCATTTGTATGAAAAAAGTGGTCCCGGAACCCCATAAACATACTACTTGCACTTAATATATTTCTGCAAAAACACTTTATTAATATTCTTCGACAAATTACTAAGAACATGATTTTTTCAAAAAACAATCTGTCCTTTCTGGACCTCATATATTTACTTCTAAGATTTAGTGTGTGCAATATTCAAATTTTTACGCAATTTTCCCTTAGTTTCGTTAATTTGTCTACATGTTCTAAAATGTTAAATTCTCCAGATAAGCACCCAAGCTTGTCCAAAATCTTTTACTATGATCAGTGAATCATATTTTGACCAAACGTAGCAAAATAAGGGGAACATTTGATTGAACTACGTAAGTCACTCCTGAGTATGGATAAAATTTGAGGAATGCACCTACCACATTATTTGTGGTCCTTGCAGTTTGGAGGAAATATCTTATTTTTGTAACTATCTCACGATATGCTCTCTTTCTCTCTTTGAGGCGTTTGAGTGTATGGCGTAAAAACCAGTGATGATGTGGGATATATCATAGTATTGAAAGAATTCTTTAATTTCTTTCGAAACGAATTGCTTTCCATTATCACTGTGTACATAACGAGGTACACCAAACATTGCAAATATTTCCGTTTGAAAAAATAGAAGACTAGAAGATGTTGCTGCTCTTAGTGTCTTTAGGAAAACGAACTTGTTCATATGATCCAAGCAAATAAATATAATGGAGTTATTGGCTTTTGAAAAAACGTAAGGGCCAAGGAAGTCACAGTACAGATATTAAAATAGTCGATTAGTCCCAAATTTATTTTTCATTAGGGGTCTTGACACTTGATTGGGGGATTTTATACTTTTTTTATTTACAAATTTATTTATTTCAAAATTTTTAAAAATTCTTAAAGTTTTCTTAAGCCTAATTCCGCGAAGCCATTCGGCTTACCTGCAGGATGTATAAATATAAAAATAACATAGTAAATAATAAATAAATTTCTTCATTGCGAATTAATATAAAATGATTTAATTAATTTTTTCCTTATATGTAAACATGTGTGTTGTTGTCGCGTATGTTGTTATTCTGTTGAGTACTGTTGTTAACGTATATGTTGTTGTTGACGTGTGTTATTGTTGTTTCTAACAGGTGTTGTTGTTGTTGACGTGAGTGTTGTTGTTGACGTGTATGTTGCTGTTGTTGACGTGTGTATTGTTGTTGTTGACGTGTGTGTTGTTGTTGACGTGTGTGTTGTTGTTGATGTGTGTGTTGTTGTTGACGTGTGTAGTATTGATAACGCGCGTGTTGTTGAAGTACGTGTTGTTGTCAATGCTTGTGTTGTTGCTAGTATGTGTGTTGTTGACAAGTGTGTTATTATTCACGAATGTGCTGTTGTTTGTGTTACCATATACCATATACCATGTTGTGTTACCATATACCATTTGAAATTTTCGTCTACGTGCACTATTAAGTAATTAACTACTTCTATGCGTGAGTTAAATGTGTCTGTTTTAGCGTTTGTATTGTGTAGGCATTGTTCGTTATGCAATTTAGTTTAATTTCATGATTTAAATGATGTTTAACAATTTCGTTTTTGATGCATTGATAATTAGACCGTTATCATAGCACCATTTTGAAATTATATTTAACTCATCTTGCATAAGTCTGCTTGCATCTTCGATGTTCTTTTTGCATATTACGAGAGCTGTGTCATCTACATAGGCATATGTTGTACTAGTTTTTACTACATTTATCATATCATTTGCGTATAATAGGTAAAGAATTGGACCAAGTTTTGAACCTTGGGGTACACCATTATTTTCTAAAAAAGTTTCTTCACTTAAACTGCTGCCAATTTTTACCCTATGTGCCCGAAGTTCTAAGTAATTCATGAACCATTCTAAACAATTGCCACGCATACCATACCTTTCTAAAATTTCTAACAGATGTTTGTTTATTGGTGTTTGCGTTCCAGAGTGTCAAGTGCTTTACTAAAATTAACGAATAATACTAAACAGTGGTTGTGTTCGCTAAGGCATCTTTTGATATGATTCGAAAATTTTTTCAAAAGTTTTTTTTTATTTTTTCCTTTCTGAAAACCATATTAGTTAGGATTGATTATATTATACTTTTATATACATTCATTTAATCTCCTAACTATTATTTCCTCCAAGACTTTTTCAATAATCGGGATTATGGCTATTGGTCTGTAGTTATTTATATAATTTTTGACTCCGTTTTTGTAAATAGGTCTTATTATCGAAATTTTTAGCATTTTGGTACTGGAATTTATAAATGTAATGATTATTGGTGTCAGTTGTTTTGCATTATATTTGATGTCTTTTGTCCTTTTTTTCGTTTATTGTTCTTAGAATCCCAAAAATTTCGTCTTCTGTCGTAAATAGTGTTTGGCGGTGTTATTTTGTTGTAATTCAGAGTTTTAATATCACATATGTGTAGAATTTTCTGGACATTATTCTTAAAATTTGCCACAAATTTATTTGCTGTTGTCAAAATGTTTTCGCTTTTAAAGTTTTTTGTTAATATTGTGTCTATGTTCTTAGACTCTTCGCCCTTAATTTCGTTTATTGTTTGCCATATTATTCGCAAATTAATTCTGTTACAACCGTTTAACAAATAATCGTTCAGCCACGGATTTATTTTTCTTTTTTTATTGTTTTTGTTTTGTGTTTTTGAATTTTTATGTCACTAAATTTTTCGTGCATTTTTTTAAACGTCATTGGTATTTAAATTATGTTCAATTACTTTACTCCAATTATATTCACTAATATATTTGTTAACTTTATAATTGTTAATTTTTTTACCCTGATTTACAATGTTTTCCTCACCCTGATTTTGTTTATTTTTGTTTTCTTTTCTGTCGTATATATAACAAAAAAGACCATAATGATCGGAGATGCTTGTTCTCACTATTGAGGCACTTGTTTGTGTTGTTGTTGCGTACATGAATATGATCAATGTAGGTTTTTCTTTTTTACATCTTCCCTTGTAGCTTCGTTAATTATACATTGCAATCCATTAGACGAAAACATATTTTGTTGTTGTTAAGTTTTGACTAAGAAGTTCAATGTTCATGTCACCAACAACAACAATATCTTGTTATTTTTTATTTTGTTTATTGTTTGGTCGATATATGACAATAAGAGAAAAGGTTTTGTTATTATTATTTACATCTAATTGAATTGTTTCAAAAGAGTTTGTGTTTATGTTAATATTTGTTTGGGTAATGTTTTCTCTGATGTACAGCGCTATTCCCCCGCCACTATCTTCTCTGTTTAGAAAGTGTGAGCTAAAACCATTAATATTGTTACGTTTTTACCTTTTAAAAACGGTCGTTTATTTCCTTTAAATAAACCTGTACTTTGATTGCAAATAACAGCAGTTTAATAGTTTAAAAGTTGATATGACTCTTTATTTTATTTAAAAACGTACAACAATAACAGTTTAAATAGTCACTTGTGTTCTAATATACACACACACACACTTAAATTACACACTTTATACAGCACACTTTAATAATGTACAAGATTATACAGCCAAGGCAGTTAATTTGTCTTTACTTAACGACGCTTCCAATTAGACTGACTCAATGGTGTTCTCACGGCCAATTTATAGACACTGTATTCCCTACTAGATGCTTCTTGAGAGCTCTATTTCTTTCTACAATGTTCTTAACGGACAAACTAGAGCTTTCGATGTTTATGTTAGCAGTTTCAACATTTAGTGTTGCTTTTTATTCAATATTGTATGTTTACAACTATGTTGATAATTTCTACGATATGTTAATTGCTGTTAACATAAACGGAAATGTCTAGAAGCATTGAGAAAGATTTAAACCAGCCGATAAAACCGTTATATTTGAATTCAAGTACAATTTCGTAACAATATTATACATATTGTTTTCATATTTGTTTCGTTAAGAGCAATGAAGTTAATTTTGTTTATGATATTATGTATAGAAGTAAAGTATAGACGAAGAGAACGAATATTAATAAACAAAAGTGTTGGGATAACTTAAGAGATTTTTTTCAATTTAGTTAAAGTCTTAAATTGTTTTATAGGGTTCATATTTTATTTGTGTATTTTGAGGTTTAATTATACAGTAGTTGTAGTTGTTTTCACATACGATATTTAAATTGTTGTAATCAGCTCAATATCTGCTGCATTATTTATAATAATTGGGTTTGATATTTCATTTCTTTTCGCAAAAATGTTAAAATTTCTAACCCAGACAAACTTCCAATTCGATTCTTTAGATGTTGTTTTTACTAACCAGAGTAAGCGACGCTTGTGTGCAGTTAGTTGTTCATTGACATAAATGTAACTTTTGTTGTTATTGTCCCCTGTAATTATATTGGATTCAACTCTATGACGTTTGATTTTACCCAGCAGTTCCTTTTTTTGTTTAGCGTTGTAAACTCTACGATAATTTTTTTGACTTTTTGAGAGTATAAGAATTACTTATGTCAGCATCATTAACTTGAACGTTTAACGAAGTAGCAATCTTTTTCGCGGCATATTTCACAGGACTTTAAATAAGTTTTTATATCCTTGACCATCGTAGGCCAAAAAAATTTTGACCGATCCCTATACGTAGTTTTTATATCAGAATCATGAGGTGATTCAATTACAGTTTTTGTATGTCCATTCGAGACAAGCATTCCGGTACCATATTTAAAGAATCTTTTCTATGAAATCGCTGTAATTTGAGGTTCCAATGGGCCAGTCTACCGTTCAGGTCCTTTTGGGACATTAAGCACTTTAAGGACGAATGATAAGTTATTATTCGAAAAGGCAAGCCTTCAATGTATAATCGGAACTTGCTGACACAAAATACAGCAGCCATGCATCCGAGCTCGGTTACTGTGTAGTTGCGATTTATTTGATTTCCGCGAGACGTTCACAATTAGGTGTTCTTTTCCCTTATCATCATATTGTAGAAGAACACCATCTACACCGATTTTCGAGGCATCATATTGGAATATGAATTCTCTTGTAATATTTGGTTGGGCTAAAACAAGGGCAGTAGAAAGTGCTAACTTTTACCTTTCGAGTGAAATTTTAGGTGCTTTTGTTAAAGAAAAAGATTTGTTTGTTTTCTTTAAACAATCGATCAATGGACCTGCGAGATCAGAAAAATTATGAATGAAGGTACGATACCAATTTGCCATTCTAACGAATCTCCTGACTTGCTTAAGACTCTTTGGTATGGGGAAGTTTTCGATGGTTTCGACCTTTTCGGGGTCTACCTTGAGGCAACCATTACCCACTATATACCCAAAGTATCGAATTTCTTTTTGACAAAATTTGCTTTTGCAAAAAGAATAACGTTGTCCATTAACCGGCTCATGGTTTGTGGACCGTTATACAAGCCAAAAATTGGTAAAATTGCTTCCCCAGTATAACGAATGTTGCTTTTTTCTTTATATGATTCCGTTTATGGGATTTTTAAAACGCATCTTTAAGCCTACTTAAAACTTCATTTATATGGGTAAAGGGTAAGAATCTTTCTTTGTTAATGCGTTAAGTGTTCTCGAGTCAATACGCAATCGGACTTTGCCAGGTTTTTCGTAGAAGGATCGCTGGTGAGCACCAAGGAGAATTTGACTCTTCAATAACGCCTAATTGTAATAAGCTACAAATTCCTTTGAAAGCTTCCTCTTGACGAGGCGGTGACAATGGGTAGTGCTTACATTTAATAGGGACAGAATCTCTGATATCGAAGTGGTGTTCAAGCAAATTAGTTCAACCCAACCCAAGTTTTCCAAAGGCCGGAAATTCAAGAATTCTTTTCTCAAGTATTAGAGTCTCTTCAGGGGACAATATATGAAAATTTTTATTTAGATTTGAGTCATTGGATAATTTAGAAACACTAAAAGAAGAGGGTGGTATAATCTCAGGAGCCAAAGTAAAACCTTTCCAAAAATGTTATTGGGCAAAACCCAATAACATTTTGTTTGCCACCATTTGCTGTAAGTATGAATTCATATTTGTATAAGAAATTCTAAGTTTTTCTAAGAACGATAAACAATTTTTACCTAAGACAGTAACATTCGCCCCACTTTCAAGTAATCCAGTTAAATCTTCATTTAAAACGCTAAGGTAAAAGTCTTTTGCATATAAAATGTTAACATCTAGTATTTTATGAAAGTGTTTTCTTTTATTGTAGCGTAACCTACATTTCATAATTTTGGTTAAAGGTTTACTATAAGAATATTTAAAATAGGAAAGTCATTATTGAAATCTGTTTGTGTGCTGCATGAGCATTTTTGATACAATTACAGCACGTTTTTTATTGTTTATTAATTTTGTGTCAACTAAACCATTCATAATTAGGTCATTTGTTTTGTACAACTTAAACATGTTTACTTCCTCATCCATTTATTATTATTTAAGCTAAGCATTTTATTATAAAGTCATTTTTATATAAAAGAAAGTAAAAAATAAAGATAATAGAGTCGTGTTTTTAGTAATCATACATGTGTTTTACTTTAATACGGCTTCCTTCAGGTTTCAAGTGCTTGTAAGGAAAATTGTTATAAAGTTAGCGTCAATCTGAATTTATGTGTTTAGATTGAGTCACGTTAACGACACAAACATAAACAAGCATCTTCCAGCTCATGAGAGCCAGCAAGTACATCATTGACATACATTTAATTTTTCAAAATTTCAAACGCCGCAGGATTTCGGGGTTCACAATAGTCTGCCAATTGTATAGAGTTCGAATCGCTAAAAAAATCCGAAAGTGATCGTATTTAACTCATTGTCCTTTACGTTAACTTCGGGGTTTTCCCACTACAATATTCGTTGGAATTGGGTTTGATCGAAATGAATCAATTTTTGACGATATATCTTTTCAGGCCCGGGGTATAAAATATTATTCAAGCTCACGTCATTAGAAGAGGAGTTTGAAACATTAAATACTACTCTCAGTTTAGGAGTGACGCTATCTCAATACGTCGTGATGGGTAAATAATAATTGGTCGCATTTACACTTCAACAGCTCTAATATGTACCATTTCAAAACACTCATTAATCACACTATCTTTTAATTCAGGGTTTTTTGAAAAGACGGGTTTCATTTCTTTTGAATTGAGACAGAACGCTATATCGACAGTCTCCTAAAGTTAACTCATTAAGAAATTCTGGACGATATGTGGTGCACCGATAAAGTTCTTCGCAATATTCTTCGGCTTCTGAAAAACGAGTGGCTAGTGGAACTTCTTCTAGTTCCCAAAACCGAGAAAGTTGACTATTTAAATCAATTTAGGAGAAAAGTTTGCAACAGAATAGTGGTTCTGACTGAAGAACTTCACCAGTTACTATCCAACCGAAAACTGTTCTCTGGGCGATCAGGTTGCCATTTGGATGTATTTTAACATCCGTAGTTAAAATTTTTGGATAAACATTTCCTCCGAAAAGAATATCCATTTGAGTAATATCGGGGAAATTTGAGGTTACAATTTCAGTAAGAGAACACGAGGGCAACCGACCGATAATTTTATCAACAACATATGCGCAAATTTTCAGCCAGCCAGCCAGCCAGCCAGCCAGCCATTGATCGAAAAATTACATTTTATATTTATGGTTAAAAATAAAAAAAAAAAATATAAATAATATTTTGTCTTAACATATATAAACATAATAAAGTTTAGAAACTTTCTAGTAACTTTTTAAGTTTTTAAACGATTTTATATGGGGATATCTCATTTTATTCTCAAAATAAAATTTCAAACTTTATAAACAAATATGTGTAGTTTTTTAGAAAAATCAGAAAAATTAAATCAGTCAAAATTTCTAAATGAAATAAATTTAAAAATGGTGAGTAATTTATTATCTAATTTGAGTTTATATAAAAGATGACAATACAATTAAATTATATAATTAACAAGCTTAAATTCTTAAATTGACTTAAAATTAATGAAGCTATCAGATCTATAGTGCAGGAACTATCCTAAAAACGGGTTTTTCATAATATCTCGCAATTTAGGGGGTGTTTCGAAATTTTTTTAATTTGTTTTGTGATGACCACAAGCAGGTCTTCAACCTACATTAGTTCGTTTTCCGGATGAAACTAAAAAGTGGCATTTTGAAGCAGCGTGTTATCTAATATTAAATATCTGTTCGATGGCTTAGAACAGCTTTGTTTTTACATACCGTTCACAATTTGTATTAAAAAAATGTTTAACTTAATCATATACAAGTTGCGAATAATAACCATTCGGCATTAGAAAAAGTAAAAGTAAACGAATGTCGGTTATTTAGGTTGCGCTTTAATTCTATAATAAACATAAATATTCATTTGTAATTCCTTATAGTAGAATATATTCGTGAAATTTATTTTATTTTGTGTTAGTTTCAACAATAAAAAGCAATATGTATATAAATATATAGTTCTCGACAAATATATATATATATATATATATATATATATATATATATTTATATATATAGATAGATATATATATAGCTAGATATATTGAGATAGATAGATAGCGAAGGTTGATGTGATACTCTTATTTTATTTTATTTTATCACATCTCCAGCCAGTGACCCCACCTGGATAACAATCTTGACGCGATGTGGCGGCTTAAATGTAGGCTGTGGTCTCTTTCTTGAAGTCTCAGTTGTCCTCTTGGAGGATACTGAGAAATCAAGGTCTAGACTCTAAAGGTCTTCATGACCAAAGGTTATCCATCCCCTATCCTCTTTCCCCAACTACCCTCTTTTCTCCCCTCTTATTCCATATCCTCTTTCCCCCACTTGTAAGGTTAAGGTGGTTGGTAGCAGTGCCGAGAACCTGGATGGCTAGTCAGTGGTTAAAGAAGACTAGTCGCTAACAGCTCCCCTCTGGAGCCACGACACGGGCAAGTTTTCTTTGTCTAGTCCATGTACGCCGTCCCTGCATGGATGGTCCATCCCCTTACGTGCCTACTTGTGGGAATCAAATGAAGAATAATAAAATGAAAAACAAAAACAACAACAACAACAAAAACGTGGAGATGGGTATCTCCTCGGAAGACGACCTTTTGGCCTCTAGTCAAGAGACCTTGGTCGAACAACCTGGCAGCAGGGGAGAAAGTCATAGCACCCCGCTGTCACAAAACACATTGGCTCCTCGACAGGATGTCAAGTCTGACGACCAGTCGAAAGAGAAACGAAAGAAAAAGAAGAGCCAGAAAGAGATTCTGAGACAACGATATGTCAAAGCTCTCTTTATACTGGAGAAAATTGCCAAGAATAAGGCAAATGGCGCTCCTCATGAACGCGATAAGGAAGATCGTGTCAAATACCAATCGGTGGTTGACGAGTATCTTAAGTTTAAGGACTCTCAACCATCCACATCACAGGCAGCGCAGGAAGAGGAGAAAGGTCCAAAGTAAATCGACCGCTCCGGCTCCTCCACAATAACGTCAGCAAGAAGGCCGTTTAACGAGGTGGTTAAAGATCACTTGCTGATGGCGCTGGCCAACGACAAAAGCGGCAACCTAACTCCTGTGGTAGCAGAATGGGGTGCTATAGAGTCTAAATTGGCTGAACTCGTGATGGAACACGTACTCACCAACAAAGACTCTACAGTTCCTCGTTTTGACTCTGGTGAGATACACCTGGGCTACAGGATAATCAAATGCTTGGACGTGTTCTGTAAAGAATTCCCCAGCAAATGCATCGCAAAGATTAGCGATGCATGGGAAGGCTTAAGCCTTAAGCTTATCCCAGCGGGGGAAATCCCTATGAGACCACGGGCAAAGGTTTGGTTACCGAAGTTGAGCTGCGATAACCAGAAAATACTGGAGTGTCTGAAGCTGCAGAACCCCAGTATCCCCATGAGTGACTGGACAATCATCCGTTCAGAAGATCATGGGGACAACAAGTGCATTATCTTCGGCGTCTCAGAAAATAGCGCAGTTGAGCTAGAGAAGGCGGGGCTAAAACTGTACTTTGGGGTTAGTAACGCCAAGGTTAAGGTGTTCCGTCCCACAGGTCCAGGAGCTGGCGAAGCAGATGAGTTGGAAGTAGCCAGCAATCTGCTGACAGGCATGCAGCTAAGCGAACCTGCAAAAAACCCCACAACCGACGATGAAAATCGTGCAAATTAATCTGCAGCATTCAAAGGAACCCTGGGTTTCTAACTCCCAAGTCAAAGGGTTCCCGACTTCAACATATAAAACACTATATGTAAAAGATAAAGGTAAGCCAAGATCTTGTCTTATTGCTAAAAAACACATAAATATATTTCTTTGCTCACAGTATAGCTCAGCAGACCTGACAGTCGCAAGGGTCGAATTGATGCGAAACAGAAGTTTCCTGATCGCCTCCAGCTATATGGCACACGACAAGCCAGCCCCGCCAGACGAAGTGAAGGCATTTCTGGCCTCTATAAAGGCTCAAGAAGACATTATCCTTGGCTGTGATGCAAACTCAAGGCATACAATATGGGGCAGCACTGAAATCAACGACAGAGGTGAGTGTCTATTTGATTTCATTAATACAAACCACTTGACCATATGCAACTCTGGCTATGACCCCACATTCGTTTTTCCGAGCTCGGTGAACCATAATGGATGGGAAGAGGTGCTAGACATTACGCTTATGAAAGACAGATCCAATTTATCAGTTGATAGGTGGAGAGTATCCAAAGAGAAATCCTTTTCGGATCATTGCTGGATACTTTTCGACATTGGACTCGTCTGCAAAGAAACAACGTCAACTTTCAGAAACCCAACATGCACAGACTGAAAAAAATACCTCCAGTCGAAGCAACGACTGAGGGTCTTGACCAAATTGAGAGTACATTAGGCAAGGAAATTGTTAAAGTTTTAATATATCCTGTCCAATGACGAAGGCTAAAAAGAGCTTCCCTCCCTGGTGGAATAAGGAACTCTCGAAGCTACGCAAGGAGGCACGCAATGATTTCAATATTGGCTACAGAACAAAATCGTGGCAGTTGTATCACGATAAGCGTAGAGAATACAAGAAGGCAATAAAGACCGCAAAAAGAAACTCATGGAAAGGCTCCTGCGAATCTATCGACAATACCAAGGAATCTGCTAGACTCAGTAGGGTTTTGGCAAATGGTCATAATAATCCATCCTATATTAAAAGGATGGATGGATCATGGTCAGAATCGTCGGCGGAATCTTTGGACATTTTACTTAATACTCATTTTCCTGGCTGCACTGATATTACAGACCAGGAGATGGGGCATATTAAATCCTCGCAAGGAATCGAGGATGACATAATATCCGTTGAGAAAATTTCATGGGCAATTGATAGCTTCTCTCCGCACAAATCTGCAGGGCCTGATGGTATTATACCACGGATGCTGCAAAGTGCAAAGGTATACATCATACCCTGGTTACATAGAATCTTTAAACTCTGCCTAACCCCCAACTATGTTCCCCGGAACTGGAGGAGAGTAAAGGTAGTTTTCATTCCAAAAATCGGAAATTCAGCTGAAAACTCTGGAGAGACTCATTGATTTACATATAAGGCAGCGTCTAGAGGGTACAACTCGACTCTCAGGAGGTCAACATGCCTACATTAAAGGTCGCTCCACGGAGACGGCTCTTCATGAGGTCGTAAGGTTCATCGAGCGATCCATTGAATTTAAACAATACGCTATGGCTACCTTTCTGGATATAGAAGGCGCCTTTAACAATGTCACGACTTTGGCGATACAGAGAGCTCTGTACGAACTAGGAGTTGATGATTATATCACCAACTGGCTGGTGTCAATGCTAGAGACAAGAATCGTCATTGCGAATTTAGGCAACAGTGTTAAGACCAAACAAGTTATGCGTGGAACTCCACAAGATGGTGTGATTTCTCCGCTGTTGTGGCTTATTGTCATTAATACCATCCTGTGTAAATTGTAAGACAAGGGAGTGAAAGTCGTGGCTTACGCGGACGATGTGGTGATACTAGTATCAGGACTGTTTCTGAACGTGATAAGTGATATCATGTCAACTGCTCTGACTACACTCAGTGACTGGGCCAAAGAATGTGGACTAGGAGTGAATCCGGGCAAAACATAGCTGGTACTTTTCACCACAAAGACCAAGATTCCGAGCTTCAGACTACCACGGTTAGAAAACTGTGAACTCACCTTGTCGAACAATGCAAAATACTTGGGCATTATTTTGGACTCCAAGCTTTCATAGAAGCTGAACATTCAACATAGGGTTAGTAAGGCTACGGTAGCATACTACACCTGTAGAAAGATGTTCAGTGTGAAATGGGGTCTGAGTCCAAAATTGACAAAATGGCTATACACTGCAATAGTACGGCCCATTCTTGTATATGGATCTCTTGTGTGGTGGACCGCTACTAGTAAGAGATATGTGGTGGATCAGCTTTATAGGATATAAAGATCCGCTTCCATTGGCATTGCAGGTGCATTGCGTACTAGTCCATCAGAAGCTCTGAACACTATATTGCACCTAACACCTATAGACCTATACATAATTGAATCATCAGTTAATAGTGCGATAAGATTATCTGCAACGAAAAGCTGGAGATCAAGAACGTATGGGCACGCGAGGATATTAAATTTAATACCCCCGCAATTCAATAAATTTACCGACTATATGATTCCCCACATGGACTTCGGGAATACTATTAAAGTCCTATTCCCCACCAGGAGTGAATGGAGAAGGGGTAATCTTCTTGAACAATTTAGAACTAAGATATGCACTGGCGGCTCAAAGATGAACTGCGGTGTCGGCTCTGGTGTCTTCTCTGATGATCTTGGAATTAGACACTCATGTAGACTCCCTGACGATTCAAGCGTATTCCAAGCGGAAATACTAGCGGTCAGGGAAGCGTGTAAACTAATTCGCGATAGAAATATTCAAGGGAATATTGGTTTATTTGTCGACAGTCAAGCGGCAATACTATCGCTCAAATCACCGAAAACTACCTCTATTCTAGTCAGACAGTGTAAAGAGGAACTGCTTGGACTAAGTCGACTGTATGACATTACTATAATCTGGGTTCCTGCGCATAGGGACTACTATGGTAATGAACAGGCGGACGAATTAGCCCGGGTAGGCTCTGCTATGAATGCCTCCTTATCGGTTTCTGTCGCAATCCCGTTAGGAACAGTCAAAAGCAGAATCCAAAAACACTTTCTAGAAAAGGCGGAAAATAGATGGCGAAATCTGGACAAATGTAGAGTCGCGAAAGAAACGTGGCCTACCTACAACGAGAAACGCTCAATGCAACTCATTGGCTACAAACGCAAGGACATCTCGAGACTAATAGCATTGTTTACAGGTCACTAGACGATCGGTAAACATGCAAGTAGACTTGGTCTCCCTTACAATGAATATTGTCGTAGTTGTGGCAATCGCGAGAAGGAGGAGACAGTTTTCCATCTTATATGTGAATGCCCAGCCTTGAACGCAAACAGACATAAATTTCTGGGAGGGCACCAATTAGACAACCTCTGTGAGATATCTGACACTAGACTCAGTGACACCATTAAATATCTCAATGCTACAGGCTGGATCTAATTAATTTATGTTCTCATTGTTTCTTCCCTACATTTCTATCTCATTACAGACTCAATACAACTGATTCACCTGGCGAGTAGTGTGGTTCCATCAAAACGGATTCTTACGAGTCTAATTGATTGCCCGTAAGATTACGGGCTACCACGTAAACCAACCAGCCAGAGACCAATGTCGGTCCATTGTGAGTCTCTTCAATAGTAAGAGATAGAAGAAAGAGAAGAAATTAAGAAAATAGTGACAAGAGGAAGAAACTAAAAAGTTATTAGGAGTATACCCATAACGGCCACTGAGCCAACCAATTCCCTAACGAAGCCTATGGCATCTAAAAGCTTCCTATTCCGAACGTCACGTAGATCGTCGAGAAGTTGACTGCCTAACTATTTCATCCTACGATGCTGTAATCATGGACAGTGACACATAATATATTCAATAGACTCGGTTTCATCAACGTCCTCACACATACTACAGAAATCGGAATTGCTAGAAGTGTACTTGTGTCTACCCTGTTGAACGTCGGCCATATCGCCCTCGATACATTAATGCTCACTTTACTCCCCCAAGCCTGATTGGTTCTAGCCGAGATTCATTCATTGATCTTCCTAAAGAAGAAACCTTGTGGGGGTTTCACATAGGTTTCACTGCCTGAAACATCCATCGCTGAGCCTTGACTTCCCAATTCATCGGCCATTTCATTGCCATATATATTGCAATGTACCAGGTCTAGCAGAGTCTCATCACGTAATATTCCAATAGCTCCCTCACTGACCGCTTGCAGGTGGCCTTGGATTTTGCCTAGTGCGTATCCAATGCCGTTAGAGCCGCATGGCTGTACACATTGAGAGTAATCTCAGAACCCCTCGCAACGTACAATCTGACTAATTCTGCGGCCTTTAAGATGCCAAAAATCTCAGCCTGAAAAACGTTACATTCGTCAGGAAGTCTAAATAAGCCTTTTACATCCGTACCTATAATATAGACACCTGCACCAGTACCGATATCCATCGTCTGTAAATACTACACAACCTTCCTACCAGAAATCACCACAACAAATTTACCCCAAAGTCCAATTCAGTAGGTATGTAATCTGACGCCCCCGTCGAGCTTAGATTATATTCACCATAATTGACTTCGTACGCGAACCTAATAGTCCCAATTCCTTGAGCCTCAACAGACTCCTTGCCGCAATACATCCCACAAACTTCTCGATGGGTAAGATATGAAGTATGACGTCCAGAGCCGCCTGTACTTCTCACTGCACTTGTAATGCCGATTGAAGCACACCTCTGTGTTTTGGACAAAGGGTTCCTATTACTCTTCCATTCTAGTGCCTGCCACCATACAGAACAATCATATGTAAGATTTGGTCACCAAAAATTGAGTCAGAGAAAAAAAAAACAAAGAAAAAAAGTAAGAACAAATATAACAGAAAGCAAACGCAAAAGAATTAAATGAAATGAAATATGAGCATTGAACATTTAATTAATATGAAAAAACGAATAAATAAATACGACCACTGAACTAGTGTAAAATTTAGCAATTAGATCAAACAAATGAAAAACTGAAATTTTGGTAATAAAATAGTTTCTAAAATGTTAACAAAAAATTTTATAATACGAGGGCGGATCAATAAGTCCCTGACTTTTCGAACTTCCCTCGTAGTTATATGAAATGCAACACTATTCCCATCAAGTAGCACCTGTTAATAGACTACTGTCAAATTTTGAGCAAGTGTCGTCATTTACTTTGCGTAAAAAATAGGATTTTTCGAGCTCCTTAAAATAGGCATTTGTTTGGTCAATAATTTCATCGTTGGATCTAAATCTCTTTCCACCGAGCCATTTCTTTAGGTTTGGAAGTAGGAAGTAGTCACTAGGGGCTATGGTGGATGAGGTACCAATTCGTAGCCCAATTCATAGAGTTTTGCCATTGAGACTGCACACGTGTTTATGGTCAATTGAGAGCAAACGCGGCATCTTGCACACAACTTTCTTAAACCCAGCTGATCATTTAAAATTGAAATTAAACTGCCATATGAAATGCTCTTCGGTCGGCCAACGTGGATTTTTTCGACATTTTGTGTACTGACCTCAATTGGCCGTCCAGAACGTTCAACGTCATTTGTACTTGTGCGACCACAACGAAAGTCAGTAAACCACTTTTTTACCCTTGAAATCGATGGTGCAGAGTCCCCATAGTATTTATCGAGCTTTTCCTTGGTTTGATTGACGGTTCTTTTTTTCTCAAAAAATAATGCTTGATGAGCACTCGAAATTCACTTTGTTCCATTTTTAGAAAAATACACGAGGTTGTATGTTTTGAACAGCTGTTAAACGCAAAGTAAATGACGACACTTGCTCAAAATTTGACAGTAGTCTACTAACAAGTGGTACTTGATGGGAATAGTGTTGCATTTCAAATAACTACGAGGGAAGTTCGAAAAGACACGGACTTATTGATCCGCCCTCGTAGTAAAATTAAAGTATGTTAACAGAAATTGTATAAACAAAAAAATTAATGGCAAATAAAGACAGAATCATTTTGGCGATTAAAGAGAGTTTTTGACTCTAGATTCAGGTTCCTAGTAAACCACTAGTAGCAGCCTACCAAGTAGCTCAGAACACACTTGAGCTGTAAATAAACTAAAGTGCTATAGGGAAAACATCCTCTGCACCTAAACACTTTACACAACATGGCGATCCTGCCACTTTAAGGAAGTTGTGATCTTTTCATCCTGATTTTATTTCTAATGGAAAAGAATGTTGGAGATAGTTTTGAAGCAGACGAACAAAAAATCGACCAGATCTTCAGAAAGTGGGAAGAACCGGTGGCACAAAGCATCCAAAATCCTCCTGTGTACAGCGAAGAGAATTACGATCGAAGAAATATCGCCAGCTCCAACATAAGTCGCGAAAGAGAACTGCAGTTGACTTAGCAAAACAAGAAGAAGAAAACTAGACGTTCCGGCAAAACGTTCAAAAAAGGGAAGAAAATGTTTATTCTTGGGTAACACTATCATTCGTAAAAAGACATGTTAAATAATTTAAAAAATAAAGGAAATCACGAAGCGCATAGCAGTATAATGGGCGGATGGCTCTCTAAAGAAGCCATTATCACTACTAATTATAAAGGGTCTGTAGTGTTGACGGTTACCTCCGATCACCTGCAGCAAATATCTTTAGTTGTAGTAATAATTTTATTTCAGTTTAAACTAAATGAGTATTATAAATATTATATGAAGTAAAAAGCTCTTAAACTTGATACCACACAAACAGTGTAATGAGATAAAATAAATTATAAATATTGTAAATTATAGATATTATAAACTATAGATATTATAAATTATAGATATTACAATGTATGTAGATGGGGATATCAGAATTACAAAGCTTGTTAAATAATTTAAAAAAGGCTCCGAATGGGACTTATAGTACTGCTTACATTAAGGAACAGGAAGATTTGATACAGCAAACACGCATACAGATTTGTTAGGTCACACCAGTAGATCTGTTAGATGAGCAAGTGACAGTATTGGAATGACTGATAGGACAGATGCATACATTCCTCAAAGCTAAAACATCAGAAACAGACACAAGTGACAATTCCGACACTATGGCAAGTTTCGATTAGTTACAGCTTCTAAGCTAATTCAGGAGTTCACAGGTAGTCACAAAGAACTATCCAATTTTTTGGGAGTAACAAAATTTTATTATAACACATTGACAACAGCAGACAAACCTAATTTTATTAAATTTATCATAGCTACAATGCTATCAGAAAAAGTTAAAGCCAAAATTGTTTCATACGAAACCACAACAACTTACGAAGCATTGTCTACCTTACTAAAGAATTGTTTCAAATCATTTAAAACACCTGCAACTTTGCACGCTGAACTAGCTCGCGCACAGAAATATAACCAATCGATAACTGCATTTGAAGCACACATTGAAGGACTGATAGCAGCACTAAATGAATTGCAGATATTAGAGCAATGATCGGCACATAGACAAATAATTACAAAACTGAATGATGAAATTGGTATAACTGCTTTCAAGAATAGTTTAAAAGAAACGCAAAAATATAGCGTCTAGACCTAAGAACTTGCAAGAAGCAATAGACATAGCTGTCGAATCCACGACATCAAATACCCAAAGCGGTGTAATATATACGCCTAACAATTGAAATTGTTGAAAACTATAACAACAAAGAAACTATAACAACAATACTAGAACAAATCATAACCAAAGAATTAATAGCAACAGTAACTATAATAATAGGAACCACAATAACCAAAATAATGACTATAAAAATAACAATAACAGAAATTACAACGACAGAAATAACAATAATTACAGAAACACTGATGATATAAGAGTAAATAATAATCATAGTAGACCATGTAATAGGAGGGTCTACCTTACAAATCAGGGAAACGGGGAAGACCCCAGTACCCCAAACAATGAACATTAGGTAAGCGTATAGGGGAGAAGCACACATATAATTTACGAACACATACAAAGAGACTGCATACAAAGAGATTCCACAATATATAGTACTGACAACAATTGAAGGTACGGACATACATTTTTTAATAGATATGGGCGCGGATATTTAACTTTGCAAATAGTTGTGTATAGAAAAAGAAGATATAGAAAACAACAAACCATGCAAGCTAACTGGTATTACAAACGAGGTAATAACCACAGTGGGAGAATGCAACTTAACATTTTAATTTCCAGAGTCGCTGGAACAGCATTCATTTCAGGTAGTAACTTCTGGTTTTCCACTATTGTTAGATGTCATTTTAGGTAGAGATTTCTTTATGAAATTCATGTCAAAAACAGATTACGAGACAGCAACAGTATACTTACTTTCCAACGGTACAGAGTACATCTTGCCTATGGCAAATAAATCAAATAGTATATACGTACCACCTAAAACTGAGGTGCTGCATCCAATTGAATTAGATATATGTGAAGACAGTATAGTCTGCAGTAGCGAATTAACGAAAGGCTTATTCTTGGGTAACACTATCTTTCCTAAAAAGGACTTTAGCTCATTAGATTGCAACAAGCAAGCCCATAACAGTCTAAAATCCATAACTATCCTTATTGCCTTTATCATTGTTCAAAACTATTAAACCGACGTCAATACCGAAAAAAGGTGGAAAAAGTTTAGAGAAAAGTTATACATGACCACACTTGAAGCATCAGCAATTGCCTGCATTGAGGGTATTTGCGAAGAGTTTCAAGATATCTTCCACTTGGAAGGAGAGAAATTAGCTACCAACAATTTCTATAGGCAACATAAACAAACTTCAGACAAGACTCCAGTCTATACTAGGAATTATAGATTACCTCAAATTCAGCAAGAGGAAATCCAAGAACAAGTTCAAAAATTGCTAGATGACGATTTAGTACAATACTCTACAAGTCCATACAACTCCGCACTACTTGTAGTACACAAAAAGAGTTCTGATGATATTAAAAAATGGTGATTAGTAGTCGACTTCAGGCAACTGAATAAAAAGATAGTTGAACACAAATTCCCTTTAACTTGTTTGGATGATGTTTCAGACCAAATCGGTAGTGCAAAATATTTTACTACACTGGATATGACAAGTTCATTCCAACGAATAGAACTTGATAAAGAATCAGCCATTACCAGTTTAAACGACCACCTTCCGGCTTCAAGATATAATCAAATAGCTTTCAAACAATGCTAACAATAGCATTAGCGGAACTCTCAGCAAGCGCATTCTTATAAATACATTGCACAGTGGGGCAGAATCGAAATTTTTTCGAAATAAATCTGTAACTGTTAGGTACCTCTGACATAAACAATTTTTAATCGCTTTCCAAATTTTTGTTTCTCGTCCGATTTCAAATATTTTTATATATTGTTGTAGGCCCTGATAAGACCTATAAAACACATGTGTAATATTTATCTCTTATAGTTTTCCACTTATTTGCGTTTGAATTTTTAAGCACCATAATTTTGCATGGTCTTGATCCAGTTTTTTTTAATATATATCCTAGTATTTTCGACCGATTTTATTAGTTTTTTTCTTAACTAGTTAAAGAACAAAATTATTTATTGAATAAAAAAATTTGAAGTCGATATTTTTACCGAGCCCAAACATAAACGATTTTGAATTTGAAAATTGAAAAAAGACGATTTTTTGTGTTTTTTGGCCGAAAAAGTATCTACACTCTTTTTTGCCCTTTTCTGAAAGGTAACTTCACAAAGATGACTTTAAGACAAAAAACAAGCCAATAACGCAATTGGTCATGGTACACACCCTCCCGAATTCGACCCATTTTATATAAAAATTTTGATTTTCGACCATATTTTCTCAAATCCCAAAGCACGAATCGACAAGCGGAATATATTTTAAGAATCTTCAATATGTTGTTAAATCTACGGGACTTCGGAAAAATGTGGATTCTATAGCCAAAAATGTAAAAATGCTATTTTTGGGAATTTTCATTAGTTTTTTGGGAATTCAGTAAAACCCTACCCCTGATTGAAATTTGGTTAACGCGCTTTATATTAATAAGATCCACACTTCCTGCATTTCATTAAGATATCTTTATAAACAAATATGTTATTACAATTAAAAAGTTCGTGTTTTCTCCAAAAACCCCAAATTGGGCCTTTTGTTTGGTTTATTTCTAAATAGCGAAAGAAATTTTAAAAATATGTATTCCAAATTAAGCTTGTCCTTTATCATATATAATTTCCGATCTTTTGCAAAAAGATTCAAGTCAATATCATGCCTCATTTCATAAACATGCGCCTTTAAACTTTTATATTTCCAATTTATTGTATATATGAGTATATTTTTAAAAACTTGCAACTTTTGCCTTTATCTTTGCGTGAATAATTACTTAGAAAATTATGAATATTTCTGCATACTTTTAATAATATCTATACACAAAATATTTTTATAAAAATAATTAATAAATATTGTTTATTTTTAATAGGGTTGCTACATTTCCCAAATTTAAGTAAATCTTTATCTTTTTCTAAGCATTCATATATTTCTATTAATGAGTTTAAAATAACAAATCTATTTTAACTTATTTTTGGTATTTATTTTATTTATTTATTTTTATTAGTTTCAGTCTATGGGTACAATATTATCCTTACAGACATCAATGATAATTTAATATACATAATTAAATTAATTATTTAAACAAACTGTTTAACAAATTTTTAAATTCAAGATTTGATATACTTAAATCTAATTCATTAGAATATTTATTGAATAATCTCATAGCCTTTATTAAAGGTTCATTCAAAGCATATGTTGTTCTATGAATATCTATATAAAAGATATAATTACATATAGTTTTATGGTATGAAGCAAATCAGGACAATCAATTAATCCACGAATTATAGCATATAGGAAATATACAGAAGAAATTGTATGTCTTGTTTGTAAAGTTTTCATAGAAATCAAGGCACATTTATCAGGGTATGTAGGAATCGAAATTTGAGGGTTTACAAAGGAAAAGTTTAAAAATGAAAGAGCAAACTTCATAAATTTTACTTGAATTTTTTAAATTCTATTTGTGTGTAATTGAGTACAAGGGCTCCAGATAAATGAAGCATATTCTAATCTAGATCTCACAAAGGATGTATATAGAAGTTTTTTTGTGTAATGATCAAAATTATTAGAATTACGGCATAAAAAACCTAACATTGAATAAGCTTTAGGTATAATATAATTTAAGTGATTATTAAATGATAATTTTTTTTTTATCAAATAATACCCCTAAATCTAAAATTTCACCCACGGATGAAAGTAAATGTTGATGTATTCTATATCGAGATATAACAGTGTTACAACATCTATGATAAGTCATAGAAAAACATTTATTTAAATTAAAAGGTAAACCATTACGGACTGACCAAGAACTCACTCTATTTAAATCCTGCTGGAGATTAAAAACGTCATTGGCATTAGAAATTGTTTTAAAAATTTTTAAATCATCAGCATACAATAAATAATGAGACTTTCTGAAACATACGTCAATGTCATTAATAAATATATTAATTAACAGTGGACCCAAAACACTACTTTGGGGAATACCAGAAGTAGGTATAAATAATTTGGAACAAACACCATCAAGAGAAACTACGGATTGTCTATCCGACAAGTAATAACGAAACCAAGATAACATTCGAGAATGAATCCCCAATTTATATAATTTTAATAATAAAAGTTCTTGTGGTACTCGGTCAAATGCTTTAGCAAAGTCCGTGTAAATCGCATCAATCTGCAATCGATCTTCAAAACTATCAACACAATACTTGGTAAAAACAGCTAAATTAGTGTAGGTTGATCTTCCAGTCATAAATCCATGTTGAGATGAAGAAATATGCCTCTTTACATTAAAGCTTATGATAAACAATATGTTCAAGAATTTTTGAAATATTGGTTAATTTGGTCTATAATTAATGACATTATTTTTATCACCAGATTTATAAATAGGCAAAATTGTAGTAAATTTCCACTTTTTAATAAAATAGCCATTGCTTAAAGACTTATTAAAAATAATTTTCAATGGTAGACATAATGAAGAAGAACATTTCTTTATTAAAAAAGCTGGTAAACCATCATTATCGCCCTTAAGTGAATTAGAAAGCCTAACAATACCTTCTGCAACATCTTCTTCAGATAGTTGCAAATTACCGAAATCCATAATGGTGTTTATTTCATTTATATCAAAATTATCATACTGTAATTTTCATCATTAAAATTGGATTTAAAATAGAATGCGAACAAGTTCAGTGAATCAATTAGATTATTTGAAGTTAAGTTATTATAGTTCATACATAAATGGATGTAAAAACAATTTATTTTAGAATTTATAAAAGTCCAAAATAGTTTTGGACTGATATACTGACTGTATAGAAATTTATTGAGAAAATTAAATTCATTTTCGAATCGAAGAAACTTTTGTTTATAAACATTATTATTTGTGGAATTATATTTTTGTAATATTTATTTCTAAGATTTTTTAATTTTTTGAGTACTTTGGTATACCATGGAGGCCTATGTACCATAGGATTTGCTAAAGGAATATTATTTTGAAAAATATTAAGAACATTTGATAAAAAAAACATCATAACATATACTAACAATTTTACTTTCTAATAAATCAATCCAATTGACATTTTTAATAAGCATATTTAATGTATTAATGTCACATTTATAATAATTATAACGTATATCATTATTGTTATAATTAGATAGATATTCATAGAATTCAATATTAATTTCTAATGGAAAATGATGAGAAGTAGATGGTGATATTGGAAAAGCACATAAATTTAAGATAAACATCAAATCAGAACTAAGAAATACTAAATCAAGAATTCTATTTAGTTTATTATAAAACGTATTAACTTGTTGCAAGTCAATACTAAAAAATGAAACAATTATATTTATCTCAAAAGATTTATTGACATTATTGGTTAAAAATACCTCAGAGTTTGATACTTCTGACCAAACAATATCACAAAGATTAAAATCTCCAATAACACATAACTTATCACTATTTCTTAAACTTTCAGAAAGAATAATTACATTTGATATATGACTATCATATAAATCATCAGAACTATTATTATTATATTATATTATTATTATGATACAACTATAAATAATTCATAATTAACCGACTTAACTGCCATACAAAGTTGATCAAGTAATGAATCCATATTTTTAACAGCTATAAGCACACCTCCTCCTCTACTAAAACCAGTTTTTTCAGCATCTCTTTCTATACGAGTAGTATATTTACAGGGCTTCTGGCTCAACTTTTTCATACAAAATTTGGCTCATGCATAGCTGGGGTTGTGGTTTTTTGAAATGTATGTTGTTTATGAGGGAGAAAAAGAAAGGTGAAGTGTGGGTTGTGAGAGAGAGGGAAGTGTGGGTTGTGAGACATGAGAGAGAGGAAATAGTTATTTGGTGTGAGAGAGTGTTGTCATAGAGATTTGTGTGTGTTAGGTTTTGAGTTTTGATTTGGTTGGGGTATTGAGGTGTGGGAGAGTGTTTGTGTTTTGCATCTCTGGTTAGTAGTGTGTTTGTTGGTTAGGGGATTGAGGTGAGGGAGGGTGTTTGTGTTTTGCATCCCTGGTTACTAGTGTGTTTGTAGTTTTGAAAAAGAGTGTGAATACATTTTTTCTTTCTTGATTAAATAAATTTTTTCTTTTGCGGTGTTTATTTTAAAGAGCGTTGCAACAATGTATGGAGGATTTTGTGTATGTGTGTTTTGTTAAATACAAAAACCGTAAAAGTATATTTGATAAGAATTATAGAAAAAATAAAAGTATATATTTAGATTTTTTTTCTGTGATTCTAATTGTTGATAATAATTTATAAATGAAACAATTGTTTTATTTGTAAATTATTATCAACAAACATTTTATTTTATATAGTTTTTTATATTTTGTTAAAGGTACAGATTATACAGTTTTTTAAATTATAGAAATTTATAATTTCCCTAGCTTCATCTTCTGCTACTCTCCTTGAGATTTCATAACCATAACAATCACAAGTTTCCGGTCCAGCTCTAGTATTCTCATCAGCCCAAATACAATCTTCTAAATGTTTACCATTTTTGTTTAATGTTCTTGGTAATTTTCTTATTTGTTCTAGATATTCTAGTTTCGATTGAATGTTTAAAAGTTTTATTTTATGTTCCTCCGAAATTATATTGCAAAATGTTTTCATAAAGTATATTTCTTTCAGAATCATGATGATTGTGTTTGTGCGTGTGTGTATGTGTGTTTTATTACTGTATACACATTAGTAACTATGAATTTCATTGGTTTTAGTTGATATTTTTTATATTTTCTATTGTATTTTATTTTATTCTATTCTATTCTGTTCTGTTCTATTTGATCTGTAAAGATTCCATACTTTCCAAATATGCTTAAAATTGAAAATTATAATAGCATATTTATTGCATATTCAATTGCATTGAAATGCATTTTTTTAAATCTTTTTAATTTGTGAAATTTTCGTACTGAAACTGATATAATACAATTCAAATACCGTTTAAATCTCTAAATTCCACTAAGTCTTCCCAGAAATATTGTTATTTAAAGAAGTATACTTTTAAGATTTTTAAGGGTTTTTTGAGGAAGTGAAAAAGCGAAATAAAATCACGAGTTTTTGGAATTTCGCGAATCTGAGATTTGAAGTCGATATAGATATCCGTAGACTAATTGCGTACAAAATTTTATGAAAATAGAAAGACACTGTAAACTTTTGGGCGTTCTTTCCTGGTACTGTCGATTTACATTTAGTGAATTCCGATGACATATAAAACTTTATGATAGTAAAGAAATACATTTTATGTTTAAAATATTACAAGATTTTATAATACGCACATATAATATAATACAAATGTTTTCTGTCTTAAAAATAAGATTAAATTTAGAAGTACTTATCCGTGCGAAGTCTTTACTGGTTTACTCCCATCGGACGCGTCCCCAGGTGGTGGATAGGGTGGATTGGTCGTGAGGCACTATATATATTCATGTCCGATGCTAGAGTCCTCTCTCCTAGCCACAATGAATATATCCTTTGTATCACGCCCGGTCTTAGAAACGGCTAGGCTATTAGGCAGGATGCGATGTAATTGATATATTCTATTTGGCGCTCCTGCCAACATGAATATATTCTCTCCCGGTCTCCGTACCCCACGTTTTTCGCGGACCATATAAATAAGTACTACGCACTTTTAAGATCAAGGTGGTAGGCAGCAGTGCCGAGGATCTACAGCCTAGTCCGCGTACGCCGTCACTGCGCGCGGCAGTCCATTTATTTACGAGCATACTCGTGGGAACAAAACAGATAAGGAAATTTGTATTGATGATAGTAGGTTAAAGTATAGGGACACAAAGGACGAGAAAAGGGAGGACGATAGGAAAAAGGTTAGGGCAGAGGAAGGTACGGACGCTGACTTAGGTAAATGGAATAGTAATGAGATAGGGGCGGACAAGAACGATATTCTAGAAAGGGGGTACATAGGGACTCGGAAGATGAATCGGACCTCTTAAGACTGGACAATGACTTCCTCACGCGGCACGGACAACTACTGACCCATCTGATGGAAGACGATATTCTGCTGCACTCGTCAAAAGACTATCTTGATGGAACTAGTGCAATGGAAAGGTTGGAGGACCTGACTCTTGAGTCTGATAAAGAGCATGGGATAACAGTCGTCTCTGCTCTTGATCAGAACAGAGGTCATGGAGCTTCAACTGCTGCGGCGGCACTCAGTAAGGGGCAGGACTCTGCCCAAAACTTTAGTTCGGCAGGAGGCGGCAGTTCATCCGTCGGATGAAAAAGACGCGACTGACAGCCTAACAAAGTTGTAAAAGCTAAAAAAGGTGTTAGAGCCTCCATAGCCATCCTTAACAAGTTTCCTAAGAAGGACCATCGCTGTTAAACTGACGGGATGTTCGTAGGAAGCACCGGAAGAGCATATAGAGGTTCGCACGAACCTACGGCTCCATCGGAGACTCCTTAGATATGTCTGATCCTGATGGTTCAGAAATAGCTCGAAAGGGCAAAGAGTTCCAGCGCTCTGCAATTACAAAGGTTGGTCAAGCATCAATCAAGGAGTTGTTAAGCGAAAAATATTTGGTGATGACCAATCTTCAACGTCCAAAAAGGCGAAATATTCGTTCAAGTCGGACGTTCTTCAAGCAGCAGTCATTGATTCAGTTCGGAGAATCTGAGACTGATTGAAGACATATTATGGACGAAGTCTTTCAGGCAAAGCACAGGCAAGGTGAAATAGCTTTCATGGGTGCAGACTGGACAAAGGGTATCAAAACTGTTGGTTGCGGTAATAAAGAAACATGTGAGTTCCGAATAGCCGCGATTGGCAGGTGTGGCAGCCTCTTTACGGACGCGCAACTGGAAGTTATACCAGCGTCGGAATTTTCGTTGCGACCGATAGTGGATTCCACCACCCATTAAGTCAGTGGATGTCATACTGGCAATATTGGAGGGACAGAACACGGGGATCAATACAAGTAAATGGAAGCTTTTTTTCATTGAATTGTAAAAATAACCACGGAAAGGATTTTCGGTTAGCAGTAGATCGGGAATTCCTGAGAATATTGGCTTGGCTATATCAAATATCGAAATTCGAAAAATGATAAAGTTGTGGATGGTGGAGAGAATTTTTTATTTCTTTGCACTTTTAATTGTGATGAAATTAAAAACTGATGACCTGTATAAATAGCGTTTGAGCATTTTTGATTTATTCATCTACATATTTTTATATGGTTATTTTTGTTTTTGTATGGTGGAAAATAAACTTGAGAATTGTTTTGTTTATATAGAAAAAATAACCTTGTGTAAGGTTTTTGACATTAATGAAGACATATTTTATGATATAGTATGGTCATGATTAATTTTGAATATTCTAAAAACAAATTAAAAGCTAGTATATTTTATTTACATAATTAGTTATTAACTCAATAGTTCTACATGAAAGCTAAATTAATATTTTTCTCTATTTGAAATATTAAAGAGAAATACTAAAAATATTTAATTTACTTATTTAAATACAAAGGAGTATTTTTTAAATTTGTATAAAAAAGGAATCACATCATATTTGTTACCATTGATCTGAGGATGACTTCGAAGTATAGTTAACAGAATGGTAAGCTATCACTATTGGAAAACGCATTTAAGTTGTCATGTATTTATAGATTTCTTATTTTTATTTTTTATATATATGAACACATTATTAAATTGGCTCTTGGTATTAAGGCGGAGTATACAGAAATTGATGATATTTCCTTACATCATTCAAAATTTTAAAATTTGAGTGGAAAGAAACACAATATGGATCAAAAGTTATCACATATTTAAATAACAATAAATGGTTTTATCCTCCGCACAGTGGGGTCAAACGCAAATTTTTTGGTAATAAATCTGAATCTCCTAAACTACTGGTCGGATCAAATTGAAATGTATGGAAGAGTTGTAGAGGAGGACCTAAGCTTTCAGAAAAATCATCTTGTAATCACCCTGTGATAACACGAGATAAGCTACAGGGTGTCAAAGTTGACTACCTCGAGTATGTAAAAGTTAAAAAAAATCGTAACTTGTACAAATGAAGTTCGATTTTAAAGATTTTTATATTTCCGGAAAGTGCTTGGCAAGATAAAGAAAAAATAAGCTTACTCATCTAAGTTATCTCTTACAGTTAAAAAGATATTTACGCTTGAATTTTGAATTTTTGATTTTTTGGCTCGACTTTCTTTCGTTTTTCGGGAATAAGTCCGGAGATATATGAGGCAAAAATTTTTTAAAAATATTCTGTAATTTGCTACATATTTCAAAATAATATGCTGAAAGAATTTTTGGATTATCTCAATTCGTCTAGACGTGAAAAATATTCAAAGTCAGCACTCTGAAATTGGCATGAAAAATGGCTATTTTTTTACAAAAATATAGTACAATTCATTCACTTTTTTCTCAAAGTTCCGTTAATAAAAAAATTTTTTCCTTATTAATTTCAAAAGATAAGGCTTCATAAATGGTTAATAAAGAAATTTTGAATTGATTTAAGTTTGCACCCTACATCCAGCATTGGCCGAAAATTGTCAATTTTAAAAAATAGTTTCATTTTTATCGATTTTTAAATTTGGTACCCATATTTTTTATAGAAATAGATTTAGAATGATTTAACACTAAACTGCTTCCCGCCCGGCCAAAAACGAATGCAGGAGTGGAGATTTTATGTTAAAAGTCAGTTTTTTTAACGACTATTTTTAAAAGCATATTAAAAGCATATTAGCATAATATTTTTAATATTATTTCTTATGTAATGTATAAAACACAAATCAAGCTTTCATTCCTAAAAAAATCAATAAAATAGCTCCAATAACCTATTTTTGGTAATTTTTCAAAAATAATTTTTTTTTCCAAAAATAGCTGAAAATCCAAAAAAATTTAATTTTTTTAATACAACTCCACTAATTTTGCAAATACTTCAAAAATGTTAAAAGAATATAAAAATAGACTTATTTACCAATTCAACGATATATAAAATGTTGATATAGGTCATTTAATAATAGTAATATAATGGCCTCAAAACTACCAAGTCACGTCAAAAGTTGTGAAATTCACTATTTTGTTCCGTATTTCCATATGTGTGTATACGTAACATTTTAGTTTTCTAATGTATTATGTAGGTATATATTTGTTATTATAAAGTAGTAAATTCTTTATTTGAGTAATGTTTATTTAATTTGTTCTACAGATTTACATACTTATTATATATAAATCCCGTATATTTATTTTATTAAGAATATATTATCGAAGATATTATTAGATATTTTCTTGAAAATAATCAGAAACATCAAACGTTAGCAAATTTTTAACTTCCTTAGCTTCGGAATCCTCTTTTTCTATTTCAAGAGTGATTTTTGGTAGCCATTGTGTTCTTATAGAATATATAACTGGATCTGATGATATTAATAAATATTCCATTAAGTCCATATTTTGCGCTATTTTCGAACATTTTCGGGTATTGAAGAGTCAGAAATGTTTAACATCTTTATTTCGGGCTTACTGTACTTCCTCTGTTAGCTCTTCCAATGGCAAAATACTATTTTCTATTATTTCTTGCCATGAGCCAATACTTTGTGAATTGTTGGAGTCATTGATTTCCAGGGGTATGTAATGTTAAGTAGTTCTTTAGTTTCGTAAGCAAAAATTTTTAATTTGTCCGTATTAATTTGTTTTTTGCTATTAATGTCTGCCAATATAATCTTAAAACGCTTCAAAATATTTAAGTCAATGCCTGTGTTTAAAAATGTGAGTTCCGGATTTTCAAAGAAACGTCTTGCTGTATTTCCATCATTTGAGCTTCCATAGCCATGTAGAGGTTTATCAATTATTAATCCGAGTTGTTCTTTGAATTCTAATTGAATTCTTTTCTTCTCCTGTTTTCGTAATTCGTGAAGTTCCAAATTGTTTTTTACTGTAGCATTTTCCTGCCCGGGAATATTTCTGTACTTTATATCATATGCAAGATGTAAGCAGAACTCCAAAAATCTTATCCTTGCGTGGAGTGGTGATATTCAAAATTTTAAAGAATTTTTATTAACAAGGACTTCAGAATTATCCTGAAATTGTGAACTTATTTTTCCACATATATTACATTTCCATGTAGATGTTGTATCTGTTATAGCGTTTGCAACTTTTCCATCAATCATCGTTAATTGTTGTTGAAATGCTACTTTAATAGTTCTGTTTGATACTTTTACATATATTGGGGGCAATGCTTTAATTTCTTCTTCCAATTGGTTGACAATGCTGTTTATTGTAACCGTGGTTTCTTTTGTGTAATCGAAAAGGATTGGACGGCACAAAAATTTGGAACCTGGAGTTAAATTTATCCATATATCATCAAAAAGCGAGTCATTTCTTGTCGATGAGGAAGGCTTATTTAAGCGCATTCGAAGTGGTACCAGAGACGCTATAAACAGCGAGGAATAATTATTTCCAGAATTACTTCCATCCAGTTGTTTGTATTCCGAAAATCCTGATGTTCCATCGCAGCCCCTTTTGAATATTAAAATAAGTTCAGAGTCTTTGCATTTTTCAATGTTATCATTGCTGAAGGTAGATATAATTCTAGAGGCAGTATTTTCAAGTAATTGCAATATATTAACTTTAGCACTTTTAACAGAAGCATTAACCGGGTGCTCCATAGGCTGTAAAATATTACTTTTCGCTTCTCTCACTGATTTGCTACTGGGAAAGATATCGTATCCTTTTTCGCTAACAGATTTCCTCAAAATCTCGTATTGGTTTCTTGATAATCCTAAATTTAATATTAGAGCTAAAGCATCTTCAGAGGTAAAGGACGATGTTGATTTCGGTGTCACTATGCTTTCGATTATCCGATGTAATCGATTGGGAGAAGCTGTTGGTAACACATCTATAACTTTTTCTACTTCCTTTGGTTGCGTACGTGTTACTAAAGCTTTAAATGTATCTTTTATTTCGACATTCGTATGTGAATTTAGAATAGATTCCTGTTTGGTCCTCTTTGTTCTTAGCTGAACTTCATCGTAACTTCTTTTTGGTCGACCCTTTTTCTGCTTTCCGATGAAAATTATTATTTCTCCCTCCAACCACTCTTCATTTTTCTTCTTGAACTTTGGTATTGACCAATCTGAAGTTTGCATCCTTTTTTCGTATGATTTATAAAAATTTTCGAGCTTTAAACTGTTTTCTGCAGTAAGAGTTAAACCAAAAGATACTACTGTATCAATGAGTTTTCTTATTTTTTCTGGACGATTTATAATATCAGATAGATTATCCCAGATTACTTTGCAAATAGAAAAGTGTTTTAATGTAATCTCCATAATGGCAAATTCACTAATAAATCTGCATATTTATAAGGATACTAATATATAGAAAAAGAATATTTATATCAGGTAAATGGTGACAGGCAAAAATGAATTAAAAAATTTAAATTTTTGCTCAAAACCCCCAATTTCATTCAGTTTATTTTTATGACCTGTAGTGTTAAACAGGTACGTCAAAAAATTTACCTATGCGATTGTAAAAAAAATCATTTTTGTTATAATACATTAAATAAGTAGCTAGGTAAATTATTTAAAAACTTAAAAAAATGTAATAAAAAACGAAGGAAAATATACTTATTTATGTACTTAAGTAATTTTAAAAACCTTTTCAGTAGAAAATTATGAACACTTTAAATAAATTCATTAATAAATATTATTATCTCGTAACAAAAATAAGCAATGCAGTTGAGTGTTACGTATACTCACATATGGAAATACGGAACAAAATAGTGAATTTTGCAACTTTTGACGTGATTTGGTAGTTTTGAGGCCATTATATTACTACTATTAAATGACCTATATCAACATTTTATATATCGTTGAATTGGTAAATAAGTCTATTTTTATATTCTTTTAACATTTTTGAAGTATTTGCAAAATTAGTGGAGTTGTATTAAAAAAATTAAATTTTTTTGGATTTTCAGCTATTTTTGGAAAAAAAAAATTATTTTTGAAAAATTACCAAAAATAGGTTATTGGAGCTATTTTATTGATTTTTTTAGGAATGAAAGCTTGATTTGTGTTTTATACATTACATAAGAAATAATATTAAAAATATTATGCTAATATGCTTTTAATATGCTTTTAAAAATAGTCGTTACAAAAACTGACTTTTAACATAAAATCTCCACTCCTGCATTCGTTTTTGGCCGGGCGGGAAGCAGTTTATTGTTAAATCATTCTAAATCTATTTCTATAAAAAATATGGGTACCAAATTAAAAAAAGCTCGCGTGACATTTTTTTTATTAATCGATAAAAATGAAACTATTTTTTAAAATTGACAATTTTCGGCCAATGCTGGATGTAGGGTGCAAACTTAAATCAATTCAAAATTTCTTTATTAACCATTTATGAAGCCTTATCTTTTGAAATTAATAAGGAAAAAATTTTTTATTAACGGAACTTTGTTAAAAAAGTGAATGAATTGTACTATATTTTTGTAAAAAAATAGCCATTTTTCATGCCAATTTCAGAGTGCTGACTTTGAATATTTTTCACGTCTAGACGAATTGAGATAATCCAAAAATTCTTTCAGCATATTATTTTGAAATATGTAGCAAATTACAGAATATTTTTAAAAAATTTTTGCCTCATATATCTCCGGACTTATTCCCGAAAAACGAAAGAAAGTCGAGCCAAAAAATCAAAAATTCAAAATTCAAGCGTAAATATCTTTTTAACTGTAAGAGATAACTTAGATGAGTAAGCTTATTTTTTCTTTATCTTGCCAAGCACTTTCCAGAAATATAAAAATCTTTAAAATCGAACTTCATTTGTACAAGTTACGATTTTTTTTAACTTTTACATACTCGAGGTAGTCAACTTTGACACCCTGTAGCTTATCTCGTGTTATCACAGGGTGACTACAAGATGATTTTTCTGAAAGCTTAGGTCCTCCTCTACAACTCTTCCATACATTTCAATTTGATCCGACCAGTAGTTCAGGAGATTCAGATTTATTACCAAAAAATTTGCGTTTGACCCCACTGTGCTCCGCAACGTTTCGTGAAATTTTTAAACAAGGAAGATTCCTATTTAACACAATTGAATGATAAAAACTGGAATATTATTTACAATGGGCGTCAATCTTCAACTGGGCTTGCAATATTTGAACTTCGTTATAGCTAAAATTTTATAAATAAAACAGTTTTTTATTTTGTAGTAATGTGCTTAACGAAGCAACATATTTTTTTCGTTAAAAAATAAAAACATTTTGGTAGGAATATGCATACATAAGTGTGTATATGTATGCGTATGTGTATAAAAATATCAAACCTTTGATCAGTATTAAATATATATTAACAGTGATTACAAGTTAATTTTTAAACAATATGCCATATTGCAAATCAATTTTTGTGGAAAGACAGATGCTTGAATGACATGAGATCCTTCATTGTTCGGAATGATGGAAATGGTTCTCAAAAGAATAACATCTAAAGGAGCATGAAAGGACTCATGCCAGCACATTCCATGTCAATGGTAGAACTGAGCCTTCCACTTCTTATAAATTTACTTGTATTAAAAGTGCTTTCAAAGAAAGAATTCTGACATACCTCTACAGAAACCAAAAAGAGGAAATTCTGCATCCTCAAGAGTTTTTAGAAGATGTAAGCCATAATATTTCTGAAATTTTGGAGAAAGTTATATATAAAAACATAGCATTGAAATTCAATTTAGAAGTAGAGTGCGAATACATTAAAATTATAGAAAATGAAACAATGCTAACCACCATAACGCATAGAACAAAAATGTCACTTATACCATAAGTGATAGTATTGAAGAATCTTTGAAAGCACAATACACGTATATATGTAAAAAAATTCCAGAATTCCAGGAGAGGGATAGTGGGTGGTCCCTAATTAGAATGAAACATTTGGAAATAAATATAAATAAGGCTTCATTCATTAGAGGCTCCAAATATATACCATTACCACATTGGATAAAGAAAAAAGATGCCTGTTTCAACTATCCAAATGATGATGAATATTGTTTTAAGTGGTGTATCATCGCTTCATTCTTATATAACGAAACAAGTGCATTAATTTATTTGACTGCGAAGACAATACTATAGTTGGACCATATTACCTCACATCTGAGGTAAAGAATCATCACATAAATCTGGTGTCACTACGTTTTTATTAAAGATATCGGAAGGTAATTTAAATAAAAAATTAACCATATACTTTATAAATTAAATTATTATTATTCAAATATTTCAGATTAGGAAGATCAAGTTTAACTTTCCATCATGGACGAGTTTATATTTATGATGTATGTCTTCAGTACTCTCCAAATGTGGAGATAATTCAAGACCATGATCTAAACTGCAAAAAATGGCACCGAAAATGCCAGAGGGTGTTGATAACATTCTATATTTTAAAAACTGTCAGAACCAGTTAGATGCACCGTTCGTTGTATATGCTGATTTTGAGACATATTTGGAAAAAATTAATAACGAGCAAGTAAATATACAAAAATATATAGCTTGTGTCTTTAGATATTATATTAAGTGTAGTTTAAATGATAACTTAGATAAGTTTAATATTTATTTTTGTAGTGATGCTCCTACTATATTCATAGATAATTTAATTAATGATGCAAAAGAAATTTATGGAAACTATTTAAATAAGGTCGTACCAATGACAGCACTCTCCAATGATGAAACAACTTGTCACATATGTAAACAAAATTTAAGAGCGGACAAAGTACAAGATCATTCTCATTTAACTGGCAAAATTTAGAGAAGCAGCCCGTAGCTCATGTAATATTAATTATAAAATATCCAAATTCATACCACTATTCTTTCATAATTTTTCCTCTTATGTTGTCACTTATTTATGAAAGAACTTTCACAATTTAAGGGAGATATGAAGGTAATTCCTATTAATAAAGAACTATATATATCGTTATCAAATTTTATAACAGTTGAAGAAAATCAGAGATTTAAAATTCGGTTTTTAGACTCTTTTCGTTTTATGGCCACCAGCTTAAAATCTTTAGCCAAAAATTTAAATGACAGTGATTTTAAAATTCTAAATAAAGCTTACAATCAAAAACAACAATTTGATTTACTAAGAAGAAAAGGAGTATTTCCTTATTCTTATATTGATTGATTTAGTGAAACTAATCTTCCTGCTAAAGAAAAATTATATAATATTTTAAATAATTCGCATTGTTCTGATGAATATTATAATTATACTAAATCGTTTTGGACAACTTTTAAATGTAATAACTTGTTAAATTACACTAAATTATATTTAAAAACAGATGTTCTCCTCTTAACAGATATTTTTCAAAATTTTAGAAGTATTTGTAAAAGTATGTACAAACTTGAACCATGCCAATATTATACTGCTCCAGGTTTATCGTGGGATGCAATGTTAAGAGCAACTAATATAAGGTTAGAACTTTTAAGTGACTTCAATATGTATAATTTTATACAAGTCGGTATTAGAGGAGGATTAGTACAATATTCAAAGAGATATTCTAGAGCAAATAATAAATATTTAGAAGACTTTGATAGTAGTAAGCCTTCAGAATATTTAATGTGTCTAGATGCTAACAATTTATATGGTTGGGCCATGTCAGAATATCTACCATATGGAGAATTCAAGTGGATTTATGATGATGATTTAGAAGTTATTGATGTAACTACTATAGCGGATACATCTGATATTGGATATTTTTTGGAGGTAGATTTAGAATATCCACACTATTTACATGAATTTCATAATGATTTACCCTTTTGCTCAGAAAATAAATTTGTTGGTAAATCTAAATGTAGGAATTTGATTGCAGACCATTATAGAGTTCTTAAACAATGTTTAAAAAATGGAATGATATTAAAAGAAATACACAGAGCATTAAAATTTCGACAATCTCCATGGTTAAGAACATGTATAGATTTGAATGCATCACAGAACAAGAGCAAAAAATGCTTTTGAAAAAGATTTTTTTAAATTATTAAATAATCCTGTATATGGAAAAGCTATGTTCATAAACGCAAATATACACAACAAGGCGTAACCATTTAGGAGCTAGAGCATTAATTTCAAAGCCTAATTTTTCGAGTATAACTCAATTTTCAGAAAATATGTTTGCAGTTCAGTTAAAGGTTATGCAAATAACTTACAACAAACCAATTTATTTACGCTTTGCTGTGTTGGAACTCTCAAAATGGAAAATGTATGATTTTCATTATCAATACATGAAAACAAAAATTTCAGTCGAATTTAACATTGAATTATATGGATACAGACTCATTCATATATGCTATAAAAACAGATGATTTTTATAGTGATATTCTTGAGGATATTGCCTTAAGGTTTGATACATCAGAGTATCATAACATGTTTAAACTCCCAATATTATTAAATAAGAAAGTTCTAAGCATGATGAAAGACGAGAATATCGGGAAAATTGTAAAAGAATTTGTGGGACTTCGATCAAGTAAAGAAGTCTAAAGGTGTTAAAAAATCATGTATAAAAAATTTATCAATAATAGACTACAAAAGGTCATTATTCGAAAGAAAAATAATTTCTGATACAATGCATACATTTAGATCCAAGTTTCATCAGTTGTATACACAGAAATTACATAAAGTTGTTTTGAGTTATGCGGATGATAAAAGAATTATTGCTTCTGACCAAATAAATACTTATGCGCGAGGACACTTTAGACTCCAAAGTGACTTTCATATCTTTTTTACAGAGATAGATGACGATATTTTCTTGAATATTGATAGGGAGTGTATATAATTTTTAAAAGACTCATCAGATGATAAATATTTAATGAATGCAGATGTTTAGGTTGTACATTTAATAATTTTAATACTTTCATATTTTATAATTTCATTTAGTTTACATAAGCACAACTTCAAATGTATATATTTCTATTGAATAGAACTCCTTAAGATATTATTAAAATATATTTTTTAATGAAAATGACACTGATATTTATGTTATCACAATGAAACAATAATAAATATGTCTTTTATTATATTATAAATGTGTTTTATTATTAAATATTTTTCCATTGTACATTTACTATTTCGTAATCTAACTTTTTACGATTTCTAGTTAGTCGAGGAGAATGGTAAATTTGATTACTTCAGATTTTTGTGATTTTCATTCTTTGACAATATTCTTATTTTTAGTGTTCCATTATTTGAAAAATATTTAAGTCGTTTAACTGCTGAAGAGGCAGAAGTAGGATTAAGTTTTTGTACTGTTGTATCCATATCAATTTCATCATAATTATAATTAGTATAAATTTCCTCAGGTAAATTTATATTAGATTGTGTTCCTACACTACTTGACTCTGGTTGCATTGTTTGAGTTTCAATATGTTTCTTATATCTTTTCCTAGTTTGTGTTTCATTATCACGTAGGTTACTCAATTTAGAACTTTTAGTTTGATGAGAAGATGATTTATTAATATATTTTAGTGTGCGTGAACCATATATTGGTATTAGTTTTCGATGTAGAAAATTAAAATCAGAATATTTAATTTTAAATTTATCGTATGTTGATGGATTAAGAACGATTAATTTGGGTAAATTATTTGGTATTTTCTAATAATTTTTCCAATAACTCCTCTTAAAACGGATGAAATAATTGGTAGAAATCCTCCTTTTTGAATTAGGTTAGGTTAGGTTTTATTTTGTCAAGAACTGATTTATTGATATTATGGTTCTCATTAATTATATTAAACAGTATTTCATTTATTGTTTTAATAACAACATCATCAACATGTTTCAGTATTGCATTTCGTAGTTTAGGATCTGCTTTCTTAAGAACATAAAGAATATGTTTGTTCTCCTTCAACAGTTTTAGGTTCGGGGTCATTGTTTATATTTGCAAATATTAAATAGTGACTTTTATTGAAAATATCCGTTCTAAATCTTAATGCGTTGTGTATTTGTTGAGTGAGATCAATTAGTAAATAACCATGGACCTGTTGCGTACAGTTATTATATACATCAACCAGAGCTTTTGAGTTTTCTGGGTATACTTGGCGAGCTAAATATTGAAATTGTAACTTATCCCTAGGATTTTTAAACATAACTATATATTTAGAGTTTAAAGAAATATCTCTGGAATAAGCACCTTTATGAAAAATGTTTTGTGTTACTAAAATCACAGCTAAATTTCTATGATGTGATCCCTTAGTAAAAAGTTCACACACTTTTTTATTAGATGGTTCAAGCATTAAATCATCCAATATTATTAAAGCCGATTCATTTTCTGCGGTAGCAAAATCCTCTGGAATACCTTTTTTAAACTCTACATTGTTAATTCTCGGAAGAGAATTTTTTTTCTGCAAAACACCAAATAATACGATCTATGTTTTTAGATATTAAATGTTAATTTTTTTTATCAAATTCATAATAAACCACAAATCATCATAGTGAATGGATATATAAACGATTGAAACATGTTTACACTTTAGTACACGACATTTAAATGAAGTGAAGCATTAACATTCTATAAATATAAATATAAGTAAAAGAATTCTTGTTGATGAACTACATCGTCAAGCGAGAAAGAACTTTCAGCGCCGACGATTTATTCACAAGGGTGTTTTAGATACACGGCAGATTGACTTAGCGGAAATGATACCGTATGCAAAATTTAATAAAGGTTTTAAATATATGCTGTAATTGATGTATTCTGTATTCGCATTACCACAAAAAATTAAAACAGGAATAGAAATTTCGAAAGCATTAAAACACATTATAAAATTAAACAAAGGAAAATCTCGCAAAAATATCCATTCTGATCAAGGAAAAGAATTTTATAATATCAACTTTAAAACTCTTATGAAAGAATATAAAATTAACCATTACTAACCTTTCAGGTATGAAGACATCAATAGTTGAACATTTTAATAGAACTTTAAAAAATAAAATGTGAAAACAATTTAGTATGCAGGGAAATTATAAATGGATAGATATATTATATAAATTATTGAAAGAATATAATATCATATCATATCATATCATCGTTCTATAAAAACAACATCTAATTCAGTTAATAAGAAAAAAGAAAAAAAAACTTCTTAATACTGTATACAGTAATTTGATGATTTTCAAAGGAGGAAAATGTAAAATTAATGATTTAGTTCGCATTAGTAAATATAAAAATCAATTTGAGAAAGGATATACACCAAATTAGTCTACAGAGGTTTTTAAGATAAACAAAATTTACATAACCAATCCTATAACCTATCAACTTGTAGATTTTAATTAAAATATATTTAAAGGTGTATTTTATGAAGAAGAATTATTAAAAAGAAAAGCCCCAATTTTTATAGAAAAAAATTTTAAAGCGAAAAGGAGCAAAACTATTGGTAAAATGGCTTGGTTTCGGAAAATAATATAATTCACGGATACATCAGAACGACATTACACAGTGGGGCAGAATGGAAATTTTTTGGAAATAAATCTGTAACTTCTGATCGGTCGGTTGGATTTTCATGATATTTGATATAGGCGTAGCAGAGGACTGTACAATGTTATGTATGGAAGGGGGGCACAACAATATCCCCAGGGGCGGAGCTAAGGGGGCTCAAAGTTTTAATCGCTTGCAAAATTTTTGTTTCTCGTCCGATTTCAAATATTTTTTATATATTGTTGTAGGCCCTTATAAGACCTATAAAAAACATGCTTACATGTCCTATTTATCTCTTATAGTTTTCGAGTTATTTGCGTTTGAATTTTTAAGCACCATAATTTTTTATGTTCTTGGTCCAGTTTTTTTATATATATCCTAGTATTTTCGACCGATTTTTTTTAGTTTTTTTCCTATCTTGTTAAAGAACAAAATTATCTATTGAATAAAAAAAATTTGAAGTCGATATCTTTACCGAGTCCAAAAGTAAACGATTTTGAATTTGAAAATTGCAAAAAAGGCGAAAGATTTTGTATTAAAAAAAAAACAGGAAATATTAAAGATGTTTATGCAAAAATAAAGAATATACAAACAAGTAAGAACAATATGAATTGAGAAATAATTATAAACATGTATTTTTCAAAATATATTGATTGGTATAGAGTTCTTTTGGACTTAATGACACAGCAGTAAATATAATTAGGTGTGGTGATTCCATTTCATATTCCACATATTCCGGATGACATGAATTGAGATTTTGATTTTTAGTACTAATATCATTATTGTTGCTGGTGATGAAACAAAATTATACCCTCAGGAAAAGCATTGTAACGCTTTTCAATACCTTTACTTAGACCACATGTATCATAGCTAGTTGGTAGTAAGACTTTTTTCAAATACTCAAAATGTATTGGTATATTATTGGTACCACATCTTCTTAATACAGGACAATTTGATGATCAGCGCAGATGCTCAGATACAGGCAGATCAAATAGAATAGAATAGAATAGAATAGAATAGAATAAAATATAATATAATATAATATAATATAATATAATATAATATAATATAATATAATATAATATAATATAATGTAATATAATATAATATAACATAATATAATATAATATAATATAATATAATATAATATAATATAATATAATATAATATAATATAATATAACATAATATAATATAATATAATATAATATAATATAATATAATATAATATAATATAATATAATATAATATAATATAATATAATATAATATAATATAATGTAATATAATATAATATAATATAATATAATATAATATAATATAATATAATATAATATAATATGATATAATATAATATAATATAATATAATATAATATAATATAATATAATATAATATAATATAACATAACATAACATAATATAATATAATATAATATAATATAATATAATATAATATAATATAATATAATATAATATAATATAATATAATATAATATAATATAATATAATATAATATAAAATATCAACCAAAAACCAATGAAATTCATAGTTACTAATGAGTATACAGTAATAAAACACACATACACACACGCGCGAACATACACACACAATCATCATGATTTTGAAAGAAATATACAACTTTATGAAAACATTTTACTATATAATTTCGGAGGAACATAAAATAAAACTTTTAAACATTCAATCGAAACTAGAACATCTAGAACAAATAAGAAAATTACCAAAAATATTAAACAAAAATGGTAAACATTTAGAAGATTGTATTTGGGCTGATGAGAATACTAGAGCTGGACCGGGAACTTGTGATTGTTATGGTTATGAAATCTCAAGGAGAGTAGCAGAAGATGAAGCTAGGGAAATTATAAATTTCTATAATTTAGAAAACTGTACCTTTAACAAAATATAAAAAACTGTATAAAATAAAATGTTTGTTGATAATAATTTATAAATAAAACAATTGTTTCAGTTATAAATTATTATCAACAATTAGAATCACAGAAAAAAATCTAAATATATACTTTTATTTTTTCTATAATTCATATCAAACATACTTTTACGGTTTTTGTATTTAACAAAACACACATACACAAAATCCTCTATACATTGTTGCAACTCTCTTTAAAATAAACACCGCAAAAGAAAAAATTTTTTTAATCAAGAAGCGCAGTAGAACCCTTTAATCCAAATTTATTTACTTACTCTATTTTTTCTCACACACAAAAAATATATTCACACTCTTTTTCAAAGCTACAAACGCACTAGTAACCAGGGATGCAAAAACACAAACACCCTCCCACACCTCAATACCCCAACAAACAGACACACTACTAACCAGCGATGGAAAACATAAACAACATACATTTCAACCATACTGATCTTTAAAAACACAACAGGCAAGTATTTTCTCTCTTCACTAAAACTGGGTTTCTTCCATCATCCACAAAATCAAAACCTAACATACACAAATCTATCTGACAACACTCTCTCACACCAAATAACTATTCCCTCTCTCTCATGTCTTACAACCCACACTTCCCCTCTCTCCCACAACCCACACTTCACCTTTCACTCTCTCCCTCATAAACAACATACATTTCAAAAAACCACAACCCCAGCTATGCATGAGACGAATTTTGAATGAAAAAGTGATTAAAGAATTCTTTACTATAAAAGTCTGCATTCAACCATGTTTCCGTAATAACAAAGACATCATAATCAGCTTGGAATGTGAAAGAATGAAATGACTGACACTTAGATCTCATACCAGAGACATTTTGATAATATAATTTTAATGAGTTAGAACTGTGCATAATGTCTGTTGCTGGGGATTTGGATTTTTTGGAAAAAACTTAAACGGGCGAACTTTAATAGCAGTTGTTCAAAGTTCAGGCCGAAAACGTTGTTCATAATAAGTTGCTGAAACACCAAGTTTAAAATTAACAAACTTGAGATCATCGATATAGGCATCTTTTTTCACTATTTTATAGCACAATATATTATCATTAACAATTTGTAAATGATTTTTAACGTAGGATATTATATTTTGCTCTGAAACGGATGACTTAACGGATGACTCTAACTCTGTATTATTATTTTCTCCAATTACAGTTTTTACTTTGACAGGTTTTTTTCCTATTAGTGACATAATTCCAATTAGAATCATCAGTTAATTGCATTGAATTACTACTCGTGGTACAAAACGCATTACTTACATTAGTATCAGTTAAATCAACTAAATTGTTATTACTGGCAGTTTGAGAATCTATAGGTACAATTTTGTCACCTCTAAATGAATGTACATTATTTACATCAGAATCATCTGTTTGTTTAGCAAGTGAGAATGTATTTGTTGCATCGTTGACAGCATAAGTGGGAATAGTTTTTACACAAACTGCACTATTGTTTACATTACGAATTTGATTATTTGAATAAATTGGTAAACTTGCAGGAATAAGCAAATTAGAGTTAAAACCGGTTTTAGGCATAGGTAGACTGCGATGAGAACTTTTTGCATTGTTGTTTATTGCATTATTTTCCACAAATTGAGAGAATAGAGATTTTAATTGTTCAATTTCATAAGACAAAAGACTTATTTTTTTAATTAAATTCCGAGATGTATGTAACCAATTATCGCAATTAAAAACAATATTTTCAAAATTAACAAGAGTTTTAAATGCAGTATCATCTTCTATTTATGCACATATTTTATGAAACTTGCATGTGCAAATTTCACAAACAATAACAGAGTTTTTTTGAATACTCTTGTAACATTTGGAACAAATTATTTTTTCCGACATAACGAAAGCGACTAGCCTTATTGAGAGCAAAAACTAAACTCATCTAACATTATCATTATTTATCATCTTCCTTAATAAATATTATATTTCTAATACGATCTTTTATTACTTATTTACATTAAATTTATGTAGACAATTTTTCTAATATTTTAAACTTATACTACTTATTTTCTATAAAATAATCTGTTGTATCTGTATAAATATCTAAAAGATAATAAAGATCCTTCAAGTCTTCAGTATTTTAAGTTGATAAAGGCTCATAATAAATCCAACGTTTTCGCATTGATGATAGTACAGGGTCTGATGATAACAATAGGCTATTAAAAATATCCTCATTTTGTGACGTTCTGGAGCATTTCCTGGAGCTGAATAATTGAAAGCACTTAAAATCTCTGTTTTTTGCTTCTTGAGCCTATTCTGTAAGCTCTCCAAGTGGAAGAATATTTCGTTCAATTATAATTTCGAAATGGCACAATACTTTATGTACTGTTGGTGTCATTTCTTTCCATGGATATAGAGAAACAAGTAGTTCAGATATTTCTGTTGCATATTCTCCAAATCACGCAGAGTTAATTTTGTGCTTACTATTAATTGCCATTAATAGTATTTTAGTCCTTTCAAGTAACTCTTTATTAATACCAGTTATTTTTGATGTAGCTTCGAAATTTCCGAAAGACCTTCTTGCTGTGTTTCCATCATTTGTACTACCACCAGTTGGCACAGGTTTATCGATGTTTAATGCCGTCTCTCCTCTGAATTCATGCTGGATTCTACTTTTCTCAGATATTCTTAGTGTTTTTAAATCCTCGTTGTTTCTGGTAGGTTTTGTTAAATTTTCTGGCACACTTCTATACTTTAAATCATATGCTATGTGCAGAAAATGCTCCATGAACCGTATTCTGGCGTGAAATGGAGATATTCCGAAAGAAAGAAATTATTCATTAATACTCCTTGCTTTACCAATATCCGAAAATTGTGATTTCGTCTCATCACATAGTGAGCATTTCCAAAAAGAATATGTTTCCATAATGGCATTACTAACCTTTTCATCAATCATTGTTAGACTAAGTTGAAAGGATATGTCGAATGTGTATTGGTTTATGGTTATTGAAAGAGGTTGTAAATCATTTGTCACTAGCTCATAAAAATATAGATTTTGAACCATCAGTAATAGATAAATGCTGCAGCTAGGTATCACCGGAAAGTATACCTGTACATTGCCACTAGATCATAAATATATAAATTTTTAACCATCAACAATAGATAAATGCATTTGTTAAATTTAGGTAAACACTATAAATGTAAACTAATAAAATACTTATTGATTAAGTTAAAATAGACATTTTTTGTTCGTTTTGTTATTTTAAATTCATTAATAGAAATATATGAATGTTTAGAAAAGGATAAAGATTTACTTAAATTTGGGAAATGTGGCAACCCTATTAAAAATAAAAGCTATTTATTAATTATTTTTATAAAAATATTTTGTGTATAGATATTAGTAAAAGTATAGAGAAATATTCATAATTTTCTAAGTAATTATTTACGCAATGCTAAAGGCAAAAGTTGCAAGTTTGTAAAAATATAGTCATATATATAATAACTTGGAAATATAAAAGTATAAAGGCGCTGAAATAAGGCATGCTATTGACTTGTATCTGTTTTGAAATACATATTTTTAAAATTTCTTTAGCGATTTAGAAATAAACCAAACAAAAGACCCAATTTGGGTTTTTTGGAGAAAATACAAAATTTTTAATTGTAATAACATATTTGGTTATAAAGATATTTTAATAAAATTTGCAGGAAATGTGGATCTTATTAATATAAATAAAAACGCATTAACCAAATTTCAATCAGGGTAGAGTTTTCCTGAATTCCCAAATAAACTAATCAAAATTCCCAAAAATGGGATTTTTTACATTTTTGGCTATAGAATCCACATTTTTCCGAAGTCCCGTAGATTTTGATTTAAAACTTTTAACAACATATTGAAGATTCTTAAAATATACTCCGATTCGTCCTTTTGGATTTGAGAAAATATGGTCTAAAATTAAAACTTTCATATAAAATGGGTCGAATTCGGGAGGGTATGTACCATGACCAATTGAGTCATTGGGCTTGTTTTTTATCCTAAAATCATCTCTGTGAAGTTACCTTTCAGAAAAATGCAAAATTATTATATGTTGCTAAAGAAAATTTTATTTTAGATAAAAAAGGGTGTAGATACTTTTTCGGCTAAAAAAAGCACAAAAAGTCGTCTTTTTGCAATTTTCAAATTCAAAATCGTTTATTTTTGGACTCGGTAAAGATATCGACTTCAAATTTTTTTTATTCAATAGGTAATTTTGTTCTTTAAGTAGTTAAGAAAAAAAGTAATAAAATTCAAACGCAAATAACTCGAAAACTATAAGAGATAAATAGGACATGTAAGCATGTTTTTTATAGGTCTTATCAGCGTCTACAACAATATATAAAAATATTTGAAATCGGACGAGAAACAAAAATATTGCAAGCGATTAAAAAATGTTTATGTCAGAGATACCTATTTTTGAGCCGCCTTAGCTCCGCCCCTGGGGGGTTTGTTGTGTCCCCCTTCCAAACATAACATTGTACACTCCTCTGCTACGCCTATACCAAATTTCATGAAAATCCAACCGGCCGATCAGAAGTTACAGATTTATTTAAAAAAATTTCGATTCTGCCCCACTGTGTATTATTGAGTGGGTCGAATTATTGTAAAACATGATAACTTTGTAAATTTTCTCCTCAACAGTGTCATTATCTCTTTCAGGATCGTATCTGCGCAGACGAATATGTTCATCCATAGTATTATGTAGCCGTTCTATGTCTGAATTTGACGTATGGTTGTTGTTTGATGTAAAATGAATTTGAATGTTTCTTTGCCTCAGAAACTCAGTTAATGGCAATGCTTTGAACCCTAATTCGTCATTAGTAATTATTTTCTCAATGTCACCTACAATACTCAGATACTGAGTGAGAGCTCGTTTATATTCCATCTAAGATCTGTTTTGAATTTTTATAGCCTGAGCAAGTTTAGAAAATTTATCGATTATTGTCAAAAATAATGTTTTCTGTAGGCTATAAAAAACATCTATATGTACTATTTGACGAGGTCTATCAGGGGTTTCGGTGATTTTAAAACCTTTTTTAATTGGATTGCGGTCATATTTTTCTACGTTACAAATGTGGCAGATCATTTTCATCTAATATATCCTCAAGAAAAATATTACAGTTTGCTATTTTTAGAAGAGAATTTGAAAAGTACTTAGATATGGTTTCTGAAAAAAGTTTAAAGATAGAATTATCTGCTATGAAAATTGCATTTAGTCTTGTTGGATGAAAGTGGTTCTTTATGATCGAAATTATATCTGTTTCATTGAAATTGGTTGCAGATATTATTTTCCTAGTATTTTTGAAAACTTCCTTACTGATTACCTTTAATGGAACATATTGTGACTTTACTATAATAATGTGATTCTTATATATATTAAGTGAAGAATTACTTTCTGATAGTATGTTATCCTGTAATTGGTGAAATAAATTTATCTGGGGTTCTATACGTGACAATGCGTCATTATCAAAACTACGTTTATAAACAATATTATAATCGTATTCTTCTAATTTCAATCTCCATCTAATTAATTTAGAATTTGGTTCCTTAATGGAAAAAAGCCATTTTAATGGTTGGTGGTCTGTCTGAATAACAAACTTTCTGCCAGAAAGATATGGTCGAAAATAATTCACGGCCCATACTACCGCTAGTAATTCCTTCTCAACCGTACTATAATTAATTTCATGCTCATTGAGCGTTTTACTTGCGAAACAGATAGAGTAATTGTCCTGTGATAGTACAGCTCCCAGTGCAAAATTGCTTGAATCAGTATTCAAGATAAATTCTTTTTTAAAATTGAATATATTAAAATCGGATCATTAGTGAGAAGAATTTTTAACGTTTTGAAGCTTTCCAGGTAATCAGTATTGTTTAAGCCAGTCGCGTCTTTTTTCAGATATTTTGTAATACGTTTTGCAATTTTCGAGTAATCTTTTATAAATTTCCAATAATATCCGCTAAGTCCCAGGAATTGCTTTATTTGTCTGCGTTTTTGGTAGTGGATAATTAATAACACACTCAACCTTTTTTGGGTTGAGTTTTATACCTTTCTGTGTAACTATATGACTTAAAAATTCCGTCTTCCTAGGAAAAATTCACATTTATCGATTTCAATTTTTAAATTTGACTGTACAGAGGTGGAATAAACGATTATATCATCTAAATATACCAAAAAAATTTTTTGACTAACTCTCCTAAGATGTCATTCATGAGCCGTTGGAATGTGGCTGGAGCGGTTTTTCTGCACTTATAAATATTTCATTCTGTAGGGTTTTAAATTTCAGAACTGGTGAATTAATTTTCGATTTAGGATTACACAATCCTGGATTTATAATTAAGTGAGAGACTCCAGTATCCACTATAAATTTAAGCTTACCTTTAAGCACTATATATGGTAGCTCCTTTGAGAGGCTGCAAAAGGAAAATTTTCCGTCACGACATTTTCATTTGCCACGTTTGTATGACCTGAATTTGGGTAGTTTGAGTTATATGGAAAATCTTGAGTGAAACTTGGAATAGGTTGATTACAGATTTTGATTAAGATTACTATTTGTGGTAGGTAGGTAGAGAAGGGTTGCACAGCACTCAGAAGAGTGCTTGTGCATCCACTCGGAGACCTAGAGGTCCACTGTGAGTCCCTTCATAGAGAATATAGAAAGAAACTACAGACGAGACATAGAAAAGGCCAGGAAGGAAAATGATAGAGAAAAGCTGAGACCAAGAAAAGTATAGAAAGAATTTGGAAAGGAAAAGTGCTACCGCCCTAAATCGTTCGCTCTAAGCCAACTACCCCCTCTTAGCCAGTCTATTCCCATGACGAATCCTATTAGTCTAACGAGATCTATTTTCGATATACTGTCTAATTCGTCAAGGAATCGACTGCCTAACCATTTCTGCCTACTTAGTTGTAGACATGGACAGTAACATATGATATGTTCCACCGTCTCTAGCTCCTCCTTATCTTCGCAGATTCTGCAAAGACCGGAGGAACCTCTATCCCAATTCCCTATCATTCCCCCTATGGGACAATGACCTGTCAGAATACCTATCATAGTCTTCAGGTTTTCCCTTTTCATGCTTAAATGTAGCTTTGTATCTGCTTTATCAAATTTGGGCCATAGGACCCTTGATAATCTGCAGTCCGTTCTACGATTCCATGCATGATTGGTTCTATCCCGAATCCATTCCCTAATTAACCTGAAGTAAAAGCCTAGAGGTGGTCTGACACCGCTTTCACTTGCAGTCCTATTCAAAGCTGAGTCGTTCCTAGCTAATTCGTCAGCTACCTCATTGCCATTTATCTCGCAATGACCCGGTACCCAGCAGAGTCTGATATGGTAATTTCCCATCAATCTCCTAAGAGCCTTCTTACAGTCGCTAACTAGCCTAGACTTGACAAAATGTCTTCAAGGCCTTCAGCGCCGCCTGGCTATCTACATACATAGTTACCTCTGTATTCACTTCAATGTTCCCTGCAATCAATTCTGTGGCCCAAAGAATACCTAGAATTTCCGCCTGGAACACACTACAACTATCCGGGAGTCTATACGTTTTCCTGAACTAGATACACACCTGCACCAGTGCCTGTATCCATTTTGGATCCATCAGTGAATACCGATACTCCACTGAATAGTTTCTCCCTATCTGACCATTGGTTCCTTCTCGGGATAATCAGTATAGGATTTTCCCCGAAATCGACCTCCGTGCACATATAGGCCGTGGGTCCAGAGGGAACCAGGGCATGTCCACCGAGATTAACCTCGTTTAAAAGTTTGGAATGTCCTATTCTGATTGATCCTGTAAGTCCTAGTTCACTAAGTCTAAGCAGGCTCCTTGCAGCCATTAACATCACGAACTCCTCAATGGGTAGAAGATGCAGAATGACGTCAAGTACCGCCTGAGGTGTGCTTCTTACGGCACCTGTTATGCCAATCGAAGCACATCTCTGGGCTTTAGACAAAAGATTCCTACGACTTCCTATTCTCATTGCCTCTCACCAGACCAGACATCCAGCGTGCTGAGCCACACTGATGATATGGTTGTCAATTGTCGTCCTCAAATAAAGATCGATCAATCTCTCTAATGTCTTCAAAAGAAAAGACGATAGGCTGATCGGTCTAAAATCTTTAGGTTTCGAGTGGCTAGCCTTACCTGCCTTAGGTATGAAAATTACCTTAACCTCTCTTCACTTCCTTGTAATTTATCTCCTGATAAGACACACACTAAAAAGCTCAGTGAGAAGTGTTAGTGCCGTGTCACTGATGTTCTGCAGTATGGCTGGAAAAACACCGTCTGGACCAGGTGACTTGTAAGGTTCAAAGGTGTTCACCGCCCATGCTACCATATCCATCGAGACTATGTCACCGACTACTTCACTAAGTTCCCTATCAGATACACATTCTGAGAATCCCAAGATTCCTCCTGCCTGTGCATCTGCTTCTAAGTTCCTACAGCCTGGAAAATGAGTTTCCATAAGTAAACTCAGAGACTCAGAGCAAGACTCCGTCCATGAGTTATCCGCATGCTGAATATATCCAGGAGCACTAGGATCGATGGATTCACAGTAGTTCCTCCATGAGTCCCTTTTTGCCCTCTTAATGTCTGCCTTATACCTATTAAAACTTTCCCTGTAGCTGTTCCAATCCTCACACTTGCGTGTCAGTTTCGCCCTATTGAACAGCTTCCTGACGGTTGACCTTTGGTTCCTAAGTTCCATGGTCCACCATTTAGGCTGTTCCCTCTTTCCCGGAAATATTACCGGACAAGTTAGTTCATAACTGTTCCTAACTTTCCCCGTGAAGTCTTCCACTAAACTCTCAACTCCCTCTGATGACAATTGCCATCCTGGAGCGGCGTTTAGTTCCCTATCCATAATGGCCCTAAAGGAGTTCCAGTCGGTTCTCCTGGAGTTCCTATATGGTTTTCCCTTTGGCCTCCGAAAAGGAACATTCACTATCTACCCTCCAGTTCGTAATGTAATCGCTCATAAAGTTCGTCAGTGTTATATCTATAACTGCCTCTTTATCTTTAGTTCTGAATGTGGGCATATTGCCCAAGTTACAGATAAAAAGATTGTTAGTAGTTATAAAATTAAAAACTGACTCACCTCTCTCATTGATATCAGCGCTGCCCCACTTGCAGTGATGTGCGTTCGCATCGCAACAGAGTACCAAATATACGTCTCTTCTCTTTGCGTACATCGTTAGTTTGCACACCATATCACCCGGTGGGTTGGCCACATCGTAGGGCATATAAACGGAGGCGAGTGCGAGTTTTCTCCTGTCTCTATCCTCTCTTTTCACGACCGTTAGGTCTCCATTGCTGAAAGAATGAAAATTTATAAAATTTAACTCATTCCTAGCTAGTATACACGTTCTTACCTTATCCTCAGTGGATGATACAAAAAGTGTATACCCTTTGACACTTAATCCACATACTTTGGTGTTGTTGATGCAGGGCTCTTGGATTAAGGCCACATCCACTTTGGAGTCAATAAGGTTCATCGCTAATTCGATTGATGCTGCTTCACAGTGATGCAAGTTAATTTGCAGCACTTGCAGCCTTGTTGGTACTGTCAGATTTCGGATACCGGAACCTGATAGTGCCCAGACCGAAATTAGCGATTCCCCCCATAGACTCCAATTTCTTGAGAGACTCCTGGTCTATAGCAAACCTGAAGTCCCTTCCGAGGTTCTCTTTACAAGTCAGAGAAGCTAACAACTTCCATTGACTTGTATCCAGACCCTCGTTCTGGTTGACCAACACCGTCAGTATAGTTTCCACCGGTTTTATGGGTGGTGGAATCCACACTCTCAACTCAGATGCGAGTATCACATCTAGTTTCGCCGCTGGACAAAGGCTGCCACACTTGGCAATCGTGGCCTTGAGAAAGTCAAGCGATTTCTCATTACCACAATTGAAAGTTTTGACTCCCTTTGACCAGTCCGCGCCTTTGAAGGACACTTCATCCGGCTTTCCTTTCATTAAGGCGATCTCGTCGATGAGCCTATCTTCAATCGACCTCCATAGATACGTGCTAATCCTCCCATCTGGGTTAGCACGGTCTATGACAGCCGCCTGAAGATATGCCGGCTTCATCGACTCCTTCGCCTTTTTCGAGGTAGAAGGCTTGTCGTCACCAGATCTAACTCTCTTAATGACTTCCTTTTGGGGACCCTTAAGAGATCCAGTCGGTGTGTGACTCGCCTTCTTGGCGGTAGGGACTGGTTGGTCATCGCCAGACCTAACTCTCTTAATGACCTCCATACGGTGATCCTTAAGAGAGCCAGATGGCTTATGTCCAGCCCCACTGCCAGCATTCTTTCTCATCTTCTTTTGAAGACCTTTAAGAGAGCTGGGAGTGTTGTTTGCCGCACCTTTCTTGCTTGTAGAGGGTTGGTCGTCTCCAGACCTTGCTCCTTTAGTGAGTGATCCACTAGAGTTGCCGGATGGTTTACGATCAGCCCCCTTTTTGGCAATGATAGCCAGCTTCCCAGTTTCAACCGATCGTTCCGAAGATGTGATAGGTTTATTTGGTCGGCAGCTATCATTGTCATTATTCTTGGACTTCAGTGCGACCCATGACACGTTTCCAATACTCTCCCGAGCACTTTCCGGAACGGTGTCAAATATCGCATTTAGTCCCTCGGGATAAGACATTCCCAAGATAGCGGAGGTCGAGCCATAGATTTTTTCAAATCTAATCACACTCTTCCTATGCCTCTTGATAAGGTATTTATCCCTACCACTGACTCACAACAGATCCCTCTTGGCCATTTTATTAAGAAAGATCAAGGAGGCTCTGACGCCATTCTTAGCTTTTTCTTCTTTTGTTCGGCTGTCGACGACGGCAGTTACACTTGGTTTTACCGCGTCTTGCGGAACTAATTTTGAACCCACCTGTCCACCATCCCGTGCGGATTACACTTCGGATGCTGGAGGATTCTGTTCCTGAGCATGAACTGAAATCATTGTGATTTCATGTTCCTCATCAGAACCAAGAGAGAGAATCTCCAACTTCTCCGTAGTGCCCGTCCCCCCGAGAGAGTCTCCAGGTGAGCCAAAGAGGTCGTCTGTTTCGGCTAGTTCACTCAATATCTATCCCTCCTAAGCAATTATGTCCTCGTGAATTCTTAAAAGGTCAGAGTCAGTGTCCGAAACTCCTACTGAAACTACCTTATTCTTCTCCACATCCTTTATTTTAATATTTTTTTTTCACTAATTTTGGTCCCACGAAAATGCACGTACTAAGTGGACCATATCGCGCAGGACGGCGTACGCGGACTAGGCTTTTAAAGGAATTACAACCAACCCGTGCCATGGGCGTTGGAGGGGAGCTGTTAGCGATTAGTTTATTTAAGCACTAACTAACCATATAGATCCTCGGCACTGCTACCTCTCACCCTGATCTTAAAAGTGCACTTGATTTATTTGGTCCGCGAGAACTTCTATGAGTTTCTAAGTTTAGATGTAATGCGTAGGATCCGACTATAGTCAGTTCATTGGGATCTGTAACCAATGGTAAGTGAACTCGAGTTTATTGGCTACAATCGGATCAGAAACCTTACATCCGAACCCCCCTATCCACCACCTGGGGACACGTCCGATGGGAGTAAATAAGTAAAGACTCCACACGGATATTTGTAAATTGTGACAATTTCTGTGGTGCCGACATATTTAAGAAATTATTTGGAATATTGGAGTCACGAATCATATCAATTTCCAATGGTTCAGGAATTCGTTGTCTAGGTACAAAATTTGGATGAAAGTTCGAATAATTATAGTTACGATTCTGACCATTGTTATGATTATAATTTGAATGATTTCTATTGATGCTGTTAAAGAAATTGTTACTATTAAGTTTTAAAGCAGATCTGTTAAAATTACTGTTATTATATGGATATCCCTTGTTATTATTAGTTCGGTCTATATTATATATTGCTTATTTAAATTATTTTCGAAACCGTTGTTATTTCTATTAAGAGCAGTTCTCACATTGTTCCTGGCAAATTGTTCGCTATTTACATTCATCCCTAAATCTGAAATTGTCTTGTTATTTAAACTTCGTAGTTCGCCCTTAATATCATCATAAAAATCTATAGCATTTGTCCTAAAAACTACGAATCGAATATTGTCGTAAAGCTCTTCTACACTCTGACTTTCACCGAAATAATTTATTAAAACAGTTTCGGATCACGATTGTGAATGAAAATTGATTTCAATAGCTTCCTTGGCTTTTTGATTTTAATTTGCTTTTGATCAAGTCAAAAAATTATTATTATTTATTGTTATCATTATTATTATCATTATTATTATTATTATTATTATTATTATTATTATTATTAGTATTATTAGTATTGTTAGTATTATTAGTATACTTAGTATTATTAGTATTATTAGTGTTATTATTATTATTATTATTATTATTATTATTGTTATTATTATTATTATTATTTTTATTGTTATTATTATTATTATTATTGTTATTATTATTATTATTATTATTATTATTATTATTATTATTATTATTTTTTGCAATAGCAATAGATTAAATATAATTATAAGGATCGAAATCAAAAAGAGCACAAAATTATTTGTATATGTACAATTATAATAATAGTTAATTGAGAAATAATAATTGAGAAAATATATTTTTTTTCTGAATCTACAATAAAGGTATATATGCAATTATATAATTTATAATACTTATTAACATTAAGTGCAGCTTTTCTCTTCGCGGGTTGATTTTGCTTCCGTTGAAAGATTTCAATTTCATATTAGGTTCCTTTAAGGATCCTAATATGAAATTGAGACCGATAAGGTCTAAAATATTTAACTGTCCACACAATCGCCAACAGTTCCTTCTTAATTGTACTATAATTACGTTCATGTTGGTGTAAAGTTCTGGACCAAAATGCGTCCGGGTGTCCATTTTGCGATAAAACTGTGCCTAATGCTTCATTGCTGGCATCTGTAATTAAAATTTTGGATATGCCAAAACTAGGGCTGTACCTAAAATTGTCTTTAATTTATTAAAGCAAGCAATGTTACAAGTTACTCAAATTTATATGTGAACCTTTCTTTAAATATGAAATCATTGGTAGTGCAATTTGGCTATAGTCTTTTATAAATTTAAGCCCAGGAGAGGCTTTATTTCCTTAATAGTCTTTGGTAATGAAATTTTCTGTTCACTTGGACTTTTAGATTATAGTCTTTTAATCTTAGAAAATTTTTGTTAAGAATAGTATATGCTCTTGAAGACATGTTGAAAATACCAATATATAGTCTAAATAAACCACGTAAATATTGTTAATGAAATCCTGTAATTCATTATTCTCTGAAATGATGCTGGGGCATTCTTCAGACCAAGGGGCATTCGTTTGAATTCATAGTACCCAGTCGAAGTTGAAAATGCTGTCATATGTCTATATTCAGGTAATATGGAAATCTGATGAAAGCCTTTAGCTAAATCTATAATACTAAAGTACTGCGAGTTTCCTAACTGAAAAAAAGGAAATTTGTTCTCTATAGTCATGTCTTTTAGTTTCCTACTTTCTGTTATGTTAAAATTGATTCTTAAAATTATCTTCACCTCCTCACACTTACTTGGAGTATTATTATTACTGTTATTATTATTGATAACTTTAGAAATAATTTTGTTTCTTACTCTTAAATCGAATAACATAAGAGGAGATGCGCCGACATGTTTCCGTACTTCGTCTGCATGTTTCGTAAACATTTCTAACTCCTCTGCTTTCCCATAAAATTCTGGCACACCATCCAGAAGGCTAAACGCATTGAGAGTCATACTTCAATATTGAGTTATGCTGTTGTTTTGCTGATCAGTTGAATCACCTGATGATGACTGCTTCACTTATAAATTATTGTTTTTAATATAATTTACTTCTTCTAACGTTGTTTTTATTGCTTTGAATTATTTTGTTGTTTAGCAATCACTGCATTCTCTTAATTAAGTTTTCCTAAAATTTTTGTAATTTATAATATTAATATTGAAAACCGGTTTTTGGTATAATACAATCAATATATTAATGTTGTTTTTTTAAATATTTTACAAATTTTGTATTGTTGTTTTTATAATAAGAAGAATGTTTGCCATTACTTATTCTTCAAAATGTTCTTCTTTCTATGTACTTAAAATTGGAGTTATGACCTTAAATGACCTTATAACTTTTATATTTTTGTTACGTTTTGTTTTTTAATTTGTAAAACAAAACATAGTTCTTTTGTTTATAATATTAAATGCACCAATTAGTTTTGTTTAAAAAAATATTTTGTTCAATTTTATTGGAATTTGATTAAGAACAAATATTTTTGGTTTAGTGACAAATTTTTACAATTTTATCACGATTTTTTGTGTTAACGACTTAAAGTTTTTATTTTTGGTTTTTTATTCCAAGATTAATTTATATTAATCTTTTCTTAACGACAAATTATTAAAATTGTCAAAGTTGTTTATATTTATGGAAGCAATTTAAAGCTTTCTTTAAATAATTTTAAACAATTTTTTTTATTTTAATTTACATGAATCTTTTATTAGCGACAAATTATTGAAAATATTGTTAAAGTTTTTTCTTTCATGAAAACGATTTAAATTTTTTTCTGTTTTCGATATGGGTTTAGCGGCATCAATTTTGCATTACTGCCAACTTCTTCGAACGGATTTATTGTTTTCTTTGGTTTTTTTATTTTAATTTGTTTACAAGCTTTAGACAGTTTGACTTATGGAAATTCTATTTTTTTCTAATAATTAAAATGGGTTCCTTCAATGTTTATTTTTTCCATAATCATTGAACTAAACATTTCTACTGTTGCTTAAGAACTGACTTTAATTATTTAATTAAAGGAAAATATTTGATAATTGGATAACACTGTGCGACAAATGGTAGGGGTCAGTGATCGGGAAGTGTTCAAACTACCGGGGAAAGTTATATCGGTATAAAAGAAGTTATACGTGTCCCGGCGTTTCGCTGGGTCACGTCTAGGAATCGAGATATATCGATTTGAAGTTAGTAACTATCATGTAGGGGAAATTGTGACCTTTGGTGGTCTTTTTTTTTTTTTTGACATAACTCGAGAACCACCAGTCCGATTTTGCTGAAACAAATTTAAAAAAATTAGGAATTACAATTCGCAAAACTTGTTATCTGTGTCATCTTTAAAATAAACTTAGTTGTTTTAACCAGATGCGATGAATTAAGTCTTCCAACCATTTTTTGTTGCTTAATTTCTTCGAGTTACATAGAATACAAAATTAGCCACAGCGCGTTTGATTCGGTACCAACTACAAAAATTATTAAAAATTTATTAAAATCGTTATTGACGAAAGCATATGTTTAGGAAACGAGGCCGAATTTCGGTCTTATCGACATCTTCGGCATTTGGTTCGACAGGAACAGGATTACTTGGCCAAGAATTTTCAGGCAGTTTTAACCAAGTTATACCCTCGAACCATTTCTTGTAGTTATCAGTAGCTGGTCTAAACTTTGTTACGAAATCGGCTACATTCATTGTGTTTGGACCCCATCGCCACCCAGTAACAATCGTAAATTTTTAAATTTCAGCGACTCAAAATATTACAAACTGTTTGTATTTTCTAGGGTCTACATTGTCTTCTGCTGCAATTTTATGTCGTGAACAGTAATTTTCTTCATAAGCCTGGCACCAATTGTCGCTGCTTGCAATTACTCGCCGCAATGAGTCTTATTTCAACTTTTTCACCGGATGCAAACCAAAATATAAAACGGCTGCAATTCAGCTTTTTCTAGCGCGAGTGAATAACAGCTTGGTATAGATATTTTGGTTATTGTTGGCAAAAATGTCAGCTATATCACTCCGCCATATTTTTTGCAGAATTGATTTTAAATATGACATGAAACATGCCACAAATCCTAAAGGGTCAAAAACGTACATTAAAACTAGTAAAACCTCCCGCTTTGTAGGCATTAAGTACTTAGATAGAATTGGTCGCCGAATCCGCAAAAATTTTAAATTCAATTTAAAAACATTCGTTTTAGGGTCCCAGTATAGACCAAGAATTTTTTCACATTGAGTAATTTTTCACTATTTTAAAAGGCTTTTGAATCTGCGTTTTTTTTTTTTTTTTGTTTCTCCAAGCGCTTTACGAACTTCTTTGGAGTTTGACGACCAATCACGCATAACAAAACCTCCCTTGTCATGGACGTCTCGTACATTTAATGCCAATTTAATAGCGTCTTCGATGGTTCTTTTAGAGTCAATGAAATCATCCACATAATGCTGTTTAGTAATTGCTTGAAATGCCCTGTAACTACCAAATTGTCTAGCATTATTTTCTCTAACAAAATGTGCAATACAAGGCGAACGTTAAGTTGATACTCTAGAAGGGAATTGTTTTCGTTCTACCACAAAAACCCTGCAAACTAGCATCTTCTTTACGAACACATATGCTCCCAATCTGGTTTTTGATGCCACAGGTCGATGCCATCAGCCTTCACGTACTTTAACAGATGCAATTAAATTGGGATTATTTACACCAATTATCATCGATGACACTACGTTCGTATTACCTTTCTGAGATATATCTTTTAGGTAAGTTTTGACATCTTTAATGTTCGTATTTTCTTTTGACAAATTCAAAATTTTGACGGTGTACACGTTGTTAATTGGAAAAATATTAAAATTGGGTCTGACTGAAGAAATTTTTACATTCAACTTTTGGGAGTTATTTTCATAGCGGGTGACGTCACCAGTCCATCGGATGCAAAGAGGGTCGTTAAAGCCTTTTACACCTAAGAAGTTAGTTATCTCCTCTTCCTCCTCCTCTAGAAGGATCAAAGTCAAGTCATCATCCATAAGAGCGTATATATCAAAATTTGTCGCCTGCTGCTCTTCATTATGCAATAATGGATTGTGCCAGTCAGAACACCCATTTACCCTACATTGTTTTTGAAACCAGCATTACGCCTCTGTTTTCCAAGGCAAATGTGGCATATATTGTTTGCTTTGACAGTGTCCCACCGTTCAGCTACAGATAGCTCCTTAAATATCTCGCATTGTGTCAATTTGTGTGGGTCCTTACATATTATGCACTGCTGCTGTAAACTTTGTGACTTATGTGTGTTTAAGCGTCCTTCTTTCTTCGCTGACCTTTTATTATTGTTGGTGTCAAATACAGGAACAGTTATGTTGCCTTTGCAATCATATACAGCCATTCTGAAAAATGCAATAAATTTGGATTTTGAATGTAAAGCCCACTGTATTACTGTGTCCACTGGTAACTTATCAATTATCTCCTGTAAAAGAGTAGGATTACTTAAATATTCCTCTAAATGAGTTGTACGAATATTGGCACAAAAAATTTTTCACTGTAAATGAAAATTCTATTAGGGTGTCTAATTTGTCCCGCTATATATATATGAGCGCACTTCTTTAACAAAATTTCTTTCTATGCACTCGGGTCTGCCGCAGTCCATTCTTAGTTTTAATAATGCCTTGGAACATCAAACAGTTTCTTACCGTATATCGAGCTTTACCACGCAAGCTGTTTTGCAGTCTGATGAGGTTTTCTTCATTTGTGTAGCCGGAAGCTTGTGTGCTGTGTTCATTAAACGACGGTAGATCTTTGCAAATATATTATCGTGCCGTTGTTTTTTTTTTAATTATTTATACCGCGAGTGTTTATGTGATGTTTACATTTGTGATAAATGCCATGTATTGATAGCATGTAACATTCCTGTTTTGTTTTGATTTTAGCCCATTTTTGCGCTTTTTCACAAAACTTTTCTTGATTGTACTATAAAACTGCTGCCCTTTTAAATTTAGCAATTTTTAGCACTTTTTTCAAACATTTATACATGTTTATGTTCGTAATCTTATCTCTTTTAGTTTACTAGATATTGGGCTTTAAAGATTAACATTGCTTTTGGACGTAGATTAGATCCAAGTTTCAATCAATTTTTTTTGAAATATGTTTTATTTTATTAACTAATAACAAAATCGCGTACAGAAAAAATTTTAAAAAATTTTTACGGAATCAAAAGTTTTATGCATTTGATTTGAACTTTGAAAAAAGTCGATTTTTCCTCGGTTTTTTTTCCGCCAAAAAAGTAGTCACATTCTTTTTTAGTTATATGCAAATTTTTTTTAAGTAACATATATAGTATATATATTTTTTCTGAAAGATAACTTAATACAGAATAGTGCGAAGGAAAAAACATTTTAAAAACTTTATTCCTGCGAGGACCAGGGTCTCCCGAACTACACCTCTTTTTTCCATAAATTTTCAATATTCGCATTAATTTCTAAATTCGAAAAGCTGGAATCAGAAAATTTTAATATCTTTTATATGACCTAATATGGTTTTAATTTTTTGGTAACAGAAAATTTTGTTCCCCGATATCGATTCGGAAGATATAGCAAAAAATCTCTTCTTTGGAAAATTTTTAATTTTTTAGATCGGTTCAGATCGATGATAATCAAACTCCAGAAGCAATGTCTTGTGAGGAGACTGCTAGTTCTCTTGCTAAGGAGGACACTCATTCAAACTCCGAGTTTGTGGGTGAATTTTTTGAGCGAGTGGACGAAGTAGTTGACGAGTACGCCCACTTGGACACCGACCAAGACACACATGGTTAATCTTCACCATTCTAAAGCAGCCTCGGTTGCGTTGCTCTTCCGAATGGTAGAAAAAGCAGAGGAGCTAAAACTAGTCCAAGAAACATGGTTCGTTGGCGAAAGAGTTTGCGGACTACGTGCGGATTACTTCAAGTTGCTACACGCGGAATCAGGTAGAATACGATCTTGTATAGTATAAAGCAGTAAACTCAGTATTTTCATTCTCTCTGATTTCAGCGATGAAATCAGAGTAGTTTAGACATTCTAAACATTGGTAGTAGTTTAGACATTCTAAACATTGGTAGGAAAACAACCTTTGTAGTAGCTAATAGAAGGGAGGATTCCGATATTACGCTAGTTAGTACTAGGTACTCTAATATTATTAGGGATTGGACATGATATTCTGTCCCAACTCCTTCCTAATCCCCCGATCATCAAAGGTTGTGGTGAGATTTAGTCCTGTGTGCATTCGACACAGCGACTTCTGTTGCATGCACACCCAAAATATGCAGGGGTTGGAGTAAACCACATTGGTGGAACTCCGATATAGGAGAAGCTCGTAAAGAATGTCGCTGTCTATTCAATGAGGCTAAGAGACTAGGAGACTGGCCTACTTATAAGTCCTCAGTAAAGTTTAAAACCCAGACAAGAAGTGCGAAACGAAAATCCTGGAGGGCTTTGCGTTTGAGACAAGTCGTTTTCGCAAATTCTGGCATCATCATTTAATGTTCCGAGTTTCACTCAGAAACCATGTGGCAGTTGGACAACAAGCGGTCAAGATACCTTAGATGTCTTAGATGGCTCTGAAGAGCTTTGCCCCATTTAAATCTCCGGGCCCTGATGGCATTATACCTGCTAACCTGCAGTACAATGGAGATATAATAGTTCCCTCGCCAATTCTTATATATTCAGCATGCTTGCAATTTTCTTATATACCTGAGTCATGGATTATATGTACAGTGGTCTTTATCTCTAAAAGGGGTAAGACCTCATATACAAAACCGAAAGACTTCAGACATATCAGTCTGTCGTCTTTCCTCTTGAAGGCACTGGAAAAGTTGATCGACCTACACCTTCGTAGAACGATCAACCCTAACCTATTATCAGATTCTCAACATGACTACATGAAGGGCAAATCTGTTGAGACTGCAGTACATTCGCTCATAGTGGCCTTCCTTGACATAGAAGGGGCCTTTAATAATGTGAATACGGAGGAAGTTAAAATGTCCCTGGAAAGACTGGACATACACCAGTCGATCATCAGCCTCATATGGAGACTGCTAACCAAAAGGGTTATAATATCCAACATGGGTGCGTCTAGCATTAACAGGGTATAGGAGTACTCCACAAGGTGGAGTTTAATCTCCACTTCTTTGGAATATCACCGTAAACTCATTACTCAGGGAACTTGATTCACTGAAGTTTAAGATTGTCGCTTACGCGGACGATGTTGTGGTGGCTGCATCTGGGAAATATCTCGATATTATGTCTCTCCGCCTGCAAACTGCTCTGGGTCTAATAAGTACATGGAGTACAATTAGTGGCCTTAGCGTAAATCCAGGCAAAAACGGAAATTGTCCTCTTTTTGCTAAGAGATACAAGATTCTACCTTTCCTACTTCCACGCCTAAATGGTGTTGAACTAAAGGTGTCATATAGTGTGAAGTAACTAGGGATTATACTGGACTCCAAACTATTCTGCCTGCAGAATATACAGTCCAGAGCCTCAAAAGCCTATATATATGTATAGAAAAGCCATTGGTAAATCCTGGGGAATAAATCACAGGAATACGAAATGGCTCTTCGACACGGTGATTAAGCCCATACTTATGTACTTATGTATAACAGGAGCGCTTCGTACAATTCCATCGAAAGCCTTATTTGTTCTAACGAACTGGCTACCATTGGATCTTATGGCCAAACAGATTGTCATTATGAGGACGACAAGGCTCAGGACTACAGGTGCATGGAATGATAGTGGATAGTGATAGCAATATCGATTATTGCATACCCATATCCTTTCTTGGCAGAGATTTCTCCGTATCAATCTTCGAAATTAAGAGCTGGTTCAGTGAAGGTTTATACTGAAGGGTCCAAATCTGCTGAAGAGTTTGGTGGGGGGTCTATATTCCCGTTTATAGGATAAACATTTCATTTAAATTTGCCAGATCACTGCAGCATTCTTCAAGCAGAGATCTCGGCCATAAAGAGGGCGCCTTACTTACTGCCTGTTTTTATAAGACGAGCGCAAAAAACGACTCGTCTAACTTGCATTTAAATCAAAAACAAAATTTAAAGATTCCATTTCCCGAAAAGTTGTAAGTTAAATAGACGATGTAACACCACGGTGGGACGCTGAAGGGTACTGATTACGGTCGTGGCTAACTAGAAAGTGCATTCCATTCTGCCCAGTGTCCAATAAAACTTTTACAATGTATTCTTCTAGAATTATTTAATGAACTTAAGCCGAAGTACAAAAATTCTAAAAAAAAAAAATAAAAATATTAATTCTCTATAATCATAATGCATAGTAGCTAAGGTAAATACGTTTATGTATTGGTGTAAAATAATGTAGTTACAGACGAGTAAAGGAGTGAAATGTTAATGGAATACAGATATGTAAAAGAACGTAATGAATATTATACGTATGTACAGGCTATTAAACTTTGTTAATAGCCTGTTGACCCTAATTTGTAAGCTTGTGTAATCGATTTTTCGAATTTTTTCAGCAAAAAAAAAAAAAACGATTATTTATTTTTATACTTTTTCAATTTTGAAATAGTCGACTTTTCGACTATTATTAACTTTTTCCGAAATTTTGTTTTTATACTATATTTTCGAAATTTTCGCCTCTTCTGACTATTTTTTATTATTTCTCTTATATAAACTTAAAAAATATAAAATATATAGATCTCTACCCAATATATTGAAATTAACATACAATCTATGCAGTGAATGTGCTGGTTACACACAAAAATAAGTTTTTACCATACTATTTCCAACAGTTAGATGATGCTATTGAAATAAAAACTGCTAAGAAACTAATCCTTTTATATTAATTTAAATTTTGATTTTTTCCGACCACTTTCAACTTTTTTCGACTTTTCGGTTATTTTTGACTTTTTCCGACACTTTCTGACTTTTTGACTTTGTTCGACTATCTGGCAACAAGAAAGTCGATTTCTCGACAATTTTTAAAACAAAAAGTCGATTTCGACTTTTTAACAAAGAGTCGATTGTTCGATTATTCGAAAGTCGATTTAGGGAACGACAGATGATTCTACACTAAAATAAAACATACGCGGAAATGATTTCATGATTATATGTAAAAAACAAGTCGGAAATTTATAGTCCACCATGGTGCATGGGCTTTTAAATCATACTCGAATAGGGCCTTACATGGAAACTATGGTTCAATATGAACCGATATGTCTGAAATTTCATAGTGATTTTCACTTAAACGAAATACATTTGTGCCTAATTTTATGTTGCTACAAACATTTATGTGGAATTTTAGCACATTTAAATGATTTTTGGAAAAGGGCTTTATATAGTAGCTATGGACAATTGTGGAACGGTCATTCTTAAATTTGGTACTGTAATCTATAATTGTACAAAAGTTATTTACCTCAAAATTTATTTTGATATTAACATTTATGCGAGATTTATTCACGTTTAAGTGGAGGTAGACCTATATGGCAGGTATGGTTAATTATAGACCGATCTTCGTAAATTTTGGAATACTGATTTATAAATAGAAACTAATTTAAAACATTCATGAGCGTTAAAACCCTATTTCGGGAGAACATTTTTATAAGAGCTAGGTAAAATAGTGGACCAAACATAACCAATTTCAATAGCCTCCGTCCTTGTATCAAAAAATTTCATCCTAGATTGAACCTTCCTTACCTAACCTTAAAAAAAATTAATAGCTTAATTAAAGTATACCATTAAGTTAATAAAATTTCCAAAGGGTTAGGTTAGGTTAGGTTAAAAAGGGCGGTGTCTTCACGTAGAGACCATTCGGTCCATTGTGATCCCTTTATAAATAACATAGAGAGGGTTTTGAAAAGTTAATTAGAATTTCGATTTTATGAACTCTTAAACTTCGGATATTTTGGAGCACTTTTTTCAGTATGTTGAAAATAAAAAACATTCAAATCAGTAATTTTCAATGTATTTATGGGTAATTATTATTTTATGTAATGTAAAGCTTCTCTAAGATATTATATAAGATTTTGATTTGGTATCGCACCCCTTTTACGCCCACTTTCCATAATAAGATTGTTTGCAATATATGAGTAGTCGCATTAATCAGCTAATTTTAGTAATATACTATGTAAGTAGATTAAGTACATGTACGAGTACTATGTATTCCACGAAAGCTAATAAAAATGCCACGACAACCTTTTTTAAACAACTTCTTATTTGAAAGTTCAAATTAAATTTGACATATATATCAAATATTTTTTTGGAAAATGCTATGAACTAAAAAATAAGTTGAATGCCACGCCCAGTTTTTAGCCCACTTTCAATAAAAATCAATTTTGATACTTTCTTGATGAGACAATCAACGTAAAATTTGATATACACAGGAATAAAAAACACTGTATATTATAAATTTTAATATGTATGGGTACCACTTCTATTTTTCGCCCACTTCTATCATGCTGTGATATTTTTTTACCACTGATATTAAACACTTTAATGAATTTTGAAATTTGTTTTCTATGAAGCAAACCCGTTTTTAAAAAAAGGATATACATATGTGCCATATTTCATTTTAATCGGTTCAGTAGTTTAGACATAAGGTTAAGTCAAATAAAGTAAACAATATTATGAATATTATTATTATTAAAAAGACATCCCGTAAAAATCTAGTATAATAATGATGGTACTCTACAAAACAACAAAAACACAATAATATTTTGATTAATTAATTTAAATGTTTTTTATTACTAACTAAATTGGAAAAAAGACTCCGAAAAATTCGAACTTCTAGAGGCCATACAAATTTGAACTATCTTTTTTCTTGTTGCACTGTGTAATCAACAACTTAAATGATATTGCTAGTAATTTCAAAGTGCATATTTATTATAACAATTTTAGTACTGATTTCTGATTTTATAAAATAAAAGCGCATTTTATGTTTTAACAACATTATTTAAACCCATTTCGCTTAGTATTTTTAATGCATTCTTTGCAGCATCTTCTTGAGATTCTTTAGAATTAATGCCGACTCCATGACATATTTGCGGTGGGTTAGTTGACATCATCACTATAGTAAGAAATTCATTGTGATTGCCTTTTGGATAATCTGAAAAGTCGACCTGAAATTAGTAGTATAAAACCTTTTTAAATATTCTATTGGTATTTGAGACATAAAAATATTACCTCAAATCCTAAAAGCTTTGCTAAATATAGTAACTGTTCCTTCATATGATGTGTTTGGCCCTTTGACGATAAATTTTTCATAATGGAAGAATTAGAAGTTTCACTCGGAGCAGCTGGCTGATATGAACCAGCGATTTTGCAATCAGACATTTTGGAATGGGAAGAACTCTCTTTGTCCCTTTCTTGCCTCTGATATATTTCTCTGAGTTCCGAAGTATTAACATCTGTAAAAAGCAATAAAAAACATATTTTGTAAAAATTAATTCGCAAACTTTTTTAAAGATCAGGAAAATGTAATACCTTATTTCTTATATATATGTAACTTTTATCATCGCAAAATTTTCATAAAGCTATACACCTAATCAAAGTAGGGCAGATATAGGGGCAGACAAGGTTACGTTAAGTTCTTAGGGCAGCTGTCTAGTCAATAAGAGACAGCTCACTTGGGTCCAATTTGGTGCCGTTGTGATCATGTGTGGCTAACTCACGTGTCCATAACAGCGTTCGAAATGAACCAACCCGACGCATGTATGAAAGAATTGATTCATCATATGTCAATATCAGAGAGATCTGATAATACATGCACAAGCGTACTTCCATTCCATTCCTGATCTCGGCAAGAGTGGAACAGTGGCATAAAAGTTTCTTCTACAAGTCAATAAAAGGGAGCCCTAGTTTCCTAGCATGCGCACCAGAAATCCTGTGCCCGATGTCTCGATATGATGAAGTTAGATCGAGATTCATTATAATGGGGCTATATTTGCCTCGAGGTTGAACATATGGATTCATTTGTCCATCTATCTTGTGCAATCCTCGATAAGCTCCGCAGAATTATTGATCTGCAGGCCGAAAGCGGTACTCCAACCAGTTGGTCTGTATCTTCACCTCGAAGAAGGGATCCATCTCTGGCTAGTACATCTGCAATAAAATTACCCGGGGTGCTTGAATGACCCCTAACCCAGACCAGCTCCAGGTTTGAATGTCTCGCCATCTTATTCAGAGATGGACGGGATAACCACGTACTCAGGAAGCTCCGGAAGAGCATTTACAGATTCGAATGGACGTACGGCTCTATTCGGGTTATATCCCGAAGGATTTAAAATGATGGTAGACGAATGTCCGGTAATTGTTCCAACGAGCAAAGAGTCCTCGTCTGCCGACACTTTGATACCCCAAGTCGTAGCTGGCAAGCTATGAGGTGATCACATGCCATCCAGCGACCTTGTGTGCCCTCGTAAGGAGGCATCAACTTAGTATCAGTACAGAGATCTGGTGGTTGCTTGAATGAAATCTTTCAGGCAAGGCACAAATCGCGTGAAATAGCTTTCGTGGGCGCAGACTGGTCGAAGTTTGTCAAAACTGTCGGTTGCGTTAACATAGAAATCTTTGAGTTCCTTAAGGCCGCGATTGGCAGGTATGGCAGCCTTTGTCCAGATTAGCAACTGAAAGTTATACCAGCGTTTAGTCACAGTGTGGATTCCACTGCCCATTAAACCGATTGGAAGTCGTACTGGGAATATTGGAGTGGCAAAATACAGGTATCAATACAAGTCAATCGAGCTAGTCTCTTCATTGGCTTGTAAAGATAACCTTGGTAGAGACTTCCGGTTCGCAGTAGAACGGGATTGCTTAGTCCAGGAGCCTAGGATAAACAACAAGGTCTGTGGATTAAGGGCCATAGAATACAAACTGCTCGCGCAATCCACTGAAGATAGGTAAGAACACGTATAGTAGTAAGGAATAAGTTAAAATTAATACTTTTCCATCCTTTCACCAAAGGTGACTTAAAGTCGTAAAAGGAGAGGCCAAAGAAGATAGTTAGAAAGCTGGCTTCGGCATCGCCAGCCATACAAAGCTGTAGAAACAACAGATGACAAGGTGAGGGTGACAGTCAAGTATGCGAGGCGGAATTGCACGATTTTTCAGGCTGCAAAGATCCGTTAATGGAAGGACCGTTAGAAGGAATTGAATTCCTTTCAGAGTCAACAATTGATGAAGTTGTGAAGGAACTAGTGAGGAACTTGATCAAGGTTGAGAAGGTAACATAAGTGGTTAATACATTCGTATCATATAAAACTCCTGGCCTGGATGCACACTGTCCAAGAATCAATTTTATTTTCTGGCATAAATTAAAAAAGCATTATTAATGCCTTTCTGAGTTGTATTAAAGTCATTTTATCTAAAATTAACAATAATATTTGTTAAAACCTATTTTAGGAATTTAGGAATTTTGGATATATCTTTCACATATGATATATACTTATTTATTTTTGGTTTTATTTTAAAAATTTTTAAATTTTTTAGATTCTTATTGATTAATGAAACTACAAAATAGGTTAGAACATAATATTTTCTCCTACTTGTTTGTGAAATCCAACAAAATTGAGATCAGATTTTCAAAAATTTGACTGAAAGAAAATTGACGATTGCAACGAGTTTGCCGAAAAATGCTAGTTCTATCTAAATTGTTATATAAAATAGACACTTTGGCAAACCCTTTTTCGTTTTAATATTCGTGAAAGTTCATGCCCACTTTTCGTCTTTCAAAATTATAGGTTATATTGAGAAACCACAAAACTGAAAAATAACGACAATTACACGACAATTACAAATTTAAAATAAGGTCTTAAAATACATCTCTTAGTCTGTAATTTACATTGCGATACAGCTTTTATAAATTTATAATAATAAAGAAGTTAAAAATAATATTAAACTTCCAACTTTAATCCCTTGACGGATTGTCATCGTTGCCACATTATATTTTCTAATACTTGTGGAAATCTTTACGGCGTGCCTGTTACATAGACTCATACCAAGAGTGAGGTGGAGTGAGATAAACATAATTTTTATAACCAAAGATGGGAAGACATGCTACTCAAAACCCACGGAATACGACTAATCCTTTCGTCTTTCCTTTTGAAGACATTAGAAAGACTGATCGATCTATATCTAAGATTATTCATTGGCTCCAACAACACAAGCAGCGCTCAACATCTGAAGGGTAAATCCGTTAAGAGTGCACTTCATTACGTGGTGAACAACATATAACGAGAACTTCAGTGCAGGGAATTCACCATGTCTTCGTTCTTGGATATCGATGATGAATAATATCATAATTGAAGCTATTAGGCAATCGCTGGTGGATCTTAAAATACATGACTTCCTCGTCGAATGGATAATTCTTATGCTAAGCAGTAAAATCATCAACATGAAGTTGTGTGAAGTATGTTTAAGGAAATTAGTGACTAGGGGAACACCGCAAGGGGAGTACTCTCATCCCTATTGTGGCTATTGGCAGTCAATGTCATTTTAAGTCAGTTTGACAGCAAGGGATGGAAAATCGTAGTATAAGCTGATGATGTGGACATACTGGTGACAGGGAAATTTCTTCCCACAATCGGTGAGATCATGCAGTCGGTCCTTCTGGGCAACTGATAAAGGGTTGGGAGTGAATTCTGAAGACAACAGAACCAACTGTTTATGAGGAAGTAAAAGGTTGAGAATTTTAAATTACCGGTACTAGATGGATTGAAATTCTCTGACTCCGCGAAATATCTTTTTCGATAGTAAGCTGTCCTGGAAGAGAAAGATTCAAGAGAGGCACAAACGTAGTCGCAATGCCTACTTATACAAATTTTGTATGCAAGAATTGGGAACTCAGTCCAAATGGATTAATAGATCGTTATTAAGACCAATTCTTGATTATGCACCTTTTACTTCTTTTTTTCTCTAGCTTTTAATTGTAATCTTTATTCTATATTCAATTCTTTAGAAGGGACTCACAATGGACCGTTTTCTGGTCTCAGGGTGGAGATGTAGTATATATAATACTTCATTAGCCTTCCCTATCTATCTATATATCTATCTTTTTTACCATTAGGCAGATGGAAATCTTTCATAAGATTCTCACGATTATAGATTAACCATGAGATATATCGGATTCATACCGACTAAAATCACCTTCTTCGACATTCAGCAACCCTGCGGAACTGTCAGGAGAGTCTTATCTAGGCTACGTCTGGTACCTGAGATTTCCTTAGCCTCTCTTTCGTTTTAAGTTTTTCGTGGATACTTTTAATCATTGAGAATATTGCATACCAATTTTCTCTTTTATTAAGGATGATGTCAATGACATTTTGCGGATTCAGTTGGCTCCCAAGGCTCTGTCGATCGTGGCGAAACACCACTTGACCTGAAAAAAACGTTAATGGTCTACCTTTCTTTGCGGCTTTTTTCCCATCTGCTCTGCCATTGTCTTATAGAAGCTTATCTTCAAATTTACGTACACGAGTGCCTAGTTGATCTAGATCTCTTCTGATTTCATACAAACGTTTGGCTTCGCCGGCCAAGATATCTATGGGAATCATTCCCGCTATGATATGGGCCGCTTCGTCGGATGTTGATCGAAGAGAGCAGCATACCTGTAGGACCGAAAACCTGTATACGGATTTTAGTTTCTTTGCTGCGGACTTTATTTTCAGAGCTGGTGTCCATATGGGAGCAGCGTAAAGTATAACTGAGTTGACCACCGTTGATATAATCTTTGCTTTGGATTGCTGCATCGTTAGCAGTATACTCCATATGTGCCTGAAGTTAAGTCTGACATCTATGAGTACTCCCAAATATTTGAGATGGGATTTTTATGTCACCTGGTGTTCACCAAATATTATTTTCATGATCTCTCTTTTACGTCTACTTGTAACAAACACAATCTCCGTTTTATGTTCGGCAAGTTCAAAGCCCGCACTTTTCATCCAATTTCTAATAGCCCATATTACTTCAATCGAGATTAGCTCCACTTCATCCAAATGTCTTGCTGAAACCGTAACCTGGGTAAATGCATCTTTGTCAAGTCTTTTAAATGCCCAACCAGTATATTTTGGCGCATCTTCTTCATGAGGAGGGTGTCTACTACGCAAGCTATGGACTGAAAACATAATAGCTTGGTGGTCACTTTGAGTGTATTATTCGCTGACTCGCTAATTCATATCCCTAGCCAAGGAACTACTCATGAACGTTAGATCAACGAAAAAGCTTTTTCCTCCATTATAGATGGTTGGTGTATTTCCCCTATTTGTTAGTACTAGATTATGCCCAGAAATAGCCTCGAGTAAAATACGTCCTCTAGTATTTGTTTTTCGACTACCCCATTCAACAGCCCATGCGTTGAAGTCTCTTGCTATAATTTTTTATATACTCTGATTGGATTATCCAATACAAAGTGTATACTCTATAAGGGCCATAACAACTTTATATATGCAGCTTTCATTTAAGTTCAGATATTATTTTTTTACATAATAACATCAAAAGTATAAAGTTTTAAGAAATTTAGTTCTAATACTTTACTATTTATATATTATTATTTTCCAAGTCATAACCTTTCCAATGATACCAAATACTTGCATAAATAGTTTACACATTCGTTTAAAAACTAAGTGAAACTTGACCCCTTCAGCAAAATTTGCACATTTTGCTTCATTTCATCCCCACCTGAATAACAATCTTGACGCGATGTGGCGGCTTAAATGTAGGCTGTGGTCTCTTTCTTGAAGCCTCAGTTGTCCTCCTGGAGGATACTGAGTAATCAAGGTCTAGACTCTAAAGGCCTTCATGACCAAAGGCAATCCATCCCCTATCCTCTTTCCCAAATTACTCTCTTTTCTCCCCTCTTATTCCACATCCTCTTTCCCCCACTTGTAAGGTTAAGGTGGTTGGTAGCAGTGCCGAGAGCCTGAATGGCTAGTCAGTGGTTAAAGAAGACTAGTCACTAGCACCTCCTCTCTGGCGCCAGGACACGGGCCAGTTGTAAATTTTATTTGTCTAGTCCATGTACGCCGTCCCTGCATGGATGGTCCATCCCCTTACGTGCCTACTCGTGGGAACCAAATGGAAAATTTAAACAAACAAAAAAACAAAAACAACAAAAAAAGTGGAGATAGGTATCTCCTCGGAAGACGACCTTTTGGCCTCTAGTCAACAGACCTTGGTCGAACAACCTGGCAGCAGGGGCGAAAGTCATAGCACCCCGATGTCACAAAACACAATGGCTCCTCGACAGGATGTCAAGTCTGGCGACCAGTCGAAGGAGAAACGAAAGAAAAAGAAAAGCCAGAAAGAGATTCTGAGACAACGCTATGTCAAATCTCTCTTTATACTGGAAAAAATTGCCAAGAATAAGGCCAATGGCACTCCTCATGAACGCGATAAGGAAGATCGTGTCAAATACCAATCGGTGGTTGACGAGTATCTTAAGTTTAAGGACTCTCAACCATCCACATCCCAGGCAGCGCAGGAAAGAGCGAAGCGAAACCGCTCTCAAGCTGAAATATACATAAATATATTTCTCTGCTCACAGTATAGCTCAGCAGACCTGACAGTCGCAAGGGTCGAATTAGGGCGAAACAGGAGTTTCGTGATCGCCTCCAGCTATATGCCACATGACAATCCAGCCCCGCCAGACGAAGTGAAGGAGTTTCTGGCCTCTATAGAGGCTCAAGACGACATTATTCTTGGCTGTGATGCAAAGTTCAATGGGATTCTCATGCACAAACTGAAAAAAATACCTCCATCAGTCGAAGCAACGACTGAGGGTCTTGACCAAATTGAGAGTACATTAAGCAAGGAAATTGTTAAAGCTTTTAATATATCCTGTATAATGACGAAGGCTAAAAAGAGTTTCCCTCCCTGGTGGAACAAGGAACTCTCGAAGCTACGCAAGGAGGCACGTAATGCTTCCAATGTTGGCTACAGAACAAAATCGTGGCAGTTATATCACGATAAGCGTAGGGAATATAAGAAAGCAATAAAGATCGCAAAAAGAGATTCATGGAAAGGCTTCTGCGAATCTATCGACAATACCAAGGAATCTGCTAGACTCAGTAAGGTTTTGGCAAATAGTCATAACAATCCATCCTATATTAAAAGGATGGATGGCTTATGGTCAGAATCGTCGGCGGAATGTTTGGACATTTTACGTAATACTCATTTTCCTGGCTGTACAGATATTACAGACAGGAGATTAGGCATATTAAATTCTCGCAAGGAATCGAGGATGACATGATATCCGTTGAGAAAATTTCATGGGCAACGGATAGCTTCTCTCCGTACAAATCTGCAGGGCCTGATGGTATTATACCACGGATGCTACAAAGTGCAAAGGTATACATCATACCCTGGTTACATAGAATATTTAAACTCTGCCTAACGCTCAACTATGTTCCCCGGAATTGGAGGAGAGTGAAGGTAGTGTTCATTCCAAAAACCGGGAAAAGAAGCCATGAGAATGCAAAGGACTTCCGTCCGAATAGTCTCTCATCTTTTCAGTTGAAAACTCTGGAGAGATTCATTGATTTACATATAAGGCAGCGTCTAGAGGGTACAACTCGACTTTCAGGAAGTCAACATGCCTACGTTAAAGGTCGCTCCACGGAGACGGCTCTTCATGAGGTCGTAAAGGTCATCGAGCGATTCATTGAATTTAAACAATACGCTATGGCTGCCTTTCTGGACATAGAAGGCGCCTTTAACAATGTCACGACTATGGCGATACAGAGAACTCTGCACGAACTAGGAGTTGAGGATTATATCACCAACTGCCTGGTGTCAATGCTAGAGACAAGAATCGTCATTGCGAATTTAGGCAACAGTGTTAAGACCAAACAAATTATGCGTGGAACTCCACAAGGTGCGATTTCTCCGCTGTTGTGGCTTATTGTCATTAATACCATCCTGTGTAAATTGGAAGACAAGGGAGTGAAAGTCGTGGCTTACGCGGACGATGTGGTGATACTAGTATCAGGACTGTTTCTAAACGTGATATCATGTCAACTGCTCTGACTACACTCAGTGACTGGGCCAAAGAATGTGGACTAGGAGTGAATCTGGGCAAGACAGATCTGGTACTTTTCACCACAAAGACCAAGATTCCGTGCTTCAGACTACCACGGTTAGAAAACTGTGAACTCACCTTGTCGGACAATGCAAAGTGCTTGGGCATTATTTTGTACTCCAAGCTTTCATAGAAGCTGAACATTCAACATAAGGTTAGTAAGGCTACGGTAGCATACTACACCTGTAGAAAGATGTTCAGTGTGAAATGGGGTTTGAGTCCAAAATTGACAAAATGGCTATACACTGCAATAGTACAGCCCATTCTTGTATATGGATCTCTTGTGTGGTGGACCGCTACTAGTAAGAGATATGTGGTGGATCAACTTTACAAGATACAAAGATCTGCTTCCATAGGCATTGCAGGTGCATTACGTGCTAGTCCATCAGAAGCTCTGAACACTATATTGCACCTAACACCTATAGACCTATACATAATTGAATCATCAGTTAATAGTGCGCTAAGATTATCTGCAACGGAAAGCAAAGTTTAATACCCCCGCAATTCAATCAATTTGCCGACTATATGATTCCCCAAATGGACTTCGAAAATACTATTAAAGTCCTATTCCCCACCAGGAGTGAATGGAGAAGGGGAAATCTTCTTGAACAATTTGGAACTGGGATATACACTGACGGCTCAAAGATGAACTGCGGTGTCGGCTCTGGTGTCTTCTCTGATGATCTTGGAATTAGACACTCATGTAGACTCCCTGACGATTCAAGCGTATTCCAAGCGGAAATACTAGCGGTCAGGGAAGCGTGTAAACTAATTCGCGATAGAAATATTCAAGGGAATATTGGTTTATTTGTCGACAGTCAAGCGGCAATACTATCGCTCAAATCACCGAAAACTACCTCTATTCTAGACAGACAGTATAAAGGGGAACTGCTAGGACTAAGTCGACTGAATGACATTACTGGGTTCCTGCGCATAGGGACTACTATGGTAATGAACAGGCAGACGAATTAGCCCGGGCAGGCTCTGCTATGAATGCCTCCTTATCGGTTTCTGTCGCAATCCCGTTGGGAACAGTCAAAAGCAGAATCCAAAAACACTTTCTAGAAAAGACAAAAAATAGATGGCGAAATCTGGACAAATGTAGAGTCGCGAAAGAAACGTGGAATACCTACAACGAAAAACGCTCAATGCAACTAATTGGCTACAAACGCAAAGACATCTCGAGACTAATAGCATTGTTTACAGGGCTTGATCTCCCTTACAATGAATATTGTCGTAGTTGTGGCAATCGCGGGAAGGAGGAGACAGTATTTCATCTTCTTTGTGAATGCCCAGTCTTGAACGCAAGCAGACATACCAATTAGGTACCAATTAGACAACCTCTGTGAGATATCTGACACTAGACTCAGTGACATCATTAAATATCTCAATGCTACAGGCTGGATCTAATTAATTTATGTTCTCATTGTTCTTCCCTACACTTCTATCTCATTACAGACTCAATACAATTCATTCACCTGGCGAGTAGGGTGGTTCCATCAAAACGGACTCTAACGAGTTTAATTGATTGCCTGTAAGGTTACGGGCTACCACATAAAACAACCAACCAACCAACCAGCTTTATTTCATTATGTTAAAACAGCACAGCTGTTTTAACATAATTTTTTTTATAATTTTGTGTATTGTTATTGCTGAGATATTTTCCAACTATTTTGGAGGAGCAGAAGTTTCTAGCTTAAAATAAGTATTTTTAATAAAAAATATAAAACGTACATATATTTTACTTATTTCAATATATTTGATTTTATTTCAACAATATATTATTTACATGGAATGTATCAAGAACCCTCTGAATATCATCGTTTTCGTACATTACATTATTTTTAGTATGCCACTTATTTCTTATCGATATTAGAGCAGGATCGGAAAGCAAAAAATGGTACTTCAAAAGTTCCTGGTTTTGACATATTCTCGAACCTTTTCTTGTATTAAATAGTTGAATGTGCTTGAAGTCAGATTTTCTGGCCTCCTGTGCCTCTTCTGCTAATTCACCTAGTGGTAGCATGTTTGATTTCAAAATCTGACGACCATATTGAAGTACTTTGTGAACAGTGGATGTTAATTTTTTCCATCCATAAAATTATCGCAAAAGCCTTAAAGTATCTGTGGTAAATAACTCAAAGTTTTCTGCATGATGTTTGCCTTTAACTACTTTCAATATCACATGACATCTTCGAAGAAGTTCCACATCTATTCCAGTAATTTGTACTACCATAGGTAGTTTTTTATCTATATCCAGACCAGTCATCCGTTTAATTTCAATTTGAATTCGCCTTTTTCATCTGCTTTCATTCCCATAAGTTCCTTGTTGTTCCTAACACTATTTGGTCGGTTTCCAGGTATACTTCTATATGAGATCATACGCAATATGAAGCATGTATTCCAAAAAGCGTACACGATGCCCGTGTAGGGGAGATATACTAAAGTTTAGGGCATCTTTATTAATATCTGTAGACCTGCCTGCAGGAGTTTGTGAAAATTTTGATTTTTTCAATCCACATAATGGGAATGTCCAAACTAATTCGGTATTCGTAATGGCATTGCATACATTTCCATCAATCATTGTTAATTGAAGTTCAAAGTATACGTTGATATAGTTGACATTTATTTCAATGAAAACCGGATTTAAATTTTAAATTTTTTGATTGTATCAATCCAGTTTTGTGTACATTGTTTATTTTCTTTTATATATTGAAACCTTACTGGTTTCAATATATACGAATCCTTTCTTAAGCGTAGCGATACCATAAAAACACTTTTGTAGTCTGTAGTCTGTTTGTCTTTTAATAGTGCTGACAATCAATCGTATTAACGTCAGATCCGATTTATTCCAGTGCCTCGTTTTTCGAAAATTTTAAGAGAAGCTTTGTAGCGGTATTTTCAAGTAACTGCGACAAGTCAATAAATGCTCTTTCATTGTCTATTTCAGCAGGTGGTGGGACAATATTTTGTTTTTTTCAGCATATCTTTGCAACATGTCAGAATTGTGTGTTCTTTATCGGGTAAAGGCTTTCTGAATTTTATATATTTATCTTTGCTCCCGCATAAGCGCATCTTCAAAAAACTCAGAATCTTTATTTCTTCGTAACACAGCCTTTAATGAATCTTTAACTCAAGACTTGGATTTCGTGGACAGTATCTCCGACAGTCTTCTTTTTTATTTCTGCCCCCAGATAATCATACTGCTTAAGTGGTGGTCCAGCATTAGTGGTTTTAATTTCCAACCAGGTGTCATATTTCAATTGAAACTTCCGTACGCAATTATTTACTGTTTTCATTTTTGTTTCGAATTTGAAAAAAAATTCAACTATCCAATTCTCCAGCAACAATTGTTGAATCCGTTTTGCGTTTCAATAAAACGTGTTAATGTAATTTATATATACTGCAGGTGTTATTTTAATAACAAACAAACATTAGCACAGAACTTCATGCAAATTTTAATAAACAGTAATTATGTTAATTTGTTTTTGGTAATAAATAAAGTCAAATAAGAAATAACTAAAAGAGGTGACCAATTTTAGAGGTCCTCCCCCTGCCCCGAGACCAGCTAGAAACTTGATCTCCACCAAAACGGTTGGAATATACCTCAGCAATAACTATGTGAAATTTCATTGATATATATTTAAAGATATAAGTTACACAAAATTATAAAAAAAAAAACATATTGAAACAGCTATGCACTTATGAATATGGAATGCTGCAGCACACATTTACCATAGAAATGAAGAATAATGTGCAAATTTTGCTGAAGGGGGTTAAATTTCAATTAGTTTTTAAACGAATGTGTAAACTATTTATGCAAATATTTGGTATCATTGAAAAGGTTGTAACTTGAAAAAAATAGCATATAAATAGTAATGTATTGGAACTAAATTTCGTCATTAAATGTATCAAAAAAAAAAAAAACGTAAAATGTGATTTTTACTCTTATTTTGTAAAAAAAAAAATAATATTTGAACTCAACCTTAAAATCTCTATAAAATCAAAATCTAAATAAATAAAGCTATCATTATGAAATTTTAGTATGATATAAAAAAGTTGTACTTAAAACAAGAACACAAATAGATTCCCACTTCTTTATTCTGAAATACCCAGAACTTGTTTTAAAAATTTACTTTTTCCAGTAAAATGGTCATCTTGTCGTTATCAGAGATGTGGCTTATTAAATATTTTTTGTGTGTTTAGCGAACACATCTAGGTATGTAATCAAGGTGTTTAATTTCAGCTTTGACATTTTTGAGCTCCACAAATAAATAAAAAAATTAAATCTACATTAAGCATTCTTTTAAAAACATAAAAAAATGTGTGGTACATACAAATAATGTATTTTAAAGTGAAAAAAAAATCATATTTTTTGAAATGTTCAACTTCAAAATAATATAACTTTTTATAGGAACCACATAGGTATGTGAGCCTTGCACGAAAATTGATTAGAATATACAGAATCCAGAGAACATTTTAGAAAATTTTGAGGACGAAAATCGAGCCTGGCAAGTTAAAAAAAAAACTAAAAAAAAACATGTTCAAAAATGGGTAAAAATTTTACATCGGTATAAATATCTCTTAAAGGAAAAGATGTATCCCATATATGTAACCGTATTTTTGGTAGAGTTATAAGCACTGTCTATGTGTTATTTATTCAATCAAATCATAAATGAAATTTTGGTGATTAAAAAAAAAGAGCTAAGAGCTTGGAATACACCTCAGGATTGGCCATGTGAAATTTCATTCAAATACATCCATTAGTTCTAAAGTTACAGAATTATTTTCAAAAAAATTCGTTTTGGGACTACTGTGCTACGTTAAATTTTCATTTTGCTCATATTTAGAAATATTTAGAACCTATAGAGGTGAAGATTCGGCAAAACATTTTTTTCAAACTTTAAAAATATGGTAGATATTTGTAATAATTACACTGGCCGGCAGAAAAATCAACCCTTAGATAAGAAAGTCCACTTTTGGAATTTGACGTGCTGAACACGAATCTTCCATCAGGTCTCGATTTTATTTTATGGGCATGTTTAATAACCTAAGAACAATTTGTACGATTTTGATAAATGAACCATCAAAATATGCAGACCAAAATTGTATTCAAGTCGTCTTTATATTGTTTTCGAAGTTATTCGGAAATTAGTGACGAAAAAATAAATTTTTCATGAAAGGTTGAAAGAATTTTGCTCCTTAATTCCGAAAATATCGAGCGGTTAAAAAATAATGTTAAGACAACTTGAAGAACAAACCCTATAACCCAAACAGTCTAGGTACACATTCTCCCGAATTTGACCTAATTTATATAAAAGTTTTGACTTTGGTCTATATTCTCTCAAAACCGAAAATATGAATCTACAAATAGAATACAGTTTAGCAATCTATAGTATTCTTTTAAGAGTTTTCAATCATAATATCCGGGACATCGGAAAAATGTGGACTTTATAGGCGAAAATGTGAAAAATCTTATTTTTGAGAATTTTCATTAGTTTCTTTAGGAATTCAGAAAAACCCTTCGCCCGATTTAAATTTTTAAACAAGTACTTTATTACAATTCAAAAATTTTTAGTTACTGTAAAATCCAGAAATTAATGCTTTTGTTTGGTTTATTTTTAAATAGCGAAAGCAATTTTGAAAAATCCCTTTTTCAAATTAATTTTGTTCTTTAGTACACATAATTTTCAACCTTTTAAAAAAGGTTCAAGTCAATATCATGCATAATTTCGGAAATACGCTCCTTTAAACTTTTATATTGCAATTTATTGCATATATGACTACATTTTTACAAAAGTTCAACTTTTGCCTCTAGCTTTGCGTGAAAAATTATTAGGAAAATTATAAATATTTCTGTATGCTTTTAAAATATATCTATACAGAGAATATTTTTATAACAAAAATTAATAAATAATTTTTTAATAGGGTTGCCGTGAACGATTTCCCAATTAACTTAATTTTATAGAAAAATTTAAAAACATAATAACATTTTTCTAAAAATCAAAATCTAAATCTAAATAACAGCTATATTGTATTAATCTATAAGGATGTGACGGACTATCAGCCCTTCCTGAATACAAGCAAGCTTGTGGAAGTAAATAGCGTATTTATGGCATCTCTGACGCCATTATGAATGCGATCGTATTCCTTAAAGCAATCTACATCAAGGTGTAAAAATTAATTTGAAGATATATGACTGAACACAACTCCAGGATCAAAACATTTTTGCAGACCTATTTGATTCGAATACGCAGAGGATTTATTGGAATATATTTCAGATGAAATAAATGATTTACACACAACCTCTTTCTATAACCATAAACCAATACAGAATCGACATATCCTTTCAACTAAATATAACAATGATTGATGGAAAGGTTAGTAATGCCATTACGAAAACATCTTCTTTTTGGAAATGGTCACTATGTGATGAGACGAAATCACAATTTTCGGATATTGGTAAATCAATGATTATTAATGAAGAATTTCTATCTTTGGGAATATCTCCACTTCACGCCATAATTTCTGCACATAACATGATCTAAAGTATAGAAATGTACCAGAAAATTTAACTAAGCCTACCAGAAATAACGAGGAGTTAAAAACGCTTCGAATATATGAGCAAAATAGAATCCAAGATAAATTCAAAGTATAGACGGGATTAACATCGACAATCCACTGCCGATTGGTGGTAGTACAAATGATGGAAATATAGCAAGGTTTTTGGAAAATTTCGAAGCTATATCGAAAACAACTGGTATAAATAACCAGTTACTTGAAAGGACTAATATTCTATTAATGGCAATTAATAGTAAGCACAAAATAAACTCCATTTGGACAATATGCAACCGAAATATCTCAGCTACCTGTTTCTCTATATCCTTGGAAATAAAAGACACCAGCAGAATATAAAGTATTGGTTCATGGCCAAATTATAACTGAAGGAGATATTCTGAAGAAGCAAGAAACATAGATTTTAAGCACGTTCAAGTATTCAGTTAGAAAAAATGCTCTAGAACGTCACAAAATGAGGATATATTTAATAGCCTATTGTTATCATCTGACTCTGTGCTATCATCAATGAGAAAACTCTGAAAAACTCTGACCCTTATCAAATCATAATAGAAAAGACTTGAAGTACCTTTATTACCTATTAGATATGTATACAGATACAACAGTTTTTTTTATTGAAAATAAGTCGTAGTATAAGTTTAAAATATTGGGAAAATTGTGCACATAAATTTATTATAAACAAGTAAAGACATTGTATTAGAAATATAATATTTTTAAAGAAAACCTTAAATTCGAAAATAATAATAAAATGTTCATTGTTTAAGTTAGAATAGACATTTGTTTGTTTTGTTATTTTAAATTCATTAATAGAACTTCCTAAAAAAATAATTAAAAATTACACTTTTTAAAGTTTTGGTTATTTTGTCGATAAAAAAGTACTATTTATAAACGTACGAGATCGGATCAATAAGTCCTTGACTTTTCGAACTTTTCTCGTAGTTATATGAAATGCAATACTATTCCCATCAAGTACCACCTGTTAATAGACTACTGACAAATTTTGAGCAAATGTCGTCATTTACTTTGCGTTTAATAGCTGTTCAAAACATACAACCTAACTTTTTTCTAAAAATGGAAAAAAGTGAATTTCGAGTGCTCATCAAGCATTACTTTTTGAGAAAAAAAGAACCGTCAATCAAACCAAGTAAAAGCTCGATAAATACTATGGGGACTCTGCACCATCGATTTCAAGGGTAAAAAAGTGGTTTACTAACTTTCGTTGTGGTCGCACAAGTACAATTGACGCTGAACGTTCTGGACGGCCAATTTTCAGTACACCCAAAAATGTTGAAAAAAATCCACGATATGGTGTTGGCCGACCGAAGAGTAATAGTGCGTGAGATTGTTGATGCCATAGGCATTTCATATGGCAGTGTGGTTTCGATTTTAAATGATCAGCTGGGTTTAAGAAAGTTGTCTGCAAGGTGGGTGCCGCGTTTGCTCTCAATTGACCATAAACGTAAAAGTGTGACAACTTCAAAGGCGTTTTGTAACTGTGGATGAAACATGGATCCATTACTGTACCCCAGAGAACAAGGAGCAGTCTAAACAATGGGTTTCTCCGGGTGAACCTGATCCGAAGAAGTTCAAGGTAAGTTTGTCGGCCAATAAGGTGATGGAAACATTTTTTTGGGATGCACGTGGGATAATCCACATCGATTACCTTCAAAAGAAAAAAAAAAAAAAACGGCGAATATTATGCCAACTTATTAGACCGATTTAATGAGGATTTAAAAGGAAAACGACCCCATATGGCCAAGAAAAAAGTTCTTTTTCATCAAGATAATGCACGGGTGCACACGTGTGCAGTCTCAATGGCAAAACTCTATGAATTTGGCTACGAATTGGTACCTCATCTGCCATATTCTAGTGACTACTTCCTATTTCCAAACCTAAAGAAATGGCTCGGTGGAAAGAGATTCAGTTCCAACGATGAAATTGACCAAACGAATGCCTATTTTAAGGACCTCGCAAAATCCTATTTTTTACGCAAAGTAAATGACGACAGTTGCTCAAAATTTGACAGTAGTCTATTAACAGGTGGTACTTGATGGGCATAGTTTTGCATTTCATAAACCTACGAGGGAAGTTCGAAAAGTTACGGACTTATTGATCCGCCCTCGTAGAATAGAGTATCTGTTATTGGTTTTAGATTTAAATTTGAATTCTGAATTTTATATGCCGTTTACATTAAAAAAAAAAAAAATTGTAAGACCCGAAATATTTTGGGACACTTAATAAAACATACCAAAGGTAATTGTCAAGGTTTTTGTTATCCCCCTGAAAATTAACCTTTTTTTTTGAGTGGATGGCGTCAATATATATAAAAGAGTAACGTGACTGACTGATTCATCATCCCACGCGCAAAATCCTAAAGCTAGAGCGACGAAATTTATACGTTGGTTGGTCTCCCGCCAAATATATTCACTAAGACGGGAATTTTGGAAATTCGAATGTTTAGGGGCTAAAAAAGGGTAAAATCGGAAACCTTACATTTCCTTAACTAATATAGATACAAAAAAAAAAAAAAAAAAAAAAAAAAAAATAAAAATACCGTTATTAATTTAAAAAACAAGCAGGCAGGACCAGACTTTTTTTTGAAAATCGGCACTTTTAGAGAGAAAACGGGTAAAAATTATATTAAACATAGAAATTTACACTATATTCTAGCTTATCGAAAAATTACAAATACGAATTCGGTTTTTTTTTAGTAATTCCAACCTTTAAGGGGTAAAAATCTTATCTATTTTTGGTACTTTTTTCATAAAATATTTGTTTATATTTATTGACATATGAATATGAGTATTTTAATATGGAATCCCACCACTATTTAGAAATTCATTGGAATACAATTTTTGTTAAAGTACCAAAAAGGGGTAAAGCGGAAATTACATTATAATAACAAAATCAATGACGAATTTTCTATAATAGAAACATGAATTTAGTATATGTAGTCTTAAGTGAGTGAGAATTAACAAAGAAGAAATTTGTGATACTTTTTCATTTTCCCAATGGTACTTTTTGAATTTGTTGTAAGAAATTAAAGATACGTGGTCCTATGTGGGTGAGAATTCAAAAGGTAGGACTTTGTAGTGCTTTTTTGTTTTAATAATGGTACTTTTTGAATTTTTTATAATATTGAACGAAGAAACATGAAATTAGATATACATGGTCCTATGTCGGAAAGAATTCAAGAGGGAGGACTTTGTGGTACTTTTTTTTGTTATGCTAATAGTAATCTTTGAATTTTCTATAATATTTAAAATAAAAACACGAAATTAATGATATATGGTCCTAAGTGAATGAGAATCCAAAAGAGACTACGTTGTGGTACTTCGTTTCGTTTTGTAATAGTACATTTTTGAATTTTTTACAATATTAAAACTAGCAACATGAACTTAAATATATGAGGTCCTTAGTGAATGAGAATCTACAAGAGTGGACTTGTGGTGCTTTTTCGTTTTCTAATGGTACTTTTTGAATTTTCTATAATATTTAACATAAAAACATGAAATTAATTATATATGATCCTAAGTGAATGAGAAACCATTCACTGTCCGACAGGCGAACTTTGTGGTGCATTTTAGTCTTCTAATGGTACTTTTTGAATTCTTTATAATATTAAACGTAGACACATGAAATTAAAGATATGTGGTCATAAATGATTGAGAATCCACAAGACGGGAACTTTCGGTACTTTTTCGTTATTCCTGAATTTTCTGTAATGAGCCTAGAAACATAAAATTGTAGATATACGGTCATAAGTAAATGAGCATCCACAAGAGGGAATTTTGTGGTTCATTTTCGTTCTTTTAATGGTACTTTTTGGATTTTTTGTAATAATTGAACTAGCAACATGAAATTAAAGACGTATGGTTCCATGTGCCTGAGAATCCACTTTATCCTCTATAAAAAATATAGAAAATATAGAAATAATAGAATAATAAAAAACTGGTACTTTATTGGTACCCTACGAATCTTTTAAACCAAATAATATAGAAATAAATTAAAAATTCTTCTTTATCACAAATATATCCTATTACTTGTTTTACTTTTTGGTACTTTTTAACTAAAATATTTAAAAAGTTTATTGTTGTATATGCTGACGCAATGTCCTACAGAAATTGTAGTGTAGATATCTCTCTCCAACATTTCTAGAAATTTGGAATATTGGGGTTAAAAGCGTCTTTATACATCTCCTAGACTGAAATGTAAGAACAATATGTAAATAGTTTTTTTTTCAACCCAAAAAATAGCTGCAAATTTTATGAAATCCGATTTTTTATTGGGTATTATTTAATGATGAACTTGGATGTTCCTTATTTAAATATGAACTTGGAGGCATGAAATTGGAGTCACTAAAAGGTGCGATTGTGATATATGTTATTCATTTTCTGAAAACACCAATGACTGTTTCCATAGAATTTAGGAGTCATAGTTAAATTTTTCGGATTTTTTTTCGCTTTTGGTATTACATTTTGTTTTTTCTAAATAAAAAAGTTACCAATTTTATATCTGGTCTATGTAGAAGACTGCAAATCCGCTAAAGAAGTAGCGGATTAAATGCTAGTGTAAAATAAAACAACAACAGTTGTTTTATTTATTAATATATTTATAAGTTTTTATTTATATTCATATGGGAAAGTATTTTTACATATTTTTTATTCGCGTATTTTTAATATTTTTTCGAATTGCATTAGATTTCTAAATTATATTTCATCCATGAAATCTCTGATTTCATTCGAGTGGAAGCAAAAAAAAATGTACTGAAAGTTTTTTAAGTACTGATGTTCTTGGAAATAAATCTGAAATGTTTGATTGGCTGGTTAAATTTACACTAAATTTTTCATAGGCGTAGCAGAGGAGTGTACAATTTTGAAAGAAGAGCCAACAGACCCTTAATAGCGGAACTATTGGGGCCCAAAATAGGGTACCTCCGACATAGAAAATTTTTAACCGCTAATTTTTGCTTCTTATCCGATTTTAAATATTTGTAAATCTACTTAAACCTCTCGATTAAGGCCTATGAAAAACATGCTTGCGCTATTTATTTTAAGTTTAAAATTTCAACTTCAGTTCTCAAGAAATTTGAACTTGATATCTTTTCCGAGTCCAAAAATAAACAATTTTGAAATTGAAAATTGAATTTTTGGTCGAAAAAGTGTTTACACTCTTCTTTTCTCTAAAATAAAATTTTCTTTAAGAACATATAATAATTTTATACTTTTTTGAAAGTATAAAATTATTATATGACACGACGATAAAATTTGAAACGAGCCCAATCACCCAATATTTTGTATCGAAATTTTGACTTCAGCCTACATGTTCTAAAATCCGAAAGCTTGGATCTACAAACGGAAAGCAGTTTTGGAATCTAAAATGTATTCTAAAAGTTTGCAAGCGTAAGTAGCCGGACTTACAACAAATGTGGACTTTATAAGCAAAATTTAAAAAAATAACATATTTGGGATTTTCGCCGGTTTTTGGGAATTTTAGAAAAGCTTAAATTTGTTTACAATTTATCATTTTAAATGATAAAGCTTACAATCACTGAAAATTTCGTTTAGGTATCTTAACTAACAAAGATTTTATTACAAATAAAATATTTATAGTTTTAGAATTGTTTGCAAAAATTTTATTTTAATTCCGAAAATCTGAAAAACTATGAACTCGATTTTTTTCGGATGAATCGGATGAAAATATAGGGCTATATATTTAAAAAACTGAACCAACATTTTGAATAATTAAGGTAGTTTAAATTTCAAATGGAAATAATTGAAATCTATAAGAAATACTCGTAAATAGCATATGTAAGCTTGTTTTTCATAGGCCTTACCGAGAGCTTTAAGAATATTTAAAAAGCGATAGCTTCGCTTCTGAGGGATCTGTGAGGCCGCCCTTCCAAACTTAATATTCTACACTCCTATGCTACGCTTATGTAAATCCAACCACCCGATTAGAAGTTACAGATTTATTTCAAAAAATTTTCGATTCTGACACACTGTGCAATGCCTTGTAGAGCTGTATTGGTTTTTTTCTTTTTCTTTTTTTTATACGGCTGTTAATATCTTTCCCCATTACAAAAATATTCCACAAACTGATATACATAAAATTGTTGTCTATGACCATAAATAATAAAATCATAACAGTACTGGTGCATTGGATTATATTATTAGAAGCAAAATATATGTGATCAAAAATCACACCACATAGCGTTACATTTTTTATGATCGCTTCCGCATAATGGAATTTCTTTTTCCTTTAGGGCGGTTTTTTTTATCGATTTTCGAAATATAAATCACTATTTTAAGTGATGTATCTGTCAAAGATCTTTTGATCAAGAAGTTTGATGTTATGATGGAAATAAATTAAGAAATATATAACAATCATATATATGGCTTACAAAAATTTAATTGTGTAATTTTTAATTCCAATTTTAAATATGCTATAGGTTAGAAAATAATATGTAGAATTGATAAATTTAATGTCGATAAAAGTGCTACCAATTTATGAACAAAAATACAATCATTAATATAAAAATAACAAGAAATGAAAATATATAAAAATGAAATTAAATTCAAATAAATATTTTTAATTTTTAGAAAGAAAATGTGTGTAAATTTCTTTTTGCAATTTACAAATAAATATAGTGGTGCCAAATCGTGTTAATACCGTTGTTTTTTCTAACAATCAATGTTAACAATCAACGGGAGCAACAAATACATTTGATGTAATTTCTGATAATATTTATGTGCTATATTATGTAGTTACATACTTATAAATTAAAAATTTACCTTCATCTGATCTTGTCATATTTTTTTTACATGACTTGCTTTGAGTAGGAATAGCACCTTTTGTTATATCATTACTTTTTGAAATATAATGAATTTGATCTGTTCCATTAATAGCTGTCAAAAAATCTGCAATGAAAATAAATTTTTATGTTATTGAACAACTATATATAAATAAGAGATAAAGTATATATATTTGTTCATATTTATGTATACCTTTATATTAAATACAGTAATAGAATATTTAATATTTAAAAACATACTGTTATATCAGAGTACAGTTAAGTGTTTATAAAACGGTTGATCGAAAAGCCGGAATTTTCTTCTAATTTCGGCTTTTTGAGAACCGGTAAATTTAAAATGTCCAATTATCCGGTTCTTTTGATTCGGTTTACCGGCGACAAAAATTTTCTAAACATATCACTAAATTTCTTATTTTTTTTTACTATTTCCGAATTTTAAATATAAGAAAATGTTGTGGAAGAATAAAAACGCTTGCTGTTTGAATTAACAAGTAGTCCGGTAATATATGTAGTAACATTTTTGGACTTCAATACATTTTAAAACTATATGTATAATAAAATCATATAGATGTTCAAGCACTCCATTTACAAAAGCTTTAACTTTATGCGAGAGAAATTTTCCCAAAACAAGAAAAATAATACTTTGAGCTTAAGAACAAAATAAGATTTCATATAGGATACCAGGAAACAAAACTGGAAGGAGTAATTCTATATATATATATATATATATATATATATATATATATATATTTAGAATTACTTCTTACATTTTTTCCTGGTATCCTATTTTGTTCTTAAGCTCAAAGTGTTATTGTTCTCATTTTGGGAAAATTTCTCTCGCATAAAATTAAAGTTTTTGTAAAATTTCAAAATTAGAACTAGATAAGTGCAGGATATGCACTTGTAACTTATTAATAATTCTTTCTAAAAAGAATAAATGTCTTTTTAGCAGGTAAAGTGTTAATTATTTTTTACAATTTAACCTATTAAAAATTATTTTTATTAAATATATATTTTTATAAAAAATATGTGGGATATTATCAAAAATTATGGTGCAAAATTTTAGAACCATGGGTTTCATTTTGTGATCACGATTTTTTTCGAAATTCAAAAACCTAGAAAAAGAGCTAAAAATTATTTAATTTTTCTCATTCTTCTACACTTTTTGTTCGCGCGTTTATACTTTTTGATCTCATTCTATCTTATATAAACTAATCGAACTTTGTAGATAAATTCTGCACCATCTTTGCAGACTTTCAACACTTAAATAAAGGCTAGTCGAGTTTTGATGACAAATTTTTTTAATTTTTAAAATTTGTTTGGATTTTTAAACGGGGTCTGTGCGTCCCTCAACCGTAAACAAATTTTGAAATCATTAATGTGCCCAAATTAGTCGACGCAGTAGATAATCTCAAAGTTTGGAAAACAAGAGCGAACATTTTTAAAAGTCAGTTTTTCGCGAGGCACATTCATAGTTACATATAGCATGGATTAATACGTGAACTTAGTTTTTTGTTATGTTTCGCAATAAAATCGGAGGAGCATTAAAAATAAATTTAATAAAAAATATTTTATGGACCTTTTGAAAATTACACAAAAATTTAACTTTTCGTTTTTATATTTTTATATAGCAAATTGCAATTTCTAAAAATCTTATATATATAGATATAAGAACGGCCATATATATAATTGATCGGGACCAGAAATTTAAGTCAAATGTCGTTAATAGTGGAAAACGGGACACTGTTGTCAAAACACATTTTGCTAAGGCACATCGTGTGGACAGAATGAAATTAATTATAATTGCCACAATTAGATGATGTTTGTAATGCTTAACGGAAATGTAGATGCGCATCAAAAAATTTTGAGATTTACATTTTATGGACCAAAATAAATAAATAATAATAATAATAAATAAATAAAATAATAACAAAAAAGGATCACAATATTATATAGAAATAAAATAAAAATAAATAAAATAATAACAAAAAAGGATCACAATATTATATAGAATTTCTTTATATTAATCTGTAATAAAATATATTTTCGTAATATATAGGGAGAAATAACTTCAATTCGATCCCTATTTTTCGCAAAGTTTTTAAGAATATTTTAAAAATTATTCTAGGAAACCCTAAAATATGGCGCACTAATGCCATCACATAATGAAAATATCGTACATTTTATTTTTACCAAATTATTCAAAACTTCTAGTTTGTAAAAATTTGTATATGTTAAACTTAAAACCGCTATAACTTTCGCGAACTAATTATACATACATTCGAGTCACTTATATATATATATATATATATATATATATATATATATATTTTTTTTTTTTTTTTTTTTGAATGCCCAAAATGAAAAATTTTTGATAATGGCTCATATACGTACACAGGAAGTAAACTTCAAAAACGGCGAATAAAAATCATAAAAAAGAACATTATTCTAGCACTGAGACTCTTTTTGCTGAGATGTTTTAGAATTTCACTCACTTGATTTTATTTTTAAATAAAAGAAAAAAATGAAAATCAAATTAATGAATGAAACGTATAATAATATTTCGATGTAAATTAGGCTTCATTTATAAAGAACTATTTTCATTATTATTTAGTGCTGGGTTAAGCATTTAAGCACTTTTTTTTTTTTTTTTTTTTTTAATAAAAATTCTTTTTATTAAGCCTTTAATTACCTCATTTATTTAAATGTCGGTTAACCGGATTTTAAGAAGACGGTTAACCAAAAAACTTTTTTTTTTAATTTCACTAAATTTTCGGTTAACCATCGAACCGGTTTTTTGAAATGTCAGTTTTTTATAATACAGTTGCTGTCATAAATAAGTAAAGAAAGTAGTATTTTGAACTCAATTGGTTTTATATTAAGTTATATTGCGAAGATAGCTTTTCGAATAGTTGAAATTTTGAAAAAACCGGTTGCGTTTTTTGAAGTGAAAAGAAGGTCAATATTGAATTTAATATATATATATATATATATATATATATATATATATATATATATATATTTATTTATTTATTTATTATGCCTGTGGGACGTCTATATTTCATATAAATAATTCTTCAAAGTAAAATTTAAAGAATTAATTTCAATTCCTAATTAAACTACTTATTAAAACAGAAAAAGAATTGAGAACAGTGAGCATAATCAATTTAACACAAAGCATAAATCAGTTAGTATAATGTTGAGAGGAATTTAACTGTTTACTGATTTATATGCACAAGTCGTTATTGAAAAAATATAATTATTATTATTTTTCTGATAATATGATAAAGCTTTTATAATACTAACTCTATTTAAACAAAAATGCTAAAAGTAATATTAAACTACCAGCTTTAATGTCATGTCAAATTGTCAAAGTTGCTACATTATATATATATACTTTATAAAATACATTCACTTTTTCCAATTTCTTAAATTATTATTTTGGAATTTCTGCAAAAAAAAAAATATATATATATATAGATTTTTAATCGGTGTGCAATCACTGGCAACACCTACGATGCAGCATGGGTGATATTAAATCAATGGTACGGCAATAAAAGAATTTTATTTACAAAATTAGTTAACAAAATATTGGATCAACCAAACATAAATATTAATTCATCCAGCAATCTAAGGCAGCTTTTGAATACGACGAATGAGAGTATTCAAGCGTTAAAAGCGATGAACATTCGCTTAGACGCTGATCCAATTTATAGAGGGAATTGTATTATACGAGCAAAATACTAAAAAATTAAAAGAATTTTAAAGTCTAAAGGATGTGATACAGTTGTAGAAAATAATAGAAAGCAACAAAATTGAACAACTATGCTGTCAACGGAAAATGGCTATTGCAGCTATTGTAAGAAGACTGATCACAAGTTACGAGTGTCGAGAAATTTTTAGCTATGACAGTCGATGGAAGAAATTCCTGGGTTCATCATTCTAAAATATGCAACCATAAGATGGATAAAAGATGTTTTCAAAAAACAAAAATGTGGCAGATTACACAACAAATGTGGCAGATTACACAACACACTGTTGAATTATGAAGAACAAATCTTCTACAGATGTATTACTTGTTACAGCGCAGGTAAACGTAAAATCAGTGAATGACAATTATATAATCTTGAGAGCATTAATTGACTACGGTTCTCAAGATACAACTCTCTTTGAAGAAGCATGTCAAATATTGGCATTACCACGTACAAAATGCAGGACAGAAGGTGTTAAAGTAGGAGTGTCGAATACCAAAACAAAATTCATTCTGAAGCCGAGATTTATGTGTAACTGTGCTATAAAAACAATATTGATATTACCACAACTAACTGGAGTACAACCAAACCACTTATTCAAATTCAACATTGACCATTGGAATAATTTCGTGTTAGCAGATCCAACATTCAACATATTTGATCGAATAGATATTGTTATTGGAATGGACATCATTCCAAAAATTATTGAAGGCTTATTTAAAAAAGATAGTATTCTAGCACAGTCTATTTGGGTGGATTTTATCTGGATTCATCAACCGAAAATGTAAGCCAGGAAAGGCTTTAGTATCAGTTGCCAACTTAGAACGATTTTGGAAGCTAGAAGAACTACCTGCCAATCCTGAAGATGTCGAAGAAGATAAATATGTCTAGATCTCTTTAATGAAACTACCGAAGTACGAACTCATTGTCAATCTACCAATTAAGAAGGAAAATAATGAGCTAGGTGATTTAAGGAATCAAGCGATGGCAAGATTTCTTTCAGTGGAACGATAACTAGAAGCTAATGCGAAATTAAAGGAAGACTACAACCAATTTATGAAAAAATATCTTCTGTTAGGTCATATGAAGTTGGTAGATGAACCTAATGGTGGTAAATATTATTTACCTCATCAAGCAGTTATTTGAGAAAGCAGTTTGACGACTAAATTAAGGGCAGTTTTCGATGCATTTGCAAAAACGTCGGATGGGAAAAACCTTAATGATGTAATATATACCGGACCCAGATTGTAGCGTGATATATTTGATATCCTTACGAAATGGAGACTCTGGAGATTTGTTATCACAGCTGATGTGGAAAAAATTTATCGGCAAGTAATAGTAGCAGAAAAACACCAATAGTACCAACACATTTTGTAGAGAGAGTGCAAAACTGAATAAATAAAGGAGTACAAAATCACCACCGTCACCTACGGAACTTCTTCGGCTCCATTTTTAGCAATTAGAGCGTTAAAGTTATCCTATAATGGATAACTTTAGATTCAATATTAATTTTACGGTATGCGGCAATTTAACAAAAAGGCATGCACTCGCTGAGGTGGCGAAAAACTTCGACATATTAGGATGGTTATCTCCAATCACAATTACTGTAAAATTATTCATCCAAACACTGTGGATGTTGCACTGTAAGTGGTAAGGAGATTCTATCAGATGAACTAAAGCAAGAGTGGCAGCAATTTACAGTAGACTTATCAAATGTACAACAAATTCGTGTACCAAAATGGTTGAATACTAGAACGGATAAAAAGTTTCGACTACATGACTTTGCAGATGCGTTTAAAAAGGCATATGATGAAGTAGTTTATTTTAAACTTGATGAATTCATTACACCTTTAGTTGCGAAAACTAAAGTTAATTCGTAAAAAAAAAAAATAGGAAAATATTACCTAAGCTGGAGCTATGTACGGAAAACCTCTTGGCAAAACTCCTAAATAAAGTTTCAAGCACAATCAAAAGGCAGCATACGCCTTAAAGCTGTCATCCGAGAGGTGGTCTGAGAGGGAAGACCGCATAAATATATCACTTGCCACAATTATTCAACCAAGAAAAATATTGTGGAAAGAAATAATTAATCAATGCTCGAGCTATACAAAACTACTAAGGGTAATGATATATATCTACAGATACATAAATAAACTGTGTAAAAACTCGCAAGATTCAGATTATTTAACTGTGAATTTGAGGCAGCAGAAAAGTAAATATTATGATGTCATCAAGAAATAGAATTTCATGATGATATTATCGCATTAAAAAGAGGTGGCACAGTAAACACAAGCGGAAAATTAATAAACCGGTTTCCTTTCATTGATATGTATGGCATACTCCGGGTCGGTGGTAGATTGCAGAATACTAATTTACCTTATAATCAACAACATCCAATAATAATGAAGAAATCTTTCTTGACATCACAACTAATGGAGAAGGTGCATATTTCAAATTTACACGGCGGCAATTGACTTGTTGAATGAACTTTAAGAAAAAAAAATACTGGTTATTGGCATGAAGAATTGTGTGAAGAAATATATAAGAAGCTGTACTAGATTAGTCTCTGTTGATCCGGTGATGATAAAAGATCTAATCGGTCCGTACATACAAATTAAAAGCCATTATAAAAATCTTTGCTGTAAACATAAAACAAACAAATACTTTTGCATATTTATATATTTACATTCTGTCTTGATCTGTTTCGGAGAGACTACTAGAACTGTAAGTTTAAACACATACTCTTCTATTCGAACATGAGTTCGAAAAGAGCAACTGATAACGATGACAGCATTATCAAGCATGCTGCAAGTGTAAATTATTACCAACCTTTACAAACGTTAAACGATGATGTTTTCATCAGATGATAGTGCAAAGGTTTCCACTCAGCCAAAAATAAATATTCACCCGATTACTATACTAAAAAGCAACATTGATATTGTACATACGCTTTGTAAAGAAATTCATATCATCAAATATCCGATTAGAAAAATATCTATCAGATATAAACTTTTTTGTGAAAATCAGTACGACTATGACTCGGAAATTAAGCAATTAAAGTCTAAAAAAATATAATTCTTTTCATACACATCTAAGAGCAACAGACCGTATAAAGTTGTATTATCTGGTCTAGACAAAATAGAGCCAGAAAAGTTAAAAACTGAACTAACAAAGCATGGATTAACATATTTAGATGTTAAAAGAGTCTGATGTAAATTCGATAATAACAGAGAAACTATATTTTATATAGTGTATCGGAAAAAATATACTACATTTTTTTTTTGGAATTATCAATCCAAAATTCCTAATAACTTAACACCATATCATAACTGCCAAATGGTGCGTATAATTGTAACATTAAAACATTTTGTGCAAATTGTGCAGGTGATCACGAAATTCAAAGTGTACATCGACAGCTGTAAGGTGCGCAAATTGTAGAGGCGACCACAAATCCACAAATAATGAGTACTCCAGTAGAATCTCTTATATTAATCTGAAAGAACTTTATTCCAAGCAAACTTATCAATTTAACACAAGTAATTGCAATATTTATATTAATGTTACCACTCAAAGGAATGATATATATATCTACTGCAAATAGCTAAGCAAATATTGTTCGTTCGAATCACACAACTCCAACCACCTCCAATCTATTTCGCTCGTTAACATTATAATTAATCGAAAACCTAAGGAATTGTAAATCAAAAACTAATCAATTTAATGTAATAACTAATTTAGCTTTTAAATTTTTACCATGAACTTAAACTTGAATATAGCAATATAAAATTCTAGCGGTATCCGTACCAAACTATATGAATTTTTTGATTTCGTATTTCATTTAGTGGGCGAGTGATTTAACATCGGAGGCGTTTTTAGCAGTTTTAAAACGTTTTTTCGCTAAAAGAAGAGTTAGTTCCGATATTTACGCCTGCAATGGAATGAATTTTGTTGGTGCAAATAAAAAATAGACCATTTCAAAAATGCCGTTCGAAAAAATCTGTATTGAATTCGAAACCTCTAGTTGCTCTAAACAGAGATGATGCTGGTAAATGGATGTCTTAATGGACATTTTTGATTGGACGGCCCACCAATGCATATCCTGAAAATGTTGAAGAAATAAGTATAAATTCAGTCGATAGATGAAAGTTAATCCAAAAACTAAGTAACGATTTGTGGATCAGATAGAAGCATGAGTATCTTACTATTCTGCAACAAATTACCAAATGGATACTTATCCGTCTGATAATTGGAAAGAAGGTACTGTTTTACTGGTCAAAGACGGAAATACTCATCCAGCTAGTTGGCCGCTGGCGAGGATTGCAGAAGTACACAAGAAGATACAAAAGAAGAGATTTCGACAGCTGTAAAAAGCTGTTTTATAATGATGAAGAACCTGATAGTATAGATGTTAATGAAACCAGTTAAGCCGCTATATTTTGAAAAGAATAATGCTGTTTCAAAACCAGTCATTTATCTAGACAAAGTTGGACAAATAAACGCCGTAAATTTGAAACGGAATCTGGTAGTATATTACGACTTATCCCTGTACTGTCAAGAACTCGAAAGGATGGGTAAAGTGAGAGACGAGTGTCTAAAATTATGTTTATTTAGAGACTCATGTGAAATTGTGATTCAGTAATGGAAAGGAGATATAAACATCTTATTCAAAATAATGAGCTGCTTTGTAATAAGCCACGAAAGAAAAGAGCACCATTTGAGTTCGTAGGCTCTATTACCACATCCTATTCGGAATGATGGATGCAGACGATCGGAAGCAGATGGAGTAAAACATGAAAAACCTTCTAAGTAATCAAACATCCATCATTAATTAGACAATTAATGTGTTGAAAAACACAACTGAAAATGTTAATAGTAACTCCAAACAAATGTATGGCCACTTGAAGTTGCTTTACGATTAAGCAAAAGATGAAACCAAAGCTGAGCGTTTAACTATACTATTTTCAGTACTGGCTACACAATTGAATTTGATGACTGATGAGTGCCAAAAGATACAATCTTCAGTAATAAGTAAGCAGATTGATGTCAATTATAGACACATAAACACCGATATCCACACCATCACAACTACAAAAAAAAAAAAAAAAAAATATTGCATATAGAAAATGTATTGTCTGATAATCTAATTCTTCCTGGAAAAGCATGTGGCACCGAACTGAAAGAAGTGTACCGTGGAATGAAGGTAAAGGGAACTATAATTGGTAACAAACTAGTGGTCCAGGTTGAAATGCCTTTAATTCAAAAACACAATTCTAAATTCTATGAATTAATTACACTTCTTGTTGGCGTCAACAATAGTGCCATTATGCCAAGAGTAGAAGATGAGTTTATTGTTTATAACTTCGCAACTAATATGTATTTCTTGACATCGCAAGCGGAACTAAAAAAGTGTGAAAAAGTCTTCAAGGACAATACAATTGCATTGAAAATATATCCCGGAAACCAGTCGAGCGAAGTATCAGCGTTAAAACAACCTCGGCATGTTGAGTGTACATTTGGAGCTGTAAGAAAAAGCGTGTGGATGCAACTTTTCGAAGAAAATCAATGGATATTTACTGTGTTCGATAATTTCGTTATAATCAAATCAAAAATCAAAAAATTAAAAAAATTAGTAAATTATTTCTTATTTTTAGTAAATACAAAAGATTTAAATAATGTTTAAAAACTACGTTCTTTTGCATTCTTTATTCAATTAAATTGAAAATTGATTTAAAATTTAAGTAGCTACGAGATATTTAGTGCACTAACTATCATCGGGACTTCTTTTTTCGAAATATCTCAAAATTTCGAATTTTTGAAATCTTGTTAGTTTTTCGCGTTTGACAACATTGTTGTTGTTCTTACAATTTCTTACTTTTTACAAGTAATGAAAAGTATTGGAGCAAACCTATTATTAACTGAAATCAAATAAAAATAATGTAAATATTTTTTAATAAATATAAATATTCTTTGTGAAAAAATATGGATTTTCGGCTCGGTTCTCTTTATAAGATTAGTTCAAAATTTTTGCATCAGTAAGTTTTTGATATTAAAGAAACAGTTTTGATGCTTTCCTGAACAATTGAGTTTTTGCAGATAGTTGTTACTGAATGTAACAACTTTCCAAATAAAAACACATAATAGTATATCTAATATAATACAAGTTCTCGAATTTTTTACACTTTTCTGAAAGATATATATATTCTTGAAATGAGAAAATCGTTTGTATGCGTCTTTTACCTAACGAACAATAAATATAGACAAAATTAAAAACAGGAACATTTTTTATTTTCGCCAATATTTTGGAAACTGTTTTTATCCAAATTTAAAATTTTTTGTACTTCATTATTCCAAATAAAAACACATAATAGTATATCTAAACCAACAAAGAATATATGCCAGATAAAATATGTAGTTACTTCAAAAACCAACTCTTTACTCATATTTTGTCAATTTTACATATCTAAATTTTTTAGGTAAATACGTTTTAAAATTGCTTCTACTGAAAAAATAATTCTACTGAAAAATATTTTTTCAGTAATAGATACCTACTTTTAAATGTCGAACATTAGTCTGCCAATATTTTGTGATGCCACTATCCTTGATACCATTTTCTGAGTAGGATATGTATTGAAGGAACCGCTTAAAATGTTTAGTAAAGACCTCCAAATTTTTAGAAAAAAAAAATCCAATTTTGAATGGAAAGCGTGTATTCTTATCGAAATATTGTATTTCATATCCTTCATTTTCCCTATATGGAGTACTGGGCTCAAGATTCGGATTTGAATCACAACATTTGTAAAAAATATTTTTCAGTCACCATATCTATGCTTACACTTCGCTATCAGATTGTATTCGCTCCATTTTTAGTTTAACTAAACCATTTGATGTAATTTTCAAAGACTAAGTCTTTTACTGAAATGGTTTAAGATTAATTCTGTAGATACCTCCTCACACATCCGCAATTCTTTCATCCCATAAAATTTTTATTTAAAAATTTAACCTTTTCAGCATAATAAGGTTATGGGGGGCAAAGTAATTATTTTAACTACTAACTGGTTCATTAAGTGCTTAAAATCATATTTTCAAATCAAATACGAAAATTGTTTTTTTATATGTGAGTCTCTATAGCTGAGAACTACTAAGGGACAACCTCTAAAATTATACTATAATATAACTATGTGACTGTGACTGTGTTGTTGAAGTGTTTTACTCTATTAAAACTAAATCGTCGTAATGCAAAATGTAACGATTTTTAAGAAAAAATATAATAGTCAAGTTAAGTACATCTGCTTATGACGATATTCATGATAGAAATATTGATTGGCTGTTATGTTGCACGACTTTTGCATTATTAGACAATTTGACATTATTGTGGATAATTTTCCAAAAACGACTACCATTAACTCTAAATAATTCGATATAAAATTTGATATTCTTAAAAAATGGAATACACGTTTTGTGAACACATTTGAGACTGCAAATTTTTCGTTATTTTGGACTTTCTGTAAAGTTGTTTCAGTACTAATTGTGACAATTTTTATCTTTAAGAGAAGTTTAAGTTTAAGAGAAGTTTAAGTTCTCTGTATACTACGAGTATAATTTAAGCAAAATGGTGTCATTAATTTTGATCAATTCCTCATTAATAACAACCCAAAGCTCTTCTAGATTTTATGGAATTGAATATATCGAATATATTTTTATATTTTTTATATATATATTAAAAATTTTTGCAATTGAGTTAATACTTCTGATACATTTATTTCGATAATTATATCAGAAAAGAGAACTAAGGATCTATATTTGAGAATTTTTTGGAGTATGACAGATTTCAAACTGTCACAAGTAAAAATAATTAAAGTTCAAAGAATTACTATTTTTTCTTAACTTGAATTATTAATACCTAGTATAAAATGAACTAGTTGTCTATACTCATTCAAGTTTGGCGTTACGACTAATGATTTTTGCCCGAAATTACCACCCCAGTGGCTCTAGGAATAGTTATTAAAATCAATTATTTGTGCTTAATTTTATTTTCATTATAATCAATTTACCCAGGAACAAATGTATTAGTTACAATACAACTAGTTCCAGAACGCATGAAAATATACTGCACTCTTTCTACTTTGGCTTTACGACCAATGATTTTGGTTTCAAACTGTCAACTCCAGAACTAGTTCTGTAGAAGTGTTACCTATCTAGTATCTGTCAAACGCTTCTAGAACTAGTTCTTTAATCAATAGTTTTTTTTCGTAATTGTCACGTTCACAACTCATTCCATAGAACCGTTTCAGAACATGTTTTATTATTATTATTATTATTATTTTAATTAATTTAATTTTGTTACTCTTTTGGTTTTTCTCTTAATTTTTGGATTTTTTATTCAAGTTTTTTAAACGGTTCAAGGAAGTTATTTTGGAACCAGTAATTTGTTCAGGGAAGTGATGTAGAAGTCATACAGAATTAGTTCTTAAGCACTAATTCTCAAAAATATTTCTTAAAATCAATTTAGAATCACAATAAGGTTCTACCCTATGAATGCCAGAATTCTTTGCGACACCGCTAGTTCTAAGGATGTTATTAAAGAATCTGAAATGATTCTCATTACACCAGATCTAGAACCAGTAACTTTAGATCATGTTCTAAAATTTTTCCTGGGTAAAAATATGTATTTTTTTTATCACATATATGAATGAGTGGAATAAAGAGAGTATTTATAAAGAGAGCATTTCATTCATAAATGATTATTACAAAAATAAAATTAAAAAATAAAAAAAAAAAAAAAATACATTTTACTCACAACTAAAAAAAATGATCATGACGGTTCGATTGTAGCACCCAGCAATCAGCACATGATGATAGCGATGTTGTTGTTTCTGTTTTGTTTCTTTTTTTTTAAATAAGTTATTTATGTAACATAACTAACTAAGATATAAAATAACTAAAGATCTTTTATATACACTCAAAGAATTATATTAGTATAAATTACATATTCAATATTTAAAGTAAGTAGTTGAGGTAATTGTAAGTTAAGTAAATAATCATGGAATTTCGTTTATAATAGCTAGAAAATGGTCTAATTAATATGGAAAATTCATAATGATTTTTAGGTTTTGTTAGTTTTTGGGATTAGGTGATCAAGTGGCTACATTCCTAAGATTAGTTTAAAATAACATATATAATATATAAGATTTCTAAATTATTAAATTTTGATTTTTTTTAATTCGATAAATAAAGAAATATAAGTTTTAGTATATAACTTAAAATTGTAGTTTTTATATAGGTATGTTATTTCGTTTAGTTTGATACATAAATTTTATACTATAATTTTAGTATTTTATATTATACATTACTAGCTAACCTGGCAAACGTTGTTTTGCCATATAACTTATTTCTAGTAAATATTTTGGTTTTTAATTAAATAATAACAAATGTATTGTAAGTGTGTGGGGATGGGTGGGCATGCTTTTACTCTTTTTTGCTTTATTTCACGCCCTAAATGTTAAAATTTATAGACTTTAGTTCCTTCAAGACTTGAAACTATCGGATAATTAATTAAAAAGACATGGGTAGGGAAACTTTTACCCGATTTTCCCTATTTTATGCCCTAAATGTTGGAATTTCTCCAAAAATGTATATCTTTAAATTCCTTTCAGTGTCTGCATGCCAAATTTTAAGAATACCGGTTGATTAGTTAAGAGAGACAGGGATAGATAAAGAAGTACTTTTATATAATTAAACAAAATTTCAAGGTGGACACTCATTTAGTTTAGGATATATTAACGAAAATTTAATCTAAGCTATATTTTTTTCTGAACTAATATATATAAAAATAAAATTAAACTTAAATTATTATATTTTATTTCATAACTTAGAACTTCAATGATTTTTACTTCAACTTGAAATTTCATTAAATATTTTTTTTAAGAATTTTAAAAATATCGTTTTTTCATACTCCCCATATTTTACCTTTGAGCTTTAAAAATAAAAAACTTTACACATATCATTACAAAAACAAAAAATTAATGTAAAATTATGATTTTACCATATATAAGTCATTTATGAGCAATTAAGCATGTAAACTTGCGTGAAAATTAAAATATTTCTAATTTTCAAAACGTCATATTTCTGAATCAGAAACGGTCCTAAGTCAATATTTGTAGCGAATTTAATTATATATATATATATATATATATATATATATATATATATATACATAAATTTTTTTTATACCCTGCACCACCATAGGCGGTTGGGGTATTATGCTTTGTGCTGATGTTTGTAACGCATAGAAAAAGTTATCCAACCCTATTTCCCGTCTTAAATAATAAAAAATATAGGCTGTAGTTCCTTCCAGATGTTACGCTATTTGCCTGTCAAATTTCAAGAAAATCGGTTGATTAGTTAAGAAGATATAGGGAGGGGGAGCTTTTGCCCTATTTGATGCCCTAAATAATAAAAATTATAGGTTATAGTTCCTTCCCGATGTTACACTATTTGCCTGCCAAATTTCAAGAAAATCGCTTATTAGTTAAGAAGATATAGGGAGGTGGAGCTTTTATCCCTTGTGGCCTATTTTACATCCTCTAGCGATAAGAAATATACTTTACGACCTATTCTCATACCTAACAATTACACTTACAAAAATTTCATAAAAATCGGTCAAGCCGTTTCGGAGGAGTTCAATTACAAACTCCGTTACACGAGAATTTTATATATAATTTTGATAATTTTGGTATTATGTTAATGGATGTAAGAATATAAGTATTCATAGGGACCCTTGGAAATCTGTTGATGTAAGTGCGTTGGCAACAAGTTATAGCTGGTGTTAAAGGAAAATCTAAGAAGTCACGTGGGATTTTTTTTTCAGTCTGCAAAATTAATTCCACACTGATAAATCTGGTTTTTGAGGGCAGTTGTGCTAGGTATTTGTAAGATTTCTTTAGACACTCCACTTTGGTGCTTATGCACTCAACGTAGATTTGTTTAAAACTCCACAATTAATTTTAGACAATTTGCTCTAAAAAAAGGAGTGTATATAAGTCTTGGTTACCACATGCTTTTCTTAACGAATTTAATTGTTACCTTTAAATATGTCGAAATTTTCGTAATAAATTTTATAAATATTTATTTTCCATTTGTAAAAGTGCATGAAAATTCTAATTATATACAAATAATATAATTTTCCTGTCTTATTTGAATTTTTAAAATAAGGAAAACCTTTCACATGTTTTTAATTAATTATTATGTAATTTAATTCACTTGGAATTATATTTAGATTTAGATATAGTTTCTTTCACTTTAACTTTGGTAATGAAACTCATTTATCAATTTAATACATAATGAAGTGCGTAATCGCAAAAAGAAAAACTGCACATTTAGTAATAACAAAGGGGAATAAAGCTAGATACAATTAATTCATCTTTAGTGAGAGAAAAACAAGTGATATTTCATTTTTAGCTCTCAAAAAATATAACCATATATGGTAATAAAATTTATAATTTTAATGAGTGTAACTTACGCAAGTTAAAAACACGTTGACATATATTCAATTGAGAGTGACGTTAAAACAATATGATAAAAAAAATATTTCTACCATGCGAGAAAATGTGGAGTATTCCTTGTTAGTGTAATTAAATATATTGATTCGAGTATTTGTTTACGTATAATTTAGCAAATTAGTGTTTAATATTCCACTATTTTTTTACTTTTTTTTAAAGAAAAATAAAAAAAGAACTAATGTAAAAAATATCGTAACAAAGTTTGATACTTTCGACATTTCCCATCGTAATTTAACATTTTAGCTGCACAAATAATATTTTGGAATTTCCGGTCCATAATTGGTTAAGTTAAATTTTATATCAAATAAATGAAAGTAAATGTCAATAAAAGCATATATTTATCAAAAAAAAAAAAAAAATAAATTCGTATAAAATAGTGACTAAATTTAAAAAATCTCTTTTAATCGATTATTATCGCGGTTTTAAATGAAGTTATTATATTTTTCATAAATTCATCTATAATTAAGTATAATAAATACTTCCATGTGACTTATTTTCAAAAATTGCTAATTTAACTTTTTGGAAACAAAATGCATAAAATTGGCCCTGTTGTTGTTAAAGGGTTAATTACGTGTAATCTTCAATAGTCTATCCGTAGACCATTCCAATGGTACATTTGATCCCAATATGTGTTGAAAAAAGTCCGAAATACATAAAATTATATGTTTGAATAAAGAAAATATGATAAAAACAATAGCAATAATAATATAGTAATAGAATATTATAAATATTGAATTATAGTCAATTTACCCAGCAAAAAAATACAATCGGACCAACGTTGCACAGTGCCCTAAAACAATTTTTTTGGAATTAATTCTGTAACCTTAGAACTACTGAATTGATTTGTAGGAGCACGGATTCTTAGCGGGTCTGGGGGACAGAGGGTGGACCTTCAAAATTGGTTACCTCGGGTATGAAATTAAAAAAAAAATAATTTATGATTTGATTGAAACCAAAATTGTACACATCGATAGTTCTCATAATTCTTTAAAAAAAATACGCTTATGGGAGGACAGATGATAACTTACAGTAGGGATCAGAAGAAGGCGATATATATGCGATAGAGGAGATGATCACTGGAGACAAGGTAAGATGGGCCATAAACTCATTTGGGCCATATAAGTCGCCGGGCCCGGATGGCATTTTACTGGCCTTGTTAATGATAGGGTCATCTCACTACTCGTGAGATATACTCCCAGGGGTGAGAGAGATAAGGGTCATTTTCATACCCAAAGCGGGTAAGACGACTCACACGAAGCCCAGGGAATATAGACCGATCAGCCTATCGTCTTTTTTACTTAAGACAATGGAAAGTCTCACCGATCTGTACATAAGGAGGCGTATGGGAACTCATGTCATCAGCGACGCTCAACACGCCTATCTTAAGGGTAAGTCTGTTGAGAGTGCTCTGTATGATGTGGTGAGTTATATTGAACGGCATACACCTTGGCAGCTTTTCTCGATATAGAAGGTGCCTTTAACATCATTAGGATAGATGCGATTTGTGAATCACTCGCTTCGTTAGGTATTAGTGCATTTTTAATTGTGGGGATTACCCTGATGCTAAGCAGTAGGGTTATCAACTCGAAAATGGAGACACTAGCATAAGAAGCTTGTGACAAGAGGCACACCGCAAGAAGGGGTTCTCTCTCCATTACTGTGGCTCTTTGCAGTGAATGTCATATTGAGACAGTTAGACGCCATGGGAAGAAAAATCATAGACGTGGTAATGTTGGTCTAGGGTAAATTTCCACCCACAATCAGCGAGGTCATGCAATCAGGGCTGCGAGAACTTTCCCTTTGGACCAGCAATAATGGATTGGGGGTCAACCCTGAAAAGACTGATGTAGTTCTGTTTACCGGGAGATATAAAGTTGAGGCATTTAGTCTACCAGTACAGGATCGGATAGAACTCAGTCAATGCAGGCCAAATTTGCTTGAACAGCAAATTATCTTGCAGTAGAAATACTTAAGAAAGCGCCAGGAAGGGGCATAATTCTTACTACGCATGCAGGAACTCTATAGGGCAGAACTGGGGTCTCAAGCCGATAGTTGTATATTGGATATACACATCGGTTGTGAGACCTATCCTCACTTATGGATGTTCGGTCTGGTGGGAGACATTAAGAAAAGGAACTTTCTCTCTAAAGTTCAGAGATGTGCTTCAATTGACATTACAGGTGCCGCGAGAAGTACACCTCAGGCAACACTGGACATCATTCTCCACGTTCTTCCAATTGAGGACTTCGTGAGAGGAATGAAGGAATTGGGATAAATAGGGAATTTCACAGCAGGACATGTTAGCATACTTGACGAATTCGAATTTGACGATCAGACATTATCCTTGGTCGCCCAAACGGATTATGTCGGAACTATAATCGACTTCGGGGCTACTCTCGTTATCGAAATCCCTAGTAGGGACCCCTGGGCTGGACAGGAGAAGCTCCATGGAGGATGTGCTATCTTCACAGATGGCTCGAAGATGGAAATAGGCACAGGGGCGGGTGTCTATTTATGGGAACAGATATCAGACGGTCTTTTAGATTGTCTGATAGTTGCAGCGTTTTTCAGACAGAAATTCTAGGCCCTACAAGCCCTAGGATTACTGGAGGAGAACGTTGAAAGGGACAATAAGGCAACTATCTATGTGGATAGTCAGGCAGCACTACTAGAAATCCAAAGCCATTGTGTTAGGTCCAGATTAGTGATTGAGTGTAGAAAGGAATTGAGGAGGCTAATGAATGCCTACAGGATAAGACTCTGTTGAGTTCCTGGTCACTGCGACATTCTTGGCAATGAAATAGCCGATTAGCTAGCTCGCAAGGCTCAGAGCTGGGCAGATCTTTTGTGAAGGTATCGGTTACGATTCCAATTGGGACATATTTCATGGCCATAAGGGAATGGACTTTAGGACGAACGAATCATGCTTGGAAGAATAGAACGGACTACAAGGTATCTAGAGCGTTATGGCCTAGTCTTAAACTAGCAGATTCGAAACATCTTCTGGGCATGAATCGTGGGAATCTAAGGGTCATTGTGGATATGATTACCGGTCACTTCGCAATAGGGAATATGACTAGTAAGTGGGACAGCAGACTTTTGTAGGAAGCGCGATGATGTGGAGGAGCCAGAGACAGTATAGCATATACTCTGTCATTGTGTGGGGCTTCAGCGTAGTAGAACTAGAGGAACTTGCGGTTAACGGACTTAGTAACCTTATAGGATTCGTAATGGGGATAAAATTCCACATTTTTCTCTTTCTTTTTCTTTTATTATTCTATTGCCTTATCTTAATAAGGTCTCTCTTTTTCTCTTAGAATTTCTAGGCATTTATAAAGGGATCACAATGGACCGAATGGTCTCTGGGTGGAGGCGTGAAGACGCCGCCCTTTTTAACCTAACCTAACCATACGCTAACATGTGTGGGATAACTTTTAAGAGATATTTACATCGAAGTAAAATTTTGAGCCATTTTTGGACATGTCTTTTTTTTTGGCGCTCTTAATTCCTAAAGTCCTTAAGTCCTAAAATTTTTCTAAAATATTTTGAAGTGAAAATTAAAAAAAAATAGTATTTTTTGTGATTTTTCTCTAAAAGGTGGAGAGATTTTTTTCACTTTAAAATTGATTATTTTCCTCTAGACCATACATTTTTTGTTTGTAAAAAAATGCTTAATGTAAATATATGCAAAGTAAATCCGAGAGCATTTGGGGTAACAGTCTTTTCGCCAGCCCTATTAGAATTTCGTTAATTTTGTTTTTTTTATTTAATTGTGGAGCTCAAAAATTTTAAAGCTGAAATTAAAAACACACACACACAAATTTAATAAACTACGCCTCTGATAACGACAGGATGACCATTTCACTGAAAAAGTAAATTCTTAAAACAAGTTTTCCCCGAACTAGCAATTTAGAATAAAAAACTGGGAACCTATTTATGTTGTTATTTTAAGGACAACTTTTTTATATTACACTAAAATTTCATAATGATAGCTTTATTTGTATAGATTATATTTAAATTAAAATATAAAATTTTTTACAAAATAACACTAAACAGCATAATTTTACGTTTTTTGATAATTTTAATGAAGAAGTTTAGTTGTAATACTTTACTATGTTCAAACTATGTTTGAACACACAAATTATTCATAATAATTAGAAAATTTTATTATTTATAATTGTTATATTAAATACTTAACATTCGTAATGTTTTTCATCGCTGTAAATAACATAATTTACTCGCTACAAATAGCCAATGTCAACTTTTATCCAAATTTCGTTTCGATTTTGTCCAAACGAAATTTGTTAAATTTGAATTCCAATAAAAGTCAACACTTGCTATTGTACATTCAACCACCTGTAAAAAAGAGGAATAAAACTTTAATTGAAACTTACCTTTAAATTAAATACTTATCGTTTAATCTTCATCAAATTCATCCTAAATAGCTAAGACTCATAATCCCTAATAATAAATTAAAGAAAGTTAAATAACCCTATTTTTTTTTTTTTTTTTATTCTACCCAATGATTATAACTACTTGAGAATATTTATAATCAGCATCTCAATTATAAATTGGCTCAAGTAATCTAATCCATCCCCTACCACGCAGCCAAAATATAAATAGATTTAGTAACAGAACACCTAAGTATTACATGGTTCTTATCGAGCATCTACAAAAAACAACAAGTGAGAACAGTTTGTAATAATCAACTCCAAACAACAAAGAATGAGGTAAATCAAAGAATAAGATCAAAGCTCACCAGTCAATGTTAAACACCAAACGGTAAGTGACCTGCATTTTAAATTAAAAAACATATTATCACATACACATATACATAAAATTTATAAAACAAAAACATACATACAACAAACGCGTAAAAACCTAAAAACGTAAAAAAGAAACCTAAAAGTGTAGAAAAAACAAGCCATGAAACGTAAAAATTCAACGCGAAAAACAAAGAAATATTTATAAATACAGAAACACCGTGTAAAGAAAAAATTTAAAAAAAAGTAACTAAAATTACATTTTTTACGTGTAAATTATTATAAAAATAACACTAAAATCGCAACATATCGATATGTAAAAAAAATTTCCTTACCGCTAAGTGAAAAAGAAAATGTACAAGTACATAGGTGTCATATACATAAGTCATAAAAAGTAAATAAATAGTTTAGAATTCCATGCAAATAAATTCAATATATAAAAAGTTTAAATCTTCCCCTTGCTTCATAACAAAAAACAGAAGAAATTTCAAGTGGAAGATAAAAAACCGCATTTTCCGCTACATATTAAAGAAGCTGAGAGAAGGAAAATATAAAATTATTGTATGTTTGTTTGCCTTGAGGTATTTATAAAATTTTATATTTATTTGTGCAAACTAATTTTAAGAAAAAAAAAAAAAAAGAGTGCATACAAATTTTGAATTAAACAAGAGAAAAGAGTGAAAATTAGAATACATTTTTACATTGTAAACTTTAAAAACATAAATTGATAAACATAAATAATTAGATTATATGGTGCTCTTCTTATTAAAAATTTTTTTCATTAAAAGTGGTGGTTGATTTGTTATTTACACACAAAAAAATTATTTTTGGTAAATTCAACGGAAAATTAATTTGAAAAACATATCACTTACATTTCATTTTAATAAAATCAAAACTCACCTTTTTACTTTTGTTCGTTTTTCAAACAACATAATTAAAAAATTAAAAATAAATTTTTGCTAAAACGTATAATTTTTATTAAATTTCAATTTAAATAAAAATTTTTCTAATAAACTATAAATTTTTTGAGTGTACTAACATATTTCTCTTTGTCAAACAAGAATTAAAAGTAAACAAGTATTTGTGTTCCCACTATGAATTCTTAAGTGAAGTTGCAATAATATTCAAATCTCTTTGCTATTATAAAGTTCAATATAAAAAAATAGGAAAGTAATTACAACCACATTAGTCAGAGAAATCAAAGAGTGAATTCTTTTTTCACTTTTTAAAATTTTAACATTTTTCCAATAAATAAATAAATAAATACATAAATAATAAATAAAGTAATTATTATAAATAAAGCAATTATTATCTGTACATCTACTCCTAGTTGTGCTCTTATGAAAATTTAAACAAAATACAAAAACTAGTGTAATTCCTTTACATTACTGATGTTTACGTTCTCTTTACTTAGTTACCCGTTAAAAAATATACAGTCCAAAAGCAAGAAACAATATCAAAGAAACAGAGCAATAACCCGTTAAAGACCTAACATGTCTTTTCTTGTAAATATTTTCATTTATAAACATAAACATAAATGAGCAAAAGAACATCTTAAGAATTAAGTTAAAATTCAATTATATTTATCTAATGAAAAGCGCAAAAATATATGATTAAATTTTGAAAATTTTAATTAAACCTAAAATTTATTGGAATTGAACATCTTAAGAATTAAGTTAAAATTCAATTATATTTATCTAATGAAAAGCACAAAAATATATGATTAAATTTTGAAAATTTTAATTAAACCTAAATTTTATTTCAAAATAAATTAAATTAAGAGCACAAGAAAAAAAAAGTAAAAGCATGTAAATTTAACAAAACATCACTTTTGTAAAAACTTAACATTGTTTTCTCTCATTAATAATTAACATTCTTACTTGTATTATCCCAACTATAAACTATTTATTTAATTCTATTTTCATATTTAGATAATTGAAGGTAGATAACAGGTATCTAGTACTATTTTCTCATAGCCCCTAACCCTATTAAGAGAATATAGAAGAGAATTTATATTTGTGAAAATCCCAAGTGCGCACTTTAAAATTTTAATTTTTGTTTAACTAGAAACAAGTATCTGTAGCCCCTAACTTCATATAAGTGCTAACTTACAATATCTAACATTTCCCGCTCATATTCACCGTATTGGATATTCAAATCCAATCTTTCTTTCTTAGTTTTTAAATATCACATTATCCTATTATTCTATCTACTGGCTTTATTAAGCAAATAAAGAGAAAAAGTCCTTAATTAATAAACTAACTTTCTTATTCAAACCCTAATCATTTTAATTTGATATGTTTTCAATTTTTCTAATTAAAAATTACACCTACATCTCATAACGATTCCAACTCCTCCCCAAAGGAGCGTTTTTTTACTTGATTGTGACCATTTGTTTTACAGAACTCCCGCAGAGGAACAATCAGAATCAGTTCTTGAAGTAAAGTTAAAAGATTTAGACTCAAGATGCACAAAAGTCGATATTTCTTACGAAAGAGAAATGTTGTCTCATGATAGTGTAGTCACTAAAGAATTTAAGGAAGAGTCCAAGAAAAATTACGATGTGGACGCCTATTATCTCTGTACTTCACAAATTCTCAATTTGATGAAGATAGTGATTAAACTCTTCTAGTAATCCGATACTCACAAGCTCTTTCCCAAAATTCCGTCCCTAATACCTCCAGTAACTGCATAAATCTCTCCCTCCTGTAATACAGAGGTATACAAGACATCTATGAGCAATGGCCCTCGTTTCGTGACATGTTCACATCACTCAAAACTTTCTCCCGTCATGAAATTATACCATCTCCGTAATAAAACGAAAGGAGAAGCAGGTGCAATAGTCAAAAGATATCCCTTTTCTCATAATAATTTCGATTTAGCATGGAATGCTCTACAAACGCGATACGAGAATACACGCGTACTAGTTGATTACAAAATAAAAATACTCGTCGATATTCTACCAGCAACTGGCGCAGATAGTGAGTCAATTAGAAGAATTCAATCTTCCGTAAATGATTCTTTAGCAACCCTTAAAACTCTTGGGGTAGAAGTAGAAAGCTGGGACACTTAATTACAACCAAATTACCCGATTTCACCCTCTCTCCATGGGAACAATCTCTACCATCACCCCGTAAACTATCAAAGTGGTCACAAATGTCCCAATTTCTAGTAAATAGATATGAAGCTTTAGAACGTCTTGCAAGTATCAAAACCTCAAAGGATGGCTTCAGTCTTTCTATTAGACAGCAATCTAACGTACAAACATATTTATCCTGCAAGTTATGTGGTGAAGATCACAACCTTACAGCATGTCCAAAATTCTGAGCCATTATGATACACCAGAGAGTAGATTTCGTATAAATAACAAAAAAAAAAAAAAAAAAAAATTGCAATAATTGTTTAGGATCCTCACATCTCAAAGCGAAATGTAAAAGTAAGCATACTTGTCTTTATTTCAATAAACCCACCATTCATGACTACACATGACAAAAAAACTCACCCCAAAATACCCAAAATTTTCATTGTAAAGAGGCTTCCTATAATAGGTGCAATAACAACTCAAACCCTACAAATGTTACTCAAAGTAATCAGAATGAATCTCAAGTTGAACGCCCCGTAACGTCAAGTCAAATACAAGCTAATTGCTCTACAAGTAATGACAGTATTCTATTGCGAACTTCTCTAATGGAAATATAGAGGTAAACTATGTACGATTCGAGCGCTTATTGACCCTGGGTTTCAACGAAAATTCTTAACTGAAAGAGTAAGAAACCGACTTCAACTCCCTTACCAAAAATCACATTTTGAAATTGTCGGTATAGGCGGACAAAAGCAATCCGCAAGCAAGGAATGCGAATTCTCATTATATACAAGAAGATACAATTGAAGAATTCCGATTAAGGACATAGTTTTGCCAAAAGTGACTCAACAGCTTACTTGTTGTACATTGAAAATCCCTAACTCAAGTGAACTCAAAGAATTAGATCTATCCGACCTTACCTATAACAAAGCTTCTCAAATAGATCTCATACTTGGCAATGATTACGAACATTTCATTAATATTGAAGGTATTAAGAAAAATATTTGTGGTCGTACATCAGCATATAACACCATTTTCGGATGGGTGCTGAGTGGTCCTATGAAGACTCAAACTATTTAAGTTTTCACAACCTGATAAATCAGATCTCAATACTCTCTTAAAGAAGTTTTGGGAACAAGAAGAAGTTCCCTCAACACGCCCATGCTCAATTTAAGACGAAATATGTAAAAGTTTCTATGCTCAAACTATTACACGCCATGAAAATGGTAGATATATCGTAAGGTTACCCTTCAAGAAAGAATATTCCGAGAAAGTCTTCCTATTTTCTTCCCGATTTGTTGCTTTGGCATAATATTCCAGAATGGAAAAAACGTTGTCCAAAGATCCCGAAGTTCAGACCCAATATAATGCTGTTTTGAACGAATATCGATCATATAGAGGAAACTTCATCTTATGAAATTGTATCTCAAGGCAAATATATCTCGTTTTATTTACCACACCATGTTATCGTACACCCAGAGCAATGTAAGAGTAGCAAAAGTAAGAGTAGTATTAAAAAATTTAGGAAAACAAAATCCCAATTTTCCTCAATGATATGCTCCACACAGGTCCTACTGTACAAATCGACTTGATAGCCAGAATTTTAAATTGGAGTAAGTACAAATATGTGGCGATATACAGGAGATTTATCGCCAGACAACCCGCAGATAAATCTTTTCAGAAAATTCTTTTCTAACCCCAAAAAGATAGCCCAATCAAATATTACCAGTTATAAACGGTAACCTTTGGAATAAATTGCTACCCTTATCTTGCAATTCGCACCCTTCTTCAACAGGCGAATGATTCTGAGTCTCAATACCCGAAAGCCTCATAATTTTTGCGTACGAAAACGTATGTGGATGATATTCTTTCTGGAGGTTGCTTTCCCATTTACCAAAAGAAGATCTTTATGATTTAGATTTTCTTCGCTTCCATGAATCAAGCACAACTAAGACTCTTGGTATAAAGTGAAATGCTCTCACTGACACATTTTCCTAGACCTTCTCACCAATTGAACAATCAACAAAAATTACTAAACGTAAAATTTTCTCCTTTGTTGCTCTCTTCGATCCTGCTGAATGGCTTGCACCCAAAGAGGAAAAATACTCAAGCAAGAGCTGTGGTTAGAAGGGTTAGAATGGGATGAAGAAGTGTCATTAGCGTCTCTTCATAACTGAAATAATTTTGTTAGAGATCTCTAGCAAATTGAAACAATCTCTATTCCTCGTTGGTTCCAATGTACACCTGAAGATACAATTCAAATTCATGGCTTCGCCGACGCTTCCAAATCTGCATATTGAGCTACAGTGTATATTAGATGCCAGACAAAAACCTATACTACATTTTCAAATTTATTGCTCGCAAGATCTAAAGTAGATCCTATATAAAATATCTGTCTCTAACGCCTAGAACTTAATGAAACAGTTCTACTATCATCTCTAAAATTCGGTAATACTGAAATATACTTTTGGACTGACTCTTCCGTAGTGTTAGGATGGTTATCAAAACCACTTTCATCATGGGAAACCTATTTGGCAAATCGAATCTCGTAAATCCATCGATTAATGTCGAATGTAACACGGCGGCATGTGCCTATTCGTGATAACACGGCGGATCTTGGAACTCGTGGCTGTAGGCCACAAGATCTCGTACATAATCTTCATGGTGGCACGGACCATCGTGGATATATAAACCCTCGTTCGAATGGCCTAAACGAAATTCCGTAAAAATAGTTCAACCTTCGAATGAAATTCAGATGTTGCATTCAGAAGTCCAAGATAATGACATTTTGAAAAGATTTTCTAAAAACGACAGAGGTCTGTTGTATGTTATATATTCAGATTTTTCAATAATTTTATTAAGAATATTAGGCCAAACACCCAAGATGATAAAAGTTGTTAAGTTCAGACTTAATACTCTATCTCAGAATGCTTTCTATTCAGAAATATATCTATGTTTTTCTTGAAATCAAGATATACCCAATAAAAGTTCTACCAAAACTCTAAACCAATTCCTTCATGAGAATTCGATTCTTAAAATCAATGGTAAATTATCTCTATCTTCTCTACCATATAATGAACGTTATCCTATTACATTGGCTGGAAACTCCCGATTTTGCCAGCTTTACCTAACTTATTTACACTATTTTCTTTCTCACGCCAAATGTAGGCAAATGCGCCGAATGGTACAAACGGAATTTTATATCTTCTGTCTCAAACCGCGATTATAAAAGATAATACGTCATTGCAAAAATTGTATTATTCACAGACTGCAACCATGTTCACAGATAATGGCACAACTCCTTCCTGATATATGTACCCTTTCACCACCATTTCAAGTCACAGGCATTGACTTCGCTGGTCCGTTTGAAATTAAAATCTCACCTTTACGAAGATCTAATATTAATCATCCAGCAATTATTACAGTACAAACTCCCAAACTAGTTCAACATAAAAAAATAATAACCCTAAATTAAAAGAAAATAATTTTACAAATATTGGTATACATATTCTTACTAATAAAGACAAAAATAAAGAAAAAATAGGAGAAAAATAATAAGAAATAAAATTAGATAATAAAGGATAAGTTTGTTTCTTAGTAAATAACTTAATCGCATCACAAAAAGGTTCAGGAATCCCTATAATTCCAACCTTATTAGGACCCTTACAAATCTGAATATACCCGAACACTTTTCGTTCTGAAAGAGTTAAAAAAGCCATTCTTACTAATACAAAAGTAATTAATAATAATTTATCAATAATAAATAATACATTTTCTACAAAAACAAGTACTATTTAAGATAAAAATCACATATATAAATTCTAAATTTATTGTACTAATCTGCCAAAATATCACTACATTAATTATATTCAACATAAAAATAATAATTTATCAAATATTATTAGGTTCATTCGTACTGAAATATTTAAAATTTTTAAAGATAGAAACCAACCTGGCTTATACCGGTTTGAACTCAGATCATGAAAGAATTTAAAAATCGAACAGACTTAAATTTAAGCGACTACTAATTATATTTTAATCCAACATATGACATGAACTCTCCAAAAATATTAGGCTGTTATCCCTAACGTAACTTGTTTTTTTTAATCGTATATATATAATATAGCTGATATAGCTCAGAAGTACATGATATATGGTTTTGAATGGAAATTTATTCCCCTCACTGGGCGGTTTATGGGAAGTCGCCGTAAAAAGTTTCAAGTTTCATTTGAAAGGTATTGCTGATACTCAAAGATTTAACTTCGAAGAATTGCCAACTATTTTGCCTCGAATAGAAGGTGTTTTAAATTCTCGCCAATTATCTGCCTTATCCGAAGATCCATTGGATTTGATGACATTAACACCCGGCCACTTTTTAAGAGGTGCTCCACAAATGGCTTTTCCGGATCAAAACAAAGCACTTCATCATCAATTCTCTATCCAATGGAAAGAGGATTACCTAAAAGCTCTACAAAAACGATATAAGTAGAAGCACTCAGTTCTTAATATACAGGTAGCAGATCTTGAAGTGGTGGATGATTTGCAACCACCATACGAATGGCGATTAGGAAGAGTAGAAAAGACATACCCTGGCTCAGATAAGAATGTAACTACGGCAGGCATTCGCATATCGCCGGGAACTATTACTCAAGCTATAATCAATTTATGTCGCCTTCCTTATATGAATGATGAAAACTCTACTTAGAAAACAAATTTCAAACTTACATTTACTACATTTACATTACTAATAATTTATTAGTTAGTACTAACTCTTTTCTAAATATAACCCAATTTCTCATTGCTTTCAGCTTTTCTGTTGCTTATAACTCCTTGCCTACTAATTCGTACGTTTTTTTTTTCTCAAATTTTCTTATCTTCCCTCAGGAACAACCGAAGACTCACAACTACACGCCAACGCCATTCTCGAGAAGCTACCACTACTCGCCAAAACCACCACCGAGGCTCAGCCACTACACCAGAAAACCACATCAGACATCATCACAACACCTCATCGCGTCGCGCTTCGGACATTTACCAGTGCCGGATCTGCAAAGTGTTCCATTCGCTACGTTTTTATCATCAATTTTCAACAATCAAGAAAAGACAAGAGATGGTGGACAGACATCGAAATCGAGAACTGTTTGGTCAGAAAATATGACTTACGAGCTTGCTCTTCCTTGGATACATGTAAAAGGTGCGACAAGTACCACCACACACTTCTACATCCAACCCTTCCGAATCAAAGACAACAGAGAAGCGTTACCACCAACCAACAACAACCAAAACCTGAAAAGACACCACAGCCGACATTGTCAGCCACTCCAGATGCCAAGATTATCGTCGAAGCCATTAAATCCTTGGCGCAGGTACTCTGTACTACCAACTCTGATGAGAGATCATTTGTTGCTAAAACCGCAAGGCCTCCATGTTCAAATTTTTTAATTATTCATAATAATTAAAATTTTTTATTTATAATTTCTACATTAAATATTTGTAGCGAGTAAATAACATAATTTATTCGCTACAAATAGCCAAAGCTAACTTTTATCCAAACTTCGTTTCTATTAAAAACCGAAGTTTGTTTGAATTCCAATAAAAGTTAACACTTGCTATTCTACATTCAACCACAACAAGTCATGCTTTTATATTTACCTTTGTAATCATCCTTTGCTCTAACTCAAATTTATTGAATTATGAAACATAACCTGAAAAAAAGTTAAAGAGAATAAAAATTTCATTGTAACTTACCTTTAAATTAAATGCTTACCATTTAATCTTCATCAAATTCATCCTACAATCCTTAAATTAAAGAAAGTTTAATAACCCTGTTTCTTTCTTTTCTTTATTTTTTTTATATTATGTACTTAATATAAATAAAGTTTTCCACCCCTGTAAATAACATAATTTACTGTGCAAATATTTGGATTTCTTTAATGAAATTTTCATTCGTTATTAAAAGAACACCTGAGTTACAGGTATTTTTTTATTTTTAATAAAATCTAGCGTATTCAAGTCATTGTATCCAGCATATTAAAGAACACAACAATCAGGTATATCCTACAAGTTTCGGTAATGAACAATTCCATTTTAAATTTAAACATTTTGACTTCTCTGAAATTTTCTCTGTAGCATGTATACCGATAAGGCTTCTTACCAAAAAAATATAAAAAAGATTACAAATGGACTTTTCTTGATACACATCAAAAAAAATTTTTTAAAAACATAAACATATAAAAAATACATAAAATACTTTCAAAATTTTACATGGCATCTTAAATACAAGCTTTGACAAATCCACTTCAAACAAAAAAAAAAAAAAAAAAAAATATATATATATATATATATATATATATATATATATATATAACAAAAGTTATGGCCATTTAAACAAATACGTTAATCACTTTCAAAGCTACAGAGTTGTCACAGTTCTCGAAATACAAAAGAGAAAAATAATTTTACGTGCCTCTGTATCCTCCTCTACACATGCACCAAATTTTATTTAAATCGGTAACCAAGTCAAAATTTTTAAATTTAAAATGGAATTTCTCTAATGTAATACAACTATCAGGTATATCCAGCCATTTGATATTCCTTAGAACAGATAAATTAAGCAGGCCAATTAATTAGATATATTTTTTAGAATACGTTATATGCTTGTGGAATACGCAATATAAAAATATTGCGTAGTTTTATAGTACCTAGAAAACGTCCTTAAGATATAAAAAAAAACTTTTTTGTTTTATTTACAATATTAACATTTTTATCATAAAGACGATAACATAAAGCTTTGTGCTGCGTTGTTACTACATGAACAACAAACTGATTCAACAATTGTTACTGGAAAATTGGAATATTTTTTTAAATTATTCAAAACAAACATGAAAACAGTGAATAATTGCGTAAGGAAGTTTCAATTGAAGTATGGCACCTGGTTGGAAAGCATCATGGAAATTGAAACCACTAATGCAGGACCACTACTTAAGCAGTATGATTATCTGGGGCAGAAATTAAAGTGGACCGTTGGAAATACTGTCCACGGAATCCGTGTCTGAAGTTAAAGATTAATTTAAAGTTGTGTCACGATGAAATAAGCAACCAGCAAAAATAGCGGATATCCTTCCTGCTGCATCCTCAAGTCAACTTAAGCGGATGATACAAAGTATTCCAACACCTTCACTAGCTTCAGAGTTTTCTGACTAACCAAAAATAAATATACAAAATTGAGAAAGGCTTTACTCGCTAAAAGACACCCAATTCTGCCATGTTACAAAGATATACTGGAAAAAAAGCAAAATGAAATGAAAGAGCATTTATTGACTTGTCGCACTTAATTGAAGGCTTCTCTCAACATTTTCGAAAAATGAGGTAGTGGATCTTGATCTGACGTTAATATGCAAATGAAGATGTTATGGATTGCCAGCACTATCAGAATACAAACAAACTTCATCAGGAGAAAGTTGTACAGACTACAAAGTGTTTTTATGGCATCGCTGGTTCCACTACGCTTAATAATCCTACTAAATATGTTTAGACAAACCCAACTCCAGGATCAAAGGTATATTGCACAGTGGGGCAGAATCGAAATTTTTTGGAAATAAATCTGTAACTTCTGAGCGGCTAGTTGGATTATCATGAAATTTGGTATAGGCGTAGCACAGGAGCGCACAATGTTAATTTTGGAAGGGGGGCATAACAAACCCCTCAGGAGCGGACCTAAAGGGGCTCAAAGTTAGGTACCTCTGACATAAAAAATTTTTAATCGCTTGCCAAATTTTTGTTTCTCGTCCGATTACAAATATTTTTATATATTGTTGTAGGCCCTATAAAAAACATGCTTATATGTCCTATTTATCTCTTATAGTTTTCGAGTTATTTGCGTTTTTATTTGAATTTTTAAGCACCATAATTTTTTATGTTCTTGGTCCAGTTTTTTCATATATTTCCGACCGATTTTTTTTAGTTTTTTTCCTATCTTGTTAAAGAACAAAATTATCTATTGACTAAAAAAAATTGAAGTCGATATCTTTACCGAGTAAAAAATAAAAGATTTTGAATTTGGAAATTGCAAAAAAGACGACTTTTTGTGTTTTTTTTTAGCCGAAAAAATATCTACACTCTTTTTTATCTAAAATAAAATTTTCTTTAGCAACATATAATAATTTTGCACTTTTCTGAAAGGTAACTTCACAGAGATGACTTTAAAATAAAAAACAAGCCCAATAACTTAATTGCTCATGGTACATACCCTTCCGAATTCGACCCATTTTATATGAAAGTTTTGATTTTAGACCATATTTTCTCAAATCCCAAATATTTTAAGAATCTCCAATATGTTGTTAAAAGTTTTAAATCAAAATCTACGGGCCTTCGAAAAAATGTGGATTCTATAGCCAAAAATGTAAAAAATCCCATTTTTGGGAATTTTGATTAGTTTATTTGGGAATTCAGGAAAACCCTACCCCTGATTGAAATTTGGTTAACTTGCTTTTATTTATATTGATAAAATCCACATTTCCTGTAAATTTAATTAAGATATCTTTATAAACAAATATGTTATTACAATTAAAAAATTTGTATTTTCTCCAAAAACCCCAAATTGGGCCTTTTGTTTGGTTTATTTCTAAATAGCGAAAGAAATTTTAAAAATATGTATTCCAAATTAAGCTTATCCTTTAGCATATATAATTTTCGATCTTTTGCAAAAAGATTCGAGTCAATATCATGCCTCATTTCATTATATTTCCAATTTATTGTATATATGACTATATTTTTACAAACTTGCAACTTTTGCCTTTAGCTTTGTGTGAATAATTACTTAGAAAATTATGAATATTTCTGTATACTTTTAATAATATCTACACACAAAATATTTTTATAAAAATAATTAATAAATATTTTTTATTTTTAATAGGGTTGCCACGTTTCCCAAATTTAAGTACTTTTCTAAGCATTCATATATTTCTATAAATGAATATAAAATAACAAAACAAACAAAAAATGTCTATTTTAACTTAATCAATATTATTACTTTTGGTACTATATATATACGATTTATATATATATATACGATTTTTTATTACTTATTTACATTAAATTAATGTAGACAATTTTTTCAATATTTTAAACTTCTACTACTTATTTTCTATAAAATAGTCTATTGTATTTGTATACATATCTAAAAGATAATAAAGATCCTTCAAGTCTTCAGTATTTTGAGTTGATAAAGGCTCATAATAAATCCAACGTTTTCTCATTGATGATAGTACAGGGTCTGATGATAGCAATAGGCTATTAAGAATATCCTCGTTTTGTGACGTTCTGGAGCATTTCCTTGAGCTGAATAATTGAACGTGCTTAAAATCTCTGTTTCTTGCTTCTTGAGCCTCTTCTGTAAGCTCTGTAAGTGAAGAATATTTCGTTCAATTATAATTTCGCCATGACACAATACTTTATGTACTGTTGGTGCCATTTCTTTCCATGGATACAGAGAAACAAGTAGTTTAGAAATTTCTGTTGCATATTCTCCAAATCGAGCAGAGTTAATTTTGTGCTTACTATTAATTGCCATTAATAGTATGTTAGTCCTTTCAAGTAACTCTTTATTAATACAAGTTATTTTTGATGTAGCTTCGAAATTTCCGAAAAAACTTCTTGCTGTGTTTCCATCATTTGTACTACCACCAGTCGGCAGAGGTTTGTCGATGTTTAATCCCGTCTCTTCTCTGAAGTCTTCCTGGATTCTAGTTTTCTCAGATATTCTAAGTGTTTTTAAATCCTCGTTGTTTCTGGTAGGTTTTGTTAAATTTTCTGACACACTTCTATGCTTTAAATCATATGCTATGTGCAGAAAATGCTCCATGAACCGTATTCTGGCGTGAAGACAGAAATTCTTCATTAATACCACTTGCTTTACCAATATCTGATAATTGTGATTTCGTCTCATCACATAGTGAACATTTCCAAAAAGAAGATGTTTCCGTAATGGCATTACTAACCTTTCCATCAATCGTTGATAGACTTAGTTGAAAAGGATATGTCGAATGTGTATTGGTTCATGGTTATTGAAGGTTGTTGTAAATCATTTATTTCATCTTTAATATATTCCACTAAATCGTTTGTCCTTGTCTTTGCCTCCCTTGTGGAGCTTTTCTTAAAATTTGATATTTGTTTCGGCTGAGGTCAAGTTTAAGCATTAGGTACACTTTCGGCAATCCGTTTAAGACGTGGCAGTATTTCAGCAATATTAATTGCACTCTTAGGTTGCTTCTCCTTTTTTAACATTTCTTTGAATGTATCAGAAACCTCCTCATTCGAAATTATAGAAAGCTTATGGGCCAGTCTTTTCTTCTTAGATATTGTACTTAAATCATCATATGTCTTGCAGGGTGCTCCGTCGATATTTCTATATCATATCCATCCAATCGGAATGTTTAATTTTTAATCTGTTAGTACGCTGATTCAAGGACTTCATTTTTACGTAATACAACTTTAAAACCTCTCTATTTGAGATTCACCAATGAAGTCGACTTTGCATGATATGTAGATAAACACCATAAATGTAAATTAATAAAATACTTATTGATAAAGTTAAAATAGAAATTTTTTGTTTGTTTTGTTATTTTAAATTCATTAATAGAAATATATGAATGCTTAGAAAAGGATAAAGATTTAGTTAAATTTGGGAAATGTGGGAACCCTAATAAAACTAAAAAAATATTTATTAATTATTTTTATAAATATATTTTGTGTATAGATATTATTAAAAGTATACAGAAATATGTATCATTTTCTAAGTAATTATTAACGCAAAACTAAAACTATAGTCATATATACAATAAATTGGAAATATAAAAGTTTAAAGGCGCATATTTCTGAATTGAGTCATGATATTGACTTGAATCTTTTTGCAAAAGATCGGAAATTATATATGCTAAAGTATAAGCTTAATTTGGAATACATATTTTTAAAATTTCTTTCGCTAATTAGAAATAAACCAAACAAAAGGCAAAATTTGGTGTTTTTGGAGAAAATTAAATTTTTTAATTGTAATAACATATTTGTTTATAAAGATATCTTAATAAAGTTTGCAGGAAATGTGGATCTTATTAATATATATAAAAGCTCGTTAATCAAATTTCAATCAGGGGTAGGGTTTTCGTGAATTCCCAAATAAACTAATCAAAATTCCCAAAAATGGGATTTTTTATATTTTTGGCTATAGAATCCACATTTTTCTGAAGTCCCGTAGATTTAAAACTTTTAACAACATATTGGAGATTCTTAAAATATATTCCGCATGTCGATTCGTGCTTTGGGATTAGAGAAAATATGGTCTAAAATAAAACTTTCATATAAAATGGGTCGAATTCGGGAGGGTATGTACCATGACCAAATAAGTTATTGGGCTTGTTTTTTATCTTAAAGTCATCTCTGTGAAGTTACCTTTCAGAAAAGTGCAAAATTATTATATGTTGCTAAAGAAAATTTTATTTTAGATAAAAAAGAGTGTAGATACTTTTTCGGCTAAAAAAACACAAAAAGTCGTCTTTTTTGCAATTTTCAAATTCAAAATCGTTTATTTTTGGACTCGGTAAAGGTATCGACTCAAATTAATTTTGTTCTCTAACTAGTTAAGAAAAAAAAAAAAACTAATAAAATCGGTCGGAAATACTAGGATACATATGAAAAAAACTGGACCAAGAACATGCAAAATTATGGTGCTTAAAAATTCAAACGCAAATAACTCGAAAACTATAAGAGATAAATAGGACATGTAAGCATGTTTTTTATAGGTCTAATAAGGGCATACAACAATATATAAAAATATTTGAAATCGGACGAGAAACAAAAATTTGGCAAGCGATTAAAATTTTTTTATGTCAGAAGTACCTAACTTTGAGCCCCTTTAGTTCCGCTCCTGAGGGGTATGTTATGCCCCCTTCCAAACTTAACATTGTACACTCCTGTGCTACCAAATTTCCAAAAATCCAACTAGCCGATCAGAAGTTACAGATTTATTTCCAAAAATTTTCGATTCTGCCCCACTGTGTATTGCAGACCAATAATGTTTCAATATATAAAAGAAAGTAAGCAATGCATGCAAAACTGGGTTGGTACAATCAAACAATTAATTTAATTAATCCGGTTCGTGTTGAAACATATGGCTATTATATCAACGTACACTTTGAACTTCAATTAACAGTGATTGATGGAAAGATATGCAATATCATTACAAATACTGATTCATCCTGGACATGCTCTTTATGTGGATTGAAACAATCACAATTTTCACTCCTGCTCTACAAATATTAGTAAAGATGTCATAAACTTTGGTATATTTTCCTTACATACCCGCGCTTTTTGGAATACATGCTTCATATTGCGTATGATCTCAAATAAGAAGTATGCCTGGAAACCAACAAAAAAAAAAAGTGTTAGGAACAACAAGAAACTTATGGAAATAAGAGCAAATGAAAAAAGGCGAATTCAAATTGAAATTAAACGGATAACTTTTCTTAATATAGATAAACCACTAGTCAGCTATGGGAGTACAAATGATGACACGGAAATTCTTTGAAAACTATGAAATTAAGCCTACTTCGAAGATGTCATGTGATATTGAGAGCAGTTAATAGCAAACATCATATAAATACAGAAAATGTAGAATCGTCAGATTTTCGAATCAAACATGCTACCACTAAGTGAATTAACAAAAGAGGCACAGTAGTCTAGAAACTCTGACTTCAAACACATTCAACTATTTAATACAAGAAAAAGATCGAAAATATGTTAATACCGGGACCTTTTGAATTACTTTTTATTGCTTTCCGATCCTACCTAAAATAGATAAGAAATAAGTGGAATACTAACAATAATGTTAGTATTCAATGTAAATAAATATTTTGTTGAAATAAATGAAATATACTGAAATAAATAAATAGAATATACTTTTCATGTTTTTTATTAAGAATAGTTATTTTAAGTAATATAAACCTAAAGCTAATAAATTACTAATATCTCAGGTGACCAATTTCGGAGGTCCTCCCCCTACCTCGAGACCAGTTAGAAACTCCTTCTTCTTAAACACAGTTGGAATATACTTCAGAAATATATACGTGAAATTTCATTAAAATATATTTAACGGTTCAAAAGTTACACAAAATTAATAAAAATAATAATAATAATAATAATAATAATAATAATAATAATAATAATAATAAACATGTTGAAATATTGAAATGAAGGAAAATGTTCAAATTTTGCTAAAGGGGGTCAAGTTTCAGGTAGTTAAACGAATGTGCATACTTTTTGTGCAAGTTTTTTTTATCATTGGAAAGGTTATAATTTGATAAATAAGTTCTTCATTAAATTTATCAAACAATGTAAAATTTTGATGATTAGTGATATTTTGTAAAAAAGATGTGATATTTGAACATAAATAAAACCTATATAAATAAAGCTATCATTATCAAATTTTAGTATAAGATAAAAAAAGTTGTCCTTAACACAAGAACTTAAATATATTCAAACTTTTTTATTCCGTAATACCCAAAGTCCCAGTTCGGGGAGAACTTGTTATAAAAATTGACTTTTTTCAGTAAAATGGTTACCCAGTCGTTATCAGTGGCGTGGCTTATTAAATATTTTTTGTGTGTTTATAAACGTTATGCCAACATGCAAATTATAGGTATGTAATCAAGGTATTTTTTTTTAATTTCAGCTTTAAGATTTTTAAGATTAACGAAACTCTGATAGGGCTAGCGGGAAGACTATTACCCCAAATGCCCTCGGATTTGCTTACATGCATTTATGTTAAGCATTCTTTTAGAAACATAAAAAATATGTATAGTCCAGAGGAAAATAATGGAGAAAAATAATGGAAGAAAAATTAGACAAAAATCACAACAAATCTTTTTTTTAATTTTCTACTTAAAAATAATATAACTTTTTATCGGAACGACATAGGTATAAGATTTTTGTACGAAAATTATTTAGAATTTTGTACAGAATCCAGAGAATATTTTAGAAAATAGGTATATGATTCTTACACGAAAATTATTTAGAATTTTGTACAAAATCTAGATAATATTTTAGAAAAATTTTAGGACTCAAATTGAGCCCGCCATGTGAAAAAAACATGATCAAAAATGGGTCAAAATTTTACTTCGGTCTAAATATCTCTTAAAGTAAAAGATATATCCCACACATGTAATCGTATTTTTTTGTAGATAATTATAAGGACTATCTATGCGTAATTTTTTTTTTCAATCTAATCGTAAATGAAATTTTGGCGATTTTTTTTTAATTTTCATACCCGAGGTGACAAACTTCACCCCAGTCCCCCAGACCCACTAAGAACCTGTGCTCCACCAAATCAGTTGGAATGCAACTCAATTTGAAATTTCATTCAAATACATCCAGTAGTTCTAAAGTTACAGAACTATTTCCAAACAAATTCGTTTTGGGACCACTTTGCGTAGGCAAACCATTTTTCAGATAGTCCAAATGTTGGCAAAACGTGAGACGTTCTTCTATAAAAGTTATGCCAACATGCAAATTATAACATCATTCTACCAATATCCAATAGTTTTTTGCATCGTTGGCTAAACATTCTAAAAACTACATATCAACCACACTGCCAACATATGTATATCTTTTTGTAAAGTTTGGTTTGAAGAGTGTTTTATTCTTTATCTATTTTTGCTTCAAATGAACGATACACAAATTTTACTTAATTGCTTAATTTTAAAGCAAAAAATAAAAAAAAAAAAAAAAATTTCATTTTTTTTTTTTGCTTCTACTGTAAAAAATTAAAAAGCGTGGTTACGTCCTTTTGGATTTAGGTAACGATATAGACTTATACTATATCAATATTATTTTAATAAAAATATAAATTTTGTCATTAGATGCCTTCCTAATATGGAATAAAACTATATCGATAGATTTATAAAAATATTAAAAGAGCAAAAAAGGTTAAGTTTTCTTATCCCTCCTCTAAAATTATAAAGAGTTAGCTGTTTTGCACAATAAAGTTACGAAATAGTATACTATTACTAAAAGTATTTATTTTGTATATGTAAATAAGTTTATTTGTTTTATATTAAACAAATAAAATATGTATTTTGTTATGCTTATATAAATAACACTATGCGACAGTCAAAATCGGGATGGGATGAAACCAACGGGAAATGTTATATCGGTAAAAAAGAAGTTATACGTGTCCCGGCGTTTCGCTGGGTCATGTCTAGGAATCGAGATATATCGATTTGAAGTTAGTAACTATCATATAGGGGAAATTGTGACCTTTGGTGGTCTTTTTTTTTGACATAACTCGAGGAAATTAGGAATTACAATTCCTTTAATCTGTTCATACAACCTTTCGCTACATAAGCAACGGTTTCGCAGTTATGTATGAAAAAAAAAAAACTATTTTTTGCTAAAAAAATTGAATTTTTTTATTTTTAATTCATAAAAAATCCAAAACGGTAAAAAAAGTGTCAAGTCCTATTACTTTCACGTAAAGTCACATAACCTTTAAACAAAATGAGACATAGATCATGAAAATCGATGGACGCGTTTCACTTTTATTCACAATTAAGTGAAGGTATGAATTTCAAAAATTTGCTCGAGATATGCTCAAAATTCCTTGAAAAAAACATTGATGACTTTTTTTATGATTGTCAGTTATTAAAAAAAAAGTAATAAACAAAAGGTTATTTGATTTTTATGGTAGCGGTAACAAACTAAAAAACGGTCATAAATGTGCATGGACAATTAAAAGGAAAAAAGGAAAGTGCACTTTTTTAATTATTTGGGTTTTTTCCGTTGGCTACCTGCATGATTTTTTTACACAAATTGCACCCACATTTATGTGTGGTCATGTTTTAGAACGTTTCGAAAAATTTAAAACGCACACGAATCAGGTTTATAGCCACCCTTAAAAGATGCGCGAATTCATAAGTACCTCTCAGTAAAATATTGAAACTTACGTAGTATTTATAGGTGTTCACTGATCGATTTTTGTCATTCAACAAGTGTCTCCGAACGCGTAAAGTACGTTTTTTTTAAAGTGACGAAAAAGTAATAAAAGTATAAAACCGAAATGAGTGCAAATTGTCCAGAAAATATCAATTTATTTTGTTACGTTTGTGGCAAAAGCTTTTTCAACAAATGCTGCATTACTCACTGAGCAAGTGGAGCGCGCTTTTAAACTTTATTTTGATTGCGAAATAATTCGCGGCGTTTTGTGGGTCACAGACAAAATTTGTAAAACGTGCTTCAATGATCTTAACATATGGATCCAAGGGAAACGCAGTTCACTTCGTTTTGGTGTACCAATGATTTGGACTGATCCAGGAGATCACAATTCCGACAACTGTTACGCTTGCGCAAACAAAATATGTGGAGTAAATCGTAAAGGCCTTAAACGAAGAGTTTACATATCTGTTAAAAGTGCGCAAATACCTCTACCGCATTCGGATGAAATACCAATTCCACCGCTTCCAAGTCTTGAGGGTAAGTCACAAAAATGAAGTTAACTGACTGATTAAAAACAATTGGTTTTTTCCAGATGAAGACAGATCCTCATCCGATACAGACTCTGAACAAGTGGGCGAACCACCACGCAAGAAAGTAAAGGGCGCAAACAAACTAAAATAAGTTTTGCGTTCATCGATTTTTATAAACTATTTATATATGTAATAACCTAATAATTACCTGTAATAATTTTTAATTTTACGTGTTAATAATTATAATAAATAATATATAATAAATATTATCCAAATTCATTGAAACATAAAATCAATATTCTTGTCAAAATGAGATACCTTCACTTAATTGTGAATAAAAGCGAAACGCGTCCATCGATTTTCATGGTCTATGTCTCATTTTGTTTAAAGGTTATGTGACTTTACGTGAAAGTAATAGGACTTGACACTTTTTTTACCGTTTTGGATTTTTTATGAATTAAAAATAAAAAAATTCAATTTTTTAGGCAAAAAATAGTTTTTTTTTCATACATTTATTTATAACTGCGAAACTGTTGCTTATGTAGCGAAACGTTGTATGAACAGATTAAAGGAATTGTAATTCTTAATTTATGGTGGTTCTCGAGTTATGTAAAAAAAAGACCACCAAAGGTCACAATTTCCCCTATATGATAGTTACTAACTTCAAATCGATATATCTCGATTCCTAGACGTGACCCAGTGAAACGCCGGGACACGTATAACTTCTTTTTTACCGATATAACTTTCCTCGGTAGTTTGAACCCTTCCCGATCACTGACCCCTACCATTTGTTGCACAGTGTAATCAATTTTTTTCGTCTTCCTCTTTCTCCACAACGATCATTCACTGATGCTAACCAACAACTTATTTTTGGTTAAAATAGAACACTCCCAAACCAAATTAGCAAAATTAAAAGCAAATAATTTTAAAGGTTTCTTGGCATAAATCAAGATCAAACAAGGAAAATGTAGAGGCGCATCAAAAATCTTAAAAGATACAAATTTTATGGACCAAAAAACAATGTTCTTGGGTTAAAAAAGATCACAATATTAAACAGCGTTTCTTTATATCAAACTCTAATATATATAATTGGTATCTTTCAAGATTTTTGATGCGCCTCTACATTTTCGTTAAACATTACAAGCATCATCTAATTATGCCAATTACAGTAAATTTCGTTCGTAACGACATTTGACTTAAATTTATGGTCCCGATTAATTATATTTGTCGCTCTTTTTATATCTATATATGCAAGATTTTCGCAAATTGCAATTTGGTATGTAAAAATGCAAAAACAAAAGTGAAATTTTTGACTAATTTTCAAAAAGTCCATACATTTTTTTATTAAATTTATTTTTAATGCTTCTCCGATTTTATTGTGTAAAATAACAAAAAACTATGTTCATTAAAATCAGATTATTTTAATTCAGCCATAACATAAAGAAGAATTATAAATAATATTTTAGCTTCAAATCCTATGCTTCTGCTCCAATAATTTTATCAAAACTTTTCTCGGAAGGGCAAAAACCACCTTCTCTATACACAATTCACAGAGGACTTTATGAAGATGAAAAACATGGTCGAGCTGTATGGAGCATTGTATTCATAAGAAAAATAAATTTGCATAATTAGATGATGTTTTTGGTATGCGTTTTTGCTATAGAATAGGTAAAGTAATGGTAATTTTTTTTTCCTCTAAATTTATTTATTGAATCTTCACAAAATTAAGCGAACTATTCAGATCTTAACTCTAAATCTTAATTTATATTAAGTCCAACCACTGTCGGACGAAAAACTATATTTAATCAAAGGGTTTAGCTAAGCGGAGGTCTGTTGTGATCCTTCTTCTCAAATGGTTGTAGCCATCGCTTCTCATTATGTTTCAAGGAAGTGGGTTAGGGTGTACTTCAAGCTTCCTCAAATACGATTCTGCGTGTGTTCTTATTTCATCTTTGACAAGAGGAACATTAGGGTCCTTGTGAATGTTTTAATTTTTCACATACCAGGGTGCTGCAGTTATCATTCGCAGTATTTTATTTTGGAGTCTTTGAATTTTTTCAACACTTGAAGCTGAGGCCGTGCCCCATAGTTGGATACCATAGCACCATATTGGCTTTATAATTAAGTTATAGATCAATAGTTTGCAGTCTAGACTTAATTTTGAATTTCTACCAATAAGCCAGTTAATTTGAAGTTATTTTAACTTCATTTGGGTTAATTTTGTAACTATATGTGATTTCCACATAAGCCGTCGAGCTAGATGCATACCAAGATATTTTACTTCCTTTTTTTTGGGGTATAATCTGATTATTTATCAGGATTGGGAGCACGAATCTCTTCGCAACGTGAAGGTAATATATATATATATTTCTGTTCATTCACTTTTATTCTCCATTGCTTCAACCATTTTTCTAGATAGAATATATGATCTTGCAAAAGTTTAGACGCTTCTTGGGGGTTTTCATGAACGCCTAAAATAGCTGTGTCATCTGCAAATATATATATATATATATATATATATATATATATATATATGGGTTCTACTATTAGTTGGCATGTCAGAAGTGTATATTAAATATAAAAAGGGACCCAGTATACTGCCTTGGGGTACACCAACTTCAATGGACTGTCGTGAGCTTATAACGTCTCCCTCTTGAAGAACAAACTTTAGATGAGTCAAATAGCATTCCAGCAGTTTATGCGTATTTGTGTGTAAATATTGTTTAATTTTAAATAATAATCCTTCGTGCCGTACTTTATAGAAGGCTTGAGAAACGTCAATGAAGAGAGCAGAACAATATTTCTTTTCTTCAAACGTCTGTGAGTTTATTCTATGGTGCTATGTTTTTCTTTAAAACCAAGTTGATGTGTTGGAATACAATCGAAACGATTCACTATTGGTTTCAACTTTTTCATTAATAGCTTTTCAAACAGCTTTGATATATTAGACAATAGGCTAATAGGCCTATATGATTCTACTTTAGTGTGATCTTATCCGGGCTTAGGTATCTCTCGAATCTCAAAACAAAGGGGTTCAACTGCTCTAAAAAGAGGTACAACAGGTGGCAACTCCATTATATCATCTGATAAATTTGGGGAAAACACGTTCTTTAGATAACTAACAAACATATTCACCTTTTCGCTATCATTTCTTGCAACTGGTATTTTCAACTTTTTCGTAGCTCGCCATAGTGAGTAATTCGAATACGGGATAGCATCTAGGTTCTCCAAATATTTATTCAGTGATTCAGTTTTTTGATACTCTAGTAGCTTATTAAGGCGCTTTTGGCATTCTCTTAGCTTCGATCTGAGTTGAGGGGATCTGTGGAGTTGCCACTCTCTTCGAGCTCTTCTTTTTTCAGACAAGAGTCGTTCGACATCCACAGAACAAATTCTATTACATCTGTTTTGTCGGGGGGTTAGGGTAGCATGTTGAGCAGCAAGTTTTAAGATTTTTTCAAAATTACTGAGAGAGAGAGAGAGAGAGATCGATATCTTCTGGTGTTCTCAGCGAGATATTTTCCATGCAATGAGTGCTAATATATTTTTTATATTTCAACCAGTTTATTCTAGCGTTAGATATCGCTGAGATACTAGTGGGATACAAAATTTCTCGGGGGTTCAATATAGTAACAAAATTGGGTGAATGATCTGAAGATAATTCTAATGTAGATTAAAATGAATTAATTCCCTTGGTAAATTCCTCATAACAGAGAAATCGATGACATCCGGTATTTTATTTGGGTCAGTAGGCCAATATGTTGGTTCTCCGCTCGAAATAACATTCAAACCCATTTTAGAAACTGTATTGAACAAAACACGACCTTTAGGGGTTATAAGTCGTGATCCCCAGAATGTGTGCTTAGCGTTATAATCGCCAGCTGCAAGGAAACGGGGTCTTAGTGATTTAGTGTTGGCGAATACCGTTGGCGTTCCAAAAACTTATTTTTAGGCAGTTCATGGTTTGTTCAGCACAGCTTGCGATAGCATAGATTGCATTTTAAGCATTTCTTGCATCATATTGCTCATTGAATTTGTAAAATTTTTTACCGATTGAACGAGAGAATCTATTGTAGCTTCTAGCCGTGTAAATTTGAAAGCGGGCATTTGCTTTCTTGACTCTAGGTTCATATTGTGATTAAATTTATTCTGATGTTGATAGTCCTGCGGTAAGGATTGGTTGTTCTTAAGAATGCTTGCGTACGAGGCTTTGTTGTCAAAGGGCAAACTGGGGGTGATTTACTTTGAGGATATTTAATGGTTGAACGGGCGAAATTCTCGATTTCTGGCTTAGTGATTTTTTAACGACTGAGTATGCGGGACAGCCTCTGTAGTTTGCAGTATGGTTTCCTCTACAATTACTACATTTTTTCAATTTAGAGTCATCTTTAGATTTATTACATTGCGATGAATAGTGTAACTCTCCACAAACAACGGATACGGGTGGCAATCTGCAATAAGCCTTGGTATGACCATATTCTTGACAATTTATACATTGGAGTGGGCCCGATCGTTTATGTAGTTCTTCTACAGTAATTTTGTGGTGTAGTAAATATTTTATGTTATATATAGGATGAGTTCCATTTTTTTCAGTTTCGTACCGAACGGTTCTAGTTCTACACAGAAGAGCGGTTGAGGAATTTTATCCCGATTTCCAATGTTTATAACATTTTTAATCTTAAATCCTTTGTCCTCTAGACTTTTTTTGAATTCAACAGATTCAACACTAGAGTCAATACCCTTTATAACAATCTGTAGACCCTTGCTACCTTTCAGTTGATAAGTATAGAAACTTTTTTTTATGGGTTTCGAAATCTGTCACAGCCTTACGATAATCGTTTGCGCTATTTATCTGTATTTTTGTCTCATGAATTGTACCTCTTTTAAATGGGGATCACATAAAAGGAGTTTTCACCAATCAATGAGATCAAATTTCGAACCAAAGTGTTCGCGTTAATTTCTCTTGGATAAATGATGGTTTGTCTGGACTAATTGTACTAGAGGGTTCACTGTCCTCACATTGCAAAATAGGAAAACGATTTTCAGTGTTCTGTCTATCAGAGTTACTATCCTTAGATAATTATGCCAAAGGTGTTATTTGCGAGGACTTAGGGCTTCGTCCTCGTTTTAATGTATCGATCCATTCCAACTTGAATTTGGTATTTATTGTCATTACTTAAAGGGTGCGCAATCTCGGGTATAGCACCAGTTTAAGGGTTAATTGAATCTGTACTTACTGCGAATGATTCCTTTTCTGAAGTTGATTTACCTAGCATAACTTCAGGCGCAAATAAAAGAATGTTGTTTTCTGGTAACTTTCTACCAAAAGGTAGTTAGTTTGCTTTCTTTTGTTGAACAATCATTAATTGTCAACAAAGCGGGGAAGCAGGACCGAGCATGATTGACTGGCTTGGCGGTTAAATATCATCAATTCTTTTATTTGTTTTATTTGTTAAATTATCATCAACACTAAGCCTTCGCTCGTTAGTATTTGCGTTTAAGAGACTCATAAAGAGTGTATGCAAATACTTTTATTAACACTTGTGCTCTTTACTTTAATTGAGATTACACAATTAATCACACAAAGAAATATGAAATAAATGGCATAGATTATAATATTATATAAATATTATACAAATAGGCTTTATTTTATTTTTTATTTAAATTATTATATTATATTCACTTAAAAAATCAAAAAAAAAAAAATATCTAGGATTTTTAGATCAAGATCGGATTTATTACCTTTGAACGCTAATAACTTTAATTCATCTCAAAGCAAAACATGTACAATATGTAATACTGGAGAAGACGAAACTCTACAACACTTTATGGCAAAACGTCCAATACTATCAGAATTCCGAAAGAGATATTTTGATAAACCATATCTCAATGAATATGAACTTATTGAAGTTTTAGGTGGTGTAAGACCCAATGGATGGAATAGGTTTTACAATTATGTCAGCAATGCTTTAAAATATAGAAAGTTAATACTTGAAGAATTTTTATAGAATATTTCCTAAAACAAGTATATAGGTACATACATACATACATTTATAATTCATATATTATCTAACAGCCGACTTAATGTCATTGTTATTCAGTTTCTTTATTTATCTATTTATTTATATTATATTATATTATATTATATTATATTATATTATATTATATTATATTATATTATATTATATTATATTATATTATATTATATTATATTATATTATGTTATATTATATTATATTATATTATATTATATTATATTATATTATATTATATTATATTATATTATATTACATTATATTATATTATATTATATTATATTATATTATATTATATTATATTATATTATATTATATTATATTATATTATATTATATTATATTATATTATATTATATTATATTATATAATATTATATAATATTATATTATATTACATTATATTATATTATGTATATCGCTGATAAAATGATTAACATTTTAGAATGGCCTTTTCAAGGTCCAAAAAGAGAAGAGTCTCTGTAATTTAAACGAATTGGAGGATTAAATTATTAAGACTCCTACATTTTCTCCTGAAACACCGTACAACAAAAATGAAAATTTTTTCACACACAAGAAAAATTCCATATTCATTAGACCACCCATGCAATGTATGGGATTTACAAAAGTTTTGATTTTCCCTGCTCCACCGGCAGTTTATGGTAAATAATCCTAAAAAGAAAATATTTGTTTAAAAATTGGGCCGATCGGGTGTAAACCGGCCAGTCGCATTTAACTTTTGTCATAGAAATGTTTCAAAAGTAACTAAAATTTGTATTCCGCTATAACACTTTAATTTTAAATTTTTTGAGATAAAAACAATATAACCGTTATTATTCAGAATAAAAAGATGAAATTTATGACTTCTCGAGGTGTTATAACCGCTCAAAGTAAACATTTATACAAGGACTTGTTTTAAAAGGTCCTCGTTAAAATATGAACATATCCTATCAGTAACGATTTTATTATTTTTTAGAGTAAGATTTGTAGTTTTCTTTTATAGAAAATGTTCAAAAATATAGGAAGTATCTAGGTTTAAATATTCATAACTTTTTAAATTGCAATCCGATTTAATTGAAATAAAAGCGAGCAAGAAGATAATATGTCCTCTTTAAATCTCATAGTTAAAAAATAATATTGTTTAAAAAATGTGCATTATAGTGCTCTTCATTATTCAGATGTATTTTTGAAAATGCTCTCCACTTTTGATTTTCATTAATTCAATTTAGTTTTTTTTTTGTGACGGAAATGTTTACTATTTTTAAACATTTTTAGTAAAAAATACCATCACTTTTTCCGGTATAAAATATTATTTTTTAAATATTTAAGTTTTTGTACGTTTTACGCAAACTTGAGTGCCTCTGTCGCTCCTTATTCGTACAGGTAATACTCTTAATGGGGCTCGGTTAATGGAGCTTCGTATGCACAATATGACTCGACAAATCCTTTGCAATATCAAGGTGAATTGCTCTTGTCGTTAGGCAGGTAAAAATAATCATCCATTTCTTTTCATGTCGTCGTCCTATAGAAACAAAAAATGGGCCAATATAGTCTACGGCAATATAAGACAGTGCTCTCACCAATTTTAAATATTTCCCAAATAGAATAATTGAATTCTCATTTACAATAAAAACAAATTTCGACAGCTTGACACTCATGTTCATAAATATCATCCGGGAACTTGGACGAACTTTTCTTCTCATCGTTCAAAAATTTTGTAACATTTAATCAACAGGAAGCTGAGAACGCCTTTGAAAAATTCTGTGGCCTTGTTGCTTCGTCTGCAGGATTTAGTATACCAGGCAATCATCGCCATTGTTACAGCTCCGATGACTCTAGTATCTCTGCGATACTGTGGGCAACAAACTGTTTATATGTTCTACAGTTAGAGTTATGTCCATTGGTTTTATGTCGTGACAGGATATTATTGCTCCTTCATTCTTACGCCAAGTACTGTCGCCTGCGATTTGAGACACGGAATGGAAAGTGGATTTAATGGTGCGAATCTTGACTTGCCCGCAACAAAAACAATATTAAAATCATTGTTGCAACGTATCCTTCAATAGGCTATAGTAGCAAAAGGCATCTCACTTGCGTCTGAAAAAATGTGTAGTTCAACTACTGCTTCAGTACTAAAAAGGTTTCGTCCATAACATACTTTCATTTCGTATATATAATATATACTCCTGTACCTTACATATCATTTTGTATCAATCTCATCCGGAATCGGTAAATCCCATCCAATTTTGATCCTTCACAATTCCTGTAGCAGCATTTTAGATTTAATAATTAGGGGAGATTGGGGTAAACTGGATGTTTAGGTTTTAACGAAACCAAAATGGATAAGATACCACGAATGCTGATGAAATGTGTAGCGGCATGGAAGATACGTATTCCATTCTGCTGGTGTCTAATTATAGTCCACAAACTCTGCTTTGGTACTACCAAACAGAGACAACAAAGCAATTTACGATTGCAAACTTGTTTATGGTCCTTCGAACCGACTACTGGAACCACATCTATAACAGCATTTACGACGCTAGGTTCAATCTCTCTTCTATTTGCCCCAAACGCCTAGCGCTGCAAATTGAGTCCCTCAAAATTGCACCCAGTGCAAGGCGGTCGCCATGTTTAGGTTTCAACGAAACCAAAATGGATAAGACACCACGAATTCTGATGAAGTGTACAGCGGCACAGAAAATACGTATTCCATTCTGCTTGTGTTTAATTATAATCCACAAACTCTGCTTTGCTACTGCCAAACAGAGACAACAAGGCAATTTACGATTGCAAACTTGTTTACTGGAGCATACTTCAATCTTACTATAATAAAATACCAACCAATAATCTTTTGAATCCTCCAATGAAACTATTATATAGAATGGATTATTGTCTAACGTTTTGCATAAACATTATAAGATTATTTTATCTTTTGGTATTATTTTTCGTCGTAGTTTTAAATCAACTACTTTTGGGTAAAAAGGGAAATATTGGGGTAAAGTGGAAAGTATTAAAAATGACAAATTTTAAGATGTTTAGAATATGTTTAAATGATTTTTGTATTTATGTGACACAAATCAAAATTCCAATTAATGATGAAAACAGACAGGAAACAACTGATAAAACTAATATTAAATAATAAAACAACATTTTTTATTTATTATACCAAGTATGTATTTTTCCAGCATCCACTATTTACGCGATATTTGAATTCAGATTTTCTTCTTTTAATAAGCTAATGTAATGATTCATGTTAGTTCTAGGAATTTTAAGATCTTAATTTGGATATCTTTCTTAGAAAAATCAGCACTTAAAAAAACCTGTTGATAATATTTTATTTGCTTGCGCTCGAAAAGCAATAATATCATAGGTTTCATGGATGAAATATTATTAAGAAATGTAGTGCAATAATGGCAAACATATACCAGTAGTCTTTTTTGTAATGAAGGAAATTAAAATACCTCACAATACTCGTTTCCCCACATTTAAAATATTGACATTGTCAGACTCAACACCTCATTTTTTTTTTTTTTTTTTTTTTGGTTTTCGATCACCACTCAAAACTTTCGGAACTTTCGTGAACTTCAGAACAAAGCGACTGCCTCCAAAAGATTCCTAAAATTTTCTCCGCAGTAGCTTCATTTCCTCTAGATCATCCTCTTAGTTCGAAACCGAGTTGACGACTTTAGCTACGTATTTTGAAATACACGCTCAAAATTTCGAATAATTTGCAAAAAATTGCTTTTGAGTATGTTCTTCTATAAATGTATTTCTAATTCTTTTATTCATTTGTTCATTTTTCTTTTTTAAAATATCTTTGGAAAGTAGAAGAATCAGGCTTTTCAACTGTATGTATTTGTTATATTTTGGTCAAATATTAAAAGCAAATTTTTTAAACATCTAGAAAAAATAAAATTTTTCCACAACATTTGGAGTTTAACTGCGTTTTGTTATAACTTTTCTATAAAAACCTATGCAACGATGCAATAATTTTGAAGGCATTTTTGTTGTAAACATAACAAAATTTTGTATTTTTAAATTAGACAGAAACTGTAGAACTTTCTCGATTTTATCTGTAGTAACTCACTAAAGTTTACATTTTTTCTTCAAAAAGTAAAAGCAAAGATATACTCGGTCAAGACCGACTATATGACACCCTACACCATAGTGTATGAGCATAAAAAATTTGGGAAGGGTACTTATATTACACCTGTGGCCAATTTTACTAAATGTGAAATAAAATATACAAATAACAGAATCATGCGTTAATACTAACATCTAGATGATTTTATGCACTTTAGGGCGATTCCTGGAAGTGGGTTTATATGAGAGCTATGGTAAATTATGGACCGATTCTCATAAAATTTGGCAATGTTGATTCTACTTACATAAAACTTATTTGTGTCCAATGTTAACTTGACACTAACATTCGTATGGGATTTATGCACGTTAAAGTGATTTTCGGAAGAGGAGTTTATATGGTCAGTTGTGGACCGATTTTTATAAAATTTGGTACATAGATTGATACTTGTACAGAACTTCTTTGCACCGAATTTCATTAAAATATTCTTATTTTTGAGACATTTTTGAGTGTTTAAACTCTCAAAAATGTGTGTGGGGGCTAGGTGAAATAATGGACCGATCACAACCAATTCCCTGTATCACAAAAGTAACACGTGCCAAATTTCATTTACCTTTAAAATTGCGACTTGTATTTTGAACAAGGTTTACATGATTTAAAAAGTGATTCTGATTCGATTGGTATACTTTAATGTGGGTATTGGATTACTTTTTCCATGCGTTACAAACATCAACACAAACGCATAATACCCTAACCACCTATGGTGGTGTAGGGTATAAATATAAAAAATACTTTGTCTTAAAATATATGAAGAATTTTTCAAGAAAGTTTAGAAAATGCTTAATAACTTTAGGAGTTTTTAAACGATTTTATATAGGGATATCACATTTCATTCTAAACAAAATAGCATTTCAAAATTATGTAAACAATTATGTATAGTCTTAAAGACAAAAATCAGAAAAATTTACATCAGTCAAAATTTCGAAAAAGAAAAGGGAAATAAATTTAAAAAAGATGAATAAATCATTACTTAATTTTAGTGTATATAAAATATTGTAATATAGTTAAAAAGCTATGTTCCTCTGCTTTCTAAATCAATTTAGAAATTTCAAATTGACCAAATTGACATACAATTTTTGAAGCTACGAGATCTGGAGTGCAGGAACTACTTCAAAAAAGGTTTTTTCACAATATCTCGAAATTTAGTGGGTGTTTCAAAATGTTTGAAAATTGTTTTGTGATGTCCTCAAGAAGATATACAGCCCACATTAGACCGTTTTCCGAGTGAAAATAAAAAGTGCCACTTTGTAGCAGCGTGTAAATCTCGGCGGAGATTCGTCTTCAATAACAAATTCAAAACGCCAAAATAAACAAACATATGTATGTATTAGGGTGATCTATTATTCGATTTTTTAGAAACCGGTTTTCCAATAGTTGAAATTTTCAAATTCCGAAAAAACGGTTAACCGATTGTACTTTTAAAATTCCTATTCACAAGCTAAAATTTAATAATTTTTAGTTTTCAAAATTAAGAACTGGTATGTAGACAGACATAAGAATTGTGACTATCATAAAAACATTTTAACTGAAAATAAAATATATGAAAATATAAAAAAAATTTAAAAAGAAAAAATCAACAAAAGAATGACAGTGTCATACGGGAACCTACCTATAAACAGCGTGTAATTGTTTAAAGCTATTAAATGCAAATTCCTATCCCTACAAGTTTTTATTGAAATCGGACCATATTTTCAACTAGCACCCATTTCAGTGGTATAACAAAAACACAGGAAAATGATGACTTTAGTCGATCATTAGTATGCGTGCTAGGTCTAAACGTGGTCTAATTTTAATAAAAATTTTTAGTCACTCCTCTTACTAGCTGAGTTATACACCGAAAGTCTTTTCAGTTTGCGATTGTAATTTTAGCCTGTAGCCTCATTGAAAAATTTACACTTGCGGACTCCATAAGATTGACCAGGAAGAGATTTACCGATAATTTATGTAACAAAAGTTAAGCACATATATTTTTCCAGTGGGTGATAAAATTATCCTTAGAATTTTACTACATCCCAGACTTTTCCATTAATTCAAAAGTCGCAGTAAGTGCACGGTTTCTAGTGCTTAAAAATTTATATAAAAGATGTTATTATATTGAATTGATAAAAAAAAAAAACATAAAAAAATAATAATAAACCAATAAATTTTACATAACATCGTGAACACGACTTCTTACTCAGTGAATAGGTGTCAAATAAAAAGAGAACATTTTCCAATGACAAGCCGAATTTGCATTACTTCTGGATTGACTTCTTTGGATGTTCTTTTTTTGCTGGGAAATAGCGGATATAAAAAATTAAATCGCATTTAAGTAGTTCTGTAACTCCAAAAGTAATGATGGGTACATGAAAATATACTTCAACAAAATTGTTGGAAATTTTATACTCTATAAATATTGTAATGACATCAAACACGTACGATACACAATAACGAGATATATGAAAAAACTGTGGCTTTTAACAGCATGTATAAGACGCTATTACGAAGCTATATGCCAAAATTCGCTTTCCTACATCAAATTTCGAGGTGAAACCCTTATTTTACTGGACTATATGGAAATTTAGAGGAATCTATGTATGTTAAATTAGGTACAATAGGTTTGAAGTAAAACATTGTTTCTATACTAAATTTGTGTTCGATCTGAAATATATTATGAACAACACGCTGTTACAGTGAAAAATCACTCGAGAAATACATCCTCAAAATTTCGAGTTATTCGCAAAAAACTGTTTTTGGGTAGATTATGGTATTTCTAATTCTGTTATTCTTTTGTTATTTTCCCTTTTTAAACTTTTTTGGATTTGGTTTGTTTTTGTCAAATATTAAAAGCTAATTTCTAAAAAATAAAAGCTTTCGAGTTTAATTACATTTATTACATAATTTTTAAGGATATTTTTGTTGTGGATATAACCAACTGTCCACTGTTGAACTTATTAGATTTTATATGTAATAACTTACTTAAACTTTTCATACATTTTTAATTTTATACTCAAAAAGCAAAAACAAGAAAAAGAAAAATATAAAAAATATTTTGTCTCAAAATATATGAAGAATTTTCTAATAAAGTATAGAAAATGCTTAATAACTTTTTGAGCTTTTAAGCGATTCAATATAGGGATATCTTATTCTATTCTAAACATTCCAAACTGTAAACAACACACAGGATTTTAGAAAAAAAGTCAGAAAAATTTACATCAAAATTTCGAAATGAAAAGCGAAATAAATTTAAAAATGGCGAATAATTCATTATTTAATTTGAGTGTACATAAAAGACAGTTTAAAGATTAAAAACTACGTCGTTCTCTTTTCAAAATCCATTTAAAAATCATAAATTGACTTAAAATGTATGAAGCTACGAGATCAATGGTGCAGGAACTATCCTAAAAAAAATTTTTTTTGTGGTGTCCTAAAGAGGGTCTACAATCCTCATTAGATCGTTTTCCGAGTGAAAATAAAAAGTGGCATTTTCTAACAGCGTGTAGTTATTAGGGACCTTAAATATGGAGACATTTATATAAGGCTGTAAATATCTCGATACGCAATTTTGACAAAATTTTTGTCATTTAAATAAATAAGCATTAAGAATAGATTTCTATTAATTTTCTAATAGATTTTAAACTTAATAATAAGACATTTGATCTTATCAACAAAATGATGGCATTACAGCTGGTTATTTGCCATAAAATTAAAGAAAACTTGCCTTTATTTATTCGTGTGGAATCTTTTGCTGCATTTACTCCTATCGGACGTGTCCTCAGGTGGCCGATAGGAGGGACTGGTTATAAGGCACATGGTGCTTAAAGGCCACTAACTTGAGTGTTCCGATCATGGGTATTATCTCTGGTCCTAGAATTCCTTAGTCTCTCGCAGACCAAATAAATGCAATGCACTTTAAGGTCAAGGTGGTTGGCAGCAGTGCCGAGGACCTGAATGGATAGTTAGTGCTTAAATATACTAACAGCTAACAGCTCCCCTACAACGCTTATGGCTCGGGTTGGTTGTAAGCTTTAGCCTAGTCCGCGCACGCCGTCACTGCGCGAGATGGTCCTCCTTTTACTGGCATACTCGTGGGACATAATAGACTTTTCAAATTTAAATTCAATTCTGGGCATCTCGAGGGATTTCTTTGCTGGGACCAGTGGCACACAGAAGCTCGGGGATCTTTTTCTTGGATCTGAAGATGAGCACGAGATCACTGTGATCTCAGCTCGCGCTCAGAGTCAAGAGAGGAACCGGAGCGTCGAGGCGGGGTCTGAGCGAGGAGATATTTCGCCGGTCTCAGGAGGTCATGCGGCTCGCAGCAACTTACTTTAAACTAAGGAAGAGAAGGCTCGAAGTGGCGCAAAAACATCCCTTATCTATGTGCATAAGATAGTTAAGAAAGGCTCAATGCCACTTGCAGACAAGGATAAGTACCTTGTCAGAGAGCACAGGAGGAACGGGCCTGTCTGAAGGAAGGTGAGAATTTGCACAGCACTCCAGAAGTTTCTCATAAGAGCAAAGGAGGAAAGTCAACATTCTCAACAATCCATGCCAGAGCGGGGGATAAGGGTAGTGGCGAACCAGCCAAACCTGCAACCATTCTGGACCAGCAGGTAAGGACTAGCAAGCCAAAGACTACCGATGGTGTGGCTGTTCATGCACCGGTCAGCAAAACTGGCAACCAGTGGAGACCCACTGGTGGGGTTGGTAAGATCTCTGGCAAGCGAACTTTTTCTTCGAGCGCAGTTGGTCAAATCCCACGCGGCTCTTCTAAGGGTCCCCAAAAGGGGGTCACTAAAAGGGCCAGATCTCGAGATGACCAGCAAACCTCAATGGCTAAGAAGGCTGCTTCCAGCTCCGCTAAGGCCCCCACAAGGAGGTTATTAAAAGAGCTGGGTCATTAAGCGAACAGCCCTCAACATCGAAAAAGACGAAGGAATCAGTGCTGCAGAACTGTGTTGAAGCTGCTGTCATTGACAAAGTTGATCCAGATGGGAGAATCAGCGTTGAAGTGGCCCTTATCTAGGAACCTTGGATTAACAACACCAGGATATGTTCATACCATCCACATTGGAGAAGGTACATGTATATTAGCCAGGAACGATCTGAGTATTAACGTTCTTCATTCTTTTAGCAACGGGGACCTTACAGTTGTCCAATGGGAAGCCACTGGAGGCCGTAGGCTTATACTGGCATCCGTGTACATGCCATACGAGGCGGCCGATCTACCGGGCATCGCTCTGTAGCACTTGGCGGAGCACTGTAGGAGGAGAGGAGTGTACATGGTTCTTGGATGTAATGCGAATGCTCACCACTACCAATGGGGAAGCAGTGACATCAACAAGAGGGGTGAGTTAGTATTTGAATTTATAACTATTTATAATCTTTATATCTGCAATCCCACATTCCCACATTCAGAACGAAAGATAGGGAAACGGTTAGATTTGACTCTAGCGAACCAAGGGGGTGAATTTGTCAAGGACTGGAGGGTAGCTATGTATTATTCCTTTTCGGATCATAACATGATACCCTTTAGTCTTGGCTTTGTAAAACCGAGGAGTAGGCCTTATAGGAACTCCAGATGGACATATTGGAAGACCTTCGGTGAGTTAGTTGATAGGGATTTAAGGAATACTGAGGGCTGGAGAAATTCAGCTGAGGGTATTGAAGGAGTCGTGAATAATTTCACGAATGTACTTAAGAATAGCTTTGAGCTCAGTTGCCCGGTGATTTATCCTGGCAAAAGGGGGCAGCCGAAATGGTGGACCAGTGAACTTAGGGTCCAACGGTTTACAGTTAGAAAGCTGTTCAATAGAGCCAAGCGGACGTTGAGTCAGACTGACTGGGACAGATATAGGGAAAGCTTCATTAAGTATAAGATGGACATAACACGGGCGGAACGGACATCATGTATGAATTTCTGTGAATCCGTGGACTCGGTTAAGGAGTTGTCTAGATGTAGGCGGGTATTATCCAAGGTCCCGGTGGCGCCTGGATATATACAACAGGCGGACAACTCGTGGACCCTCTAGCTCGGAGTCCCTCAGCTTGCTGATGGTGAGACTGTAAGGATGTAGAATGTGATGGGAGAACAGGTAGCGTCAGTGATAACCTACAGTCCGGACCAGAGGAGGGTGATATCGATGCGATAGAGGAAATGCCCAGAGGGTGGAGAGAGGTAAGGGTCATATTCATACCCAAAGCGGGTAGGACGACTCACTCGAAGCCCAAGAACTATAAACCGATCAGCCTATCGTCTTTTCTACTCAAGAGAATAGAAAGACTGATCGATCTGTATCTGACGAGGAGTGTGGGAACTCAGGGCATCAGTGACGCTCAACACGAATATACGAATTGAGAGTGCTCTGCATGATGTGGTGAGTTTTATTGAACGGGGTCTGCTGCAGCGCTCCTCGATATAGAAGGGCCTTTAACTACATTAGGATAGAGGCGATCAAGGAATCACTCGATTCGTTAGATATTGGTGTATTCCTAATCGAGTGGATCACCCTGATGCTAAGCAACAGGATTATCAACTCGAGCATGGGAGATACTTGCATAAAGAAGCTTGTGACAAGGGGCACACTGCAAGGGGGGTTCTTTCTCCATTATTGTGGCTTTTGGCAATGAACGTCATAATGAGACAGTTCGATGCCATGGGAAGGAAGATCGTAGCCCACGCTGACGATGTGGTATTGTTGGTCTCGGGTAAATTTCTACCCACGATCAACGAGGTCATGCAATCTGGGCTGCGAGAACTTTTCCAATGGGCAAATAGTAATGAAAAGACTGAACTGGTTCTGTTTGCCAGGAGATATAAGTTTGAGACATTTAGTCTACCAGTTCTGAATGTGACGGAACTCAGTTTGTCGAGGGAGGCCAAATACCTGGGCGTTAACCTGGGCAGCAAATTGTCTTGGAGGAGAAATACTCAGGAAAGGGCCAGGAAGGGGCTTAATGCCTACTACGCATACAGGAACTCTATAGGGAAGAACTGGGGTCTAAAACCGGTAATTGTATATTGGATATACACATCGGTTGTGCGTTGAGGAAAGGGACGTATAGGAACCTTCTTTCTAAAGTTCAGAGATGTGCTTCAATTGGTATTACGGGTGGCGCGAGAAGTACATCTCAGGCAGCACTGGTCATCATTCTCCACCTTCTTTCAATTGAGGAATTCGTGGGAGGTATGGCTGCGCGGGGCTTACTTAGGCTGAAGGAATTGGGATTAATAGGGAGCTTCACAGCGGGGCATGCTAGCATACTTAATGAAGGCAAGTTGAATGGTCAAAAATTATCCTCGGCCGCCTAAACGGATTATGTAGGTACTATAATTGATTTGAGGCTACTCCCGTTATTGAAATCCCTCTGGATTGGAGCGGAGAAGCTCCACGGAGGGTATGCTATCTTCACGGATGGCTCGAAGATGGAAGTAGGCACAGGGGCGGGTGTTTACTTCATGGGAACAGATATCGGAAGATCTTTTAGATTGTCTGATAGTTGCAGCGTTTTCCAGGCAAAAATTCTAGGCATTTACAAGGTCCTAGGATTGCTGGAGGAGAATGTTGAGAGGGACACTGAGGTAACTATCTATGTGGATAGTCCGGCAGCACTGATAGCAATGGCAAGTTATTGTGTCAGATCCAGGTTAGTGCTGAAGTGCAGGAAGGAATTTCGGAGGCTAATGGATGCCTACAAAATAAGACTTTGTTGGGTTCCTGGTCACTCCGAAATTCTCGGCATTGAAATAGCTGATGGGCTCGGAGTTGGACAGGTCTTTTGTGGAGATATCGGTTAGGATTATCGGTTAGGCATAAGGAATGGACTATAGGTAGAACGAATGATGCCTAGCGGAGTAGATCGGACTGCAGGGTATCTAGAGCGTTATAGCGTAATCTTAAACCAGCAGATTCGAAGAATCTTCTTGGCATGAGTCGTGTGAATCTAAGGATCATTGTTGGCATGATTACTGGTCACCTCGCAATAGGGAATATGACCAGTAAGTGGGACAGTGGCGCTTCAGATTTTTGCAGGATGTGCGATGATGTGGAGGAACTAGAGACAGTGGAGCATATACTCTGTCACTGTGTAGGGCTTCAGCGAAGTAGACTAAAATGGATTGGGAGCCATATTCTGCACGAACTAAAGGAGGTTGCGGGTGAAGAACTCGGCTACCTTATAGGGTTCGTAATGGGAATAAAGTGGCATAGAGGTAGTCAGGGTTGATTTGAAGGGTCTTAGGATTTTTCTCTTTCTGCATCTATCAGCTTTCTCTGTTATTTATAAAGGGATCACAATGGACCGAATGGTCTCTGGGTGGAGGCATGAAGACGCCACCCTTTTTAACCTAACGTAACCTAAACTTGCATTTATTTAATTTTTATACTAAACTATTATGTGAATTTTTCACATATTTATTTTTGATGGAAAATTTCATATCGAAGGCTAAGGGCTATCTGCAAAACTGCAATTGTTCAGGAAAGCATAAAAACTTTTTCTTTCATTCATTTTTTAACATTTTGCAATCCGGTCTTCTATGATTTATTAATAATACGCGTACTAAACCTCACACATAAAGATCAATATTTTAAGCCCATTATTCGCGAAGTTATTGTAGATAGCTTTTTTTTTCTTTGTATATTATTAATGTGTGTTATAAAATGTTCAGATAGTCCTTTTTGTTTATTGAAAATTAAAGATGCAAAAGATTTTTGGTAAAAATTAGACAATCTATTAAAAATTTACGATAATATAACAAGAGATAAAAAAACGAAGTTTGGTTGTTAGCGGGACCATCTTAAAATGTTACAACTGTAAAATATCAGCAGTGCGATTCAGTAACTTTTAATGATTCGACAACTGCAAAACTTGTCAACAGCATTTGTTCTTTGCAATAATGATTGTACGACTCACTAAGTACTCTTAAACGATTATATATAACTATTGTTGTAGCGTAGCATCTCTCTAAAAGGAAATGATGAAATAAAAGTACAGTTCAAAACTAAATAAAAGAGAGAAACAAGCAAATTTGAGGCAAATCGAAATTATTTTAATAGTTTTGAGTATGTCTTTGATATTGATTAAGATAGGGCTTCCCTCTTCATGCTGCACGGACCTTTTTAGAAATTTTTGCTTTTTCGCGGATCCCTTGCCACATTTTCGTTTTTAGTATAGTAGAAATGAAAAACTCCAAAAGCTCACGAGGTAGAGATAAGTGGGGTATTATGGGGGAAATGATAAAATGTTGACTTTTAATTTTTATTTTTTAAAAGACTACTGTAAAGTTATTGTTTTTCTTAATAAAACAATAAAAATAAATTTTAAAAAATGTTTTTTATTTTTTTTTTTTTTTTTTTTTGCTTAAAAAGTATTTTTTAAATACACAATGTGTGGAACGTATTAAACAGAGGTGTGAAACTTATTTAGCATACGAATTTTTTTTTACACACGTTCTTATAAACACAATACAGAAACGATCATGCTTGTAACAATTTATACAAGTCATGTAACATAGATATTTGATATTAAACGGGAGACCCTTCCAACATGCCACGTATTATTTTGACGGGTACTGTATAATGGAAACGAAGGCCTATTACAACAATATGAATTAATTTGACTCTAAACCCATATATTTCGAATTTAGACTACCTAGGTAGGTATACTTCCTTAAATGTTAATAGTAAAAAATCGTAACAGTCCAATAATCACGAAGAATAAAAGTTTAATTATTTAACATAGAAACAGCATAAAAATAGGTATAAGTCTTAATTGTCTTTCCCTGTGTAAGAATTTGCTGCATAACCAAAATCAATGCATATTTGAACATTATTGCGTTATCGGACATTAAATGATATCGTATCATTGCCAAAAAAAGCTGTTGATTACATCAGAATAACGATTAAAACTGGTCACGTTATTTCGGTTGAAAGTTCTTACACAAGTATGAAGTATCAAGTTAAGCCAAACTATCATAAATATTTGAATGTTTTTGCACAGAGAATTTTTGTGAGATTTCAAATTAATAATAAAATAAATAATAATTACAAAAATATCAAAAATTCAAAATAGTAAAGAAAAATAGCAAAATTTAATAGAAAGCAGAATTATTTGCCAATAATTATATTATCTGTAGATTTCACATCTTTTAGTTTATATGTAAAAGTAGAAAATTATGGTGTTTAATAATAATATAGTTTTCTAATCTTTTCCAATAATGGTTTTTATCAAAATTTAAAAAACCATGTTGATTTGGGTAGAGTTTCACTTTTTTTGTTCGCTCAAATATACCTCTACTTTTACAAAACGTTTAGTGAATTGAACCCAAGTACATTATTTTACTTTTCATATGTTTGTTTTGAGCATCAGATGAATTCAAGATATCATTCAGCAGTAGAAATGAGGAATATTTTGGTAGAGGGGATTAAAGACGTCTTTTCCATAAAGAAATTTTGCGCATAAAAACACTTATTGAATCATTTTCAATTAATATATTTATTTTCCTGCTTTGTAGTTTACTGTTAAGATTGTATAGCGTCTCAAAAATTTAGAGATATAAGAAAAATGATATATAAAAATAGTTTTCTGTAAATTTTTTATAAAGATCTTCATTTTTGTATAAAAGGAAAATGTCTACTTCTGTCTTTAATTCATATAATCTCTTCAGAAGTAATTTATGTTCTGCATTTAAATCGACACATAGGGCATTACTAATTCTATTTCTTAAGGTACCAACTTTTTATAAAATTTACAACGTTTAGAGTAGTTTGAAGAGCACTTTTAAATATATCAAGTAAGGTTTTTGCAGCAAGTACCTGTCGGTGGATTACGCAGTGAAATTTAGGTGATTTAAAAAACCTGATCGCAATCCTATCATTGATGCGTCTCCATATCTGTACACTTATTTAAGTCGTATACAAAGATTTAGTAAACAAGAATTCTTCCTTCATTTCACTTTCTGCAATGAAATAAAAGTTGGTATAAATTAGAAACATCAGTCGTATTATTACACTGCAGGTCATCATTTTTTTTTTTCTGAGTTGTCTGACAGAAGGATCTCATGACCGTTTCTTTTGTGGGACTATCTAACAACGACAGCAAAATAAGGCTTTATTAAAAGTTCACAATTTATGTGTGGTTTCTTTACTTTTGCTATTAGCATTGATATTTTATACGTAGCTCAAATAGATTTTTCTCCATCCAAATGACAGGCATCTGTAGAATCCAAATTTGGCATAATTATGTATGCCAAAAACTAAAAATATATCATGTACAACAATTCCATACACATTTTCGGTCTCTCTCGCGGACCCCCTGGAATGTTGATACGGATCATCATTTGGAAAACCTTAGATTAAGAAGTTTCTGTAAATGGGTTTCTTTAAAATGACCACTACTCCTATAAAAAGATGCACAAACTTAGAATCACGAACTATAACCTTGGAAGTACAGAATACAACCTTAGAAGAACGACTAATTCACAGACTTCTTGGCTATTTTTTGTCAATATATTGTAATAACAACACAAACATTTTAATCTTTATATTGACGCAAACAAATATCGTTAAGTGTTAGAGAATAACGAATCGACAATTTTGTTGTTTACTATTTTAAACTATTCGATTAGTGTTAAAACAAGTTACTGAATCGCACTACAGGTAGTCAAAACTGTTCATAATTCAAATTATAAATATTTCCAAAAAAAATTGAAAAAAAAAATAAACTTATTAAAATTGTATTAAATTTCTTACTATCAACTCATTCAAAAGCGTTGTTTAAAGAGTTTTAGCATTATAATTTTTTGAAAATCAAATAAAACATGCACATAGCTCAGTTTTTCAATAAAAAAATCGGATATTTTGTATATGGCTCAAAAATAAGCGCAGAAAAAAAATAATAAAAAATAAGTGCAAAAAAATAGCTATTTTTCATAAATTTTAAACCAATCAAGATATGTATGTTGAAATGGTTTATAGGGCAGATGTACGATTAATAAAGGTTTGAAATGATTTAATAACATTCTTTTCGAAAACTGCCTCATAACTGGTCACGTCGGAGCAGCGATGATATGTAATAAGATGCAATTAAATTGTAGTCTTCATAACATATCTTTTAGCCGTTTTTGTTATCCTAAAACTATGATACAATTAAAGGTTCCAAAGGATTAATTCTTTAATTCACTTTTCAAAACCGAATTAAATTTGATACCCAAGTCATTTCTTTAAAGCTTTCATAACAATTCAATTCAATTTAATTATTTTAACTTTAAATGTATTGAATTAATTTTATAGCAAATTAATTCCTCAAAAAATTTACAATCAATTAAGCAGTTCAAGCTTAAAAAATATATTGAATCATTCAAATTTTCTTTAATTCAAATCTATTACAAATTAGCTTTAGAAAATATTTTTAATTAATTTTGTAAAAGATTAAAAAACAATATATTAAAAACTGAATGATAGAAAATTATTTTCATTCAAATTGGAGAATCTTTATGAATTAATTTAAAGAGATTATTCTATTCGAACAAAAAACCTTGAATGAAGCTATAGAATAATGTATTTGGGAATAGTCTTAAGGAATGAAAAACTAGTATTTCTTAATTCTGAATTAAACTGAGATTTAATTAATTGTTTTGAAGTTCTGAATGTAATACGTACTTTGTGCTGCATCTCGTTTTGCCAATTTTTTATTGTGACCTACTCCACGAGCAACAATATTATTTGAGCTCACTTCCATTACGAACTGTCGTCTTCGTGATTTTTCTTTGACACACTCACTAATCAGTTTAAATACAGGCTCCTTTTCTTTTCTATTTTGATGCCATTCCAATAATTTAGTAATTGGATTAGCAGAATCTGTTTCGAAGTTTATTTTTTTATTTTTGTTCCACTGTTCTGTTTCTTCTTTAGACTCAACTAAATTAAAAGCTTTAGTTTGCGAACTTGCGCATTTTTTGGATGCAGTTTTTAATTTAACTTTTTTTATTGGAGAAGCAGTAGGTATTATTGGTGGTAATTTGTTTAACTCTTCGAGCATTTTTTGAGCAGCTCTTTTTTTAGAAATCTTTTTTCCAGTTCCTTCTCCCTCCGTCACTAAATCTCCTACTATACAAGCGGTAATAAAAGTGCGCATATGTGCTGGTCCCTCCTCTCGCAGAACTTTAAAATCAACGGGCAAATTTCTTTTAATACCAATTTCGAAAACAAGGGATATAGGTGACTTATTATCATTATCCTCAGTAGTTTCATTATTGGCTTCGTCGTTATTTTCGTTATGTATTTGTTGTTTTAGTACTTGTAAAGCGTTAGAAGCAGCATTGTGTTTAGCTTGTTGCAGCGTCCTTCCAATTCCTTCAAATTTTCTCGTTCCAACTATTAGTGTAATTTTACATGCAGATGCTGTAGATAAATACGTGGATAGAGATTGTCGAAATGGGAAACAGTGATTTTGACATTTAGAAAAATACTGTTGCTTTTGGTTCAACGTTTGAATTTGTTTACTATTGTTTACTAAGTTTGAAGCAAATGGACTACTATGATTATCAACCATCGATGTTGGTTGTTGTGTTATTCTAGTTGCTTCAAAAGATTGAGCGGTTAACCTATAATTTGTCTTTGAAGTGTCATTCTGCACATTTTTATTCTGAGAGAAATCAGTTTGACTGGGATCAAATATATAATACGTTTGTTGACCAAGTTTCATGGCTAACGCATTTAATTCCACTGTGGGCGTAATATTCGATTTAACAATATTAGTATCATCATTTCGATTTGATTTAGGTACAGGATGCTTGTATTTTGTTTTCTCAATTGCTTCTTTTGCGGCTAAATGTTGCGCTTTTTTAATTTTAAACCCTTCTGCAGTATATTCCTCATCTCCTAATTTGAGAGTTACCGTAAATCGTTTGCAATGTGCAGGCCCATTTTCACTAGTAAGACGATACTGAAATGATATCTAAAAACAAAATAATAATCTTATATATTTTAATTTCATTTAAAACAAATAACACACAAATAGTAAAAGAGGAATAGGTCACATAGAAAAATATTGATTTTCAAACTGTTGCAAGCAAAAAATTTAAGGAAATAGGTTAAACGACAGAAAATTGAACTTGTTAGTAAATTTTTGGCTATTACGAGGTGAATAAAATTTTGCTAGTTCATAGGGCGTTTTAAAATTTTGTATAAAATATTTCGAAAATATAAAATTTTTAGAAAATTTGCATTTAGTTTTAAAATTTCAAACAAACTACATTATTTAAAATGCTTTATAATATTCGTTATTATATCATTTATACCAAATAAAAACTAGTAGTTTTTGGCTTTATTTGGTTTTTGAATGAAAAACTACGTAAATATCTTTGTTTTTTCCATACAAATGAAAAACCATGTTCAACTAGTGTTTATCGGAAATCAAGTAAGAACTACTAAATTAAATATTTATGACACATCCTTAATAAGCAGAATTTGTTTGTAGTCGGATGTCCTTCTGACTTTTAAGTGGGGTAGTGGTGTTAAAAAAAAAAAACCGAAACCGAAAGAAACGCCAATCGTCTAAGTTTGGTATTGAATTCATATATTTCTATATACTATATACCTTTACCCTTTTGAATACCCCATTGGTCAAAATATGAAACGTTGCACACATGCTTGCTGAGCTAGCTAGTTCGGGGTATGGGCGGGGATCTTGTCTCCTATTTGACCTAATGTTTTACAAATTTACAAAAAAAAAAAAAAAAATCATGTGTGTCTTATATGCCCTAAAAATTAACAAACACAAAAAGGTATTTTTCCATGTTAAGGTTCTAGGCATCTCTACCCTCCCGCCTATAGTTTTCCTTCAGAGCCAGAAGAAAATTTAATGGAAAACCCCTAATACATATTTTCCCTTTCCTTAAGAACTGGAAGTTTTACATGAAAATATTACTATAAACCATATTTAATTTAATTTCTTATTTATTGCAGACAAATTCATTTAAGTTTTATAAACATATCTAATATTTTTCTTGATATATAAAAAATATATTCGCATTAACATTCAAGGGTTAAGATAAAAGAATATTTATCTTAAGAATAAAAAACAAAACAAAAAAAAAAAAAAAAAAAAAAAAGAAAAACTTAATAAAGAAAACAAAAGTAATGTGTAAAATCAAACCCAAAAAAATTTAAAAACAAAATATCAAATAATAAATATATATGTATATCTGTACGTAAATTGTAATTACAAAGAGATCTTATGCATTTTTACTCTTAATTATTCTCATTTACGGTGATAATTCAAAGACAAAAGAAAATATATAGCATGCGATTAGATTTCTTTGTGATCAATTCGTACGATACAAGTTTAAGAGAAAATAATTTTAAAAGAAGAAGTATAACAAAATACAGTAAAATAATAACTAAAATATCGAACTTACAATTTCTTTAAGAACTCTAACGCTGCTTGAAGGCCTCCAACATGTTGATGAGCAGTACAGCAGTGATCAATTATTTAGTACAGGTTTTAGTTTTTATAGTTAGAAACATTTTAAGATGTTATACTTGTTTTCTCTTAAATTTGTTATGGTGATTTTAATAATTAGGCATATTTATGAAACCAAAGTATAGTAAGTTAATTATATTAGGGCGTTTTTTTTTATGAAGACATTTTTATGCGGAAATTAAATTTAGTAGTAGGAAATTAAATATGTACTTAATGGCATATACGTAGGTATAATTAAAAAATAAATAAATAAAAATAAATTATTTAGTTTAATTAGAAATATAGTTGTTAGGCTTTCATTATAACTATTTTATAGATTATTGAAAACATGGTTTTAATAAAAATTATAGTTTATATTAAATTTGCAAAAAGTTAGGGAATATATATATATATATTTTTTTTTATAAAAAAATAGTTATTTAAGGTTTTAGAAAATTTTCCGAAAAGTTGTTGATTATTTAGATTAGTTATAAAATTTTTAGAAAATTTTTAAATTAATTAACTTTTAGAATATTTTGATAAGTGTTATATATTCTTAAATAAGTGTTAGAATAATGTATTATATCATTATTAGTTGAGTGCGATATAATTTTTAGTTTAGCACCTTTACTGGTCACAATCTGGTAATTGAAAAATTGATGAATGCAGTTGTAAGGTAATGAATTCTGGTTGTTTTGGCTTATATTTTGGACACCCTGATATTGTAGCTGGTGTAGATTTTAATTATTTAAAATACATAGGTTCAAGCGGTAAGGGACACGTATAACTCGTGCTTTATTCTACTTATATAACGTGTAGCCTTAAATGATTAAAAACTGGCAATAGGCTATTGAAGTACACGACCTTTCTGCTTGCCTCTTATATAACTTCGTGAACGAATAGTCTGGTAGAAAAGAAAAGGGTTTCTTCTTGGGTTTCTTAATTTCAGATAAAAAGAAATCTTTTTAACACAGATTTTATTACAAGTAAAATTGTTTAATTTTGTGGTTTTATAAAATTAATCAAATTGATTAAAGAAAAAGAAACTTTATGAAATTTTAAATTCACGTATAGGTTTATCACTTTTTTTGGTAATTAAACTTTTCTCCGATTTTTAATGTGTATCGTTATCACCCAAATTTAAGAAAGAACGCAATTCAGAAATTTTTATAACTGGTTACCGCTCACTACCTCTTTCTTTCTTTTTTTTATATAATTTTATATAATTGATCATCATTTACATCGTATACCTGAAAAATACATGATGTAACTTTGACTAAAGCAATTAATAAATGATTGCCAAACATACTAATTAAAAGTCAGAGATGGGCCTACGAACATATTGTTTGACTGTTAATGATGTGGATTTTTATGTTATGACATACGAAATTGTAGATTGTAGTATAATAAATTTATTTTAATAAATTATTTTGACGACTGATTCAAATTCAGTTATTACACATTCTTGTTTTGTAAATTTCAGAACAGTAAACTTTCATATATAAAGAGAAAAATTAGACGTCAAGTTTGTAGAAATTATTTGTATTAGCTCTGTAACAATGCTAGTCAGATTTACAAAAAATGACAAAATACAAAGAAAATTTGATTACGAGAACACTTTCCTGCAAATTCTGACTAAATTCTGTTAATTTTACTAATACTGGAACAGAGATATTGTTTATAACATTTTTACAATAAATTATTTATTAGGAAATGTTAATGCGATTAAAAAAAAGATATCCAAGAAATATGAATTTCAATAAAAACTACATTGAGTACAAAGAAGGTCTGTAAACGCTTTGCTTTTTGAAGTTTAGTTTTTCTTTTGTGAATAAAAGAAAATATGCATCGAAATCTCGTTCCCTATATATAACACAATAATATTTAACTAAGCACAAAGGATATTTAACCAAAATACTCCTCCTTGACCGATTTTTGTTTTTTTTTCAAATTAAAATATTTACTTGCTCGACAAATATTAACTTTTTTTAAATTTGAAGTATATTTCCCCTTTCTCTTTTTTAATTTAAATAAATGTTATGGTTTAGCTAAGGCTGCCATAAAGCATTGCAATAGAGGTCATAAACAATTTTTTAGGAAAAAATAAAAAATGGCTTACGAAGTGAACTTATTTATTTGCTCGTAACGATAAGTTTTTAGTGTAAAATAAATGTAATCATTTCTAAGAAAGTCCTCAAAAATAAGTAGTTTTATTAACTTTTAATAAGATAAAATTACACTTAAAAATGTATGTCAATATATTAAGAAAACTACAAAAGTAGTGAATTAGAATTACAAAATAACATTCTCGCAGTGACAACTATCTGTAAGCACTAATTACTTCTTTCCAATAACAAGAATGAGGTAATTATAATTTTATTTGTCCATGATATTACGTAATTTACACATATTTAAACTATATTTAAAAATATAGTTGTTTATAGAAATGCTGACCCACAAAATTTCTTCAAAATCCCCTTAAGACTTTCAAATATTCCAAATTTTGACCTTTTATAGGTTGTCCAATTTTCCTAAAAACTTCATAATTTAAATTCTAGACAGGAATAATGATATTTTAAGAGCATTACTTTTTATTTTAAGGGCATATTTTCTAATTTTAAGAGCATTTTTTATGCTCATAAAACGCTTTTTTAGATCATATTTTTGGATACCCTGATTATCATATTATGTAATAATTTGACTCTACTCTAGTACTGACAGAAAAAACAACTAATTTTCTAATGTTAATTATCGAATATACTTACTTTGTTAAATCTTGCTAAATCATTGATAAGACACATTGGTGTTTTTTCTCTAGAACTCCTTATAGTTTTTTCATTGTCATCGTCGATATGAACATCGGAATTTGCATTATTTAGATTTAGTTCTGAAAATGCAAAAGTGAACATGCAATTAATTAATAACTTAATTTTTAAAGTTACAGTTTGGAACATATATAGTACCGACAATACAATAAAATCACGAATCAACTTTAAATTAAATTCATAATTAGTAAAATATTTTAAGTGTAAAGTTTATGTACACAGGTAAACACAAAAAAAAGTATCGTGAAATATATGTTACAGGTATTGTAGGTATAGTAACTCAAATCTAGAGGAACATTTCGGTTTTCTCCATCACGTCCCATTTTTAACCCATTGGCTACCAAAAAAAATATGCGTTTTTAGGTTATGAGTTTTTAGGTTATATAATTTTCTAGATAATAGGTACAGCATATTATTTACTCAAGTCTTATAGACACTATAAAATTGCAGTATAAGTCTACAACCCACATAGCCCCCGAAGACTTTAAAGTTGTAAACATCAATAATTTCTCAATTAACCTTCAAAGGTGTAAGAGTGGGTGTAGAGAGGAAATTTGTATTTGATATAACAAATTTAAATAAGCAAGTCAGCAAAGAATTAGAAAAAATTACATCGTGAATAATTTCTATTAATTGTTACTCTTAGACTAAATATAGTGGAGAAAGTTAAATGAAACATTTCCATTACGTCACAATTTTAAGAGATATAATGTTCTTATTTTTTCGTGCGGAGTTTTCACTAGTTTAATCCCATCGGACGCGTCTCCAGGTGGCAGATAGGGGGAACTGGGCGAGAGGCACTGGATGCATTAATGTACGGTGCTGGAGCCCTCTCCCTTTGCCGTCATTAATGCATCCTTTGTATCACACCCGGTCCTGGAAACGGATAGGCTTGCTGGACTGGATGCGGTGCAACTGATGTATTCTAATTGGTGATTCTGCTAAAATGAATGCATCTCTGGCACTGGGTACGGTCTTGGTGCCATACGTTTTCCGTGGACCAAATAAACAGGTATCAACTTTTAAGATCAAGGTGGTAGGTAGCAGTGCCGAGGATCTGAATGATTAGTTAGTGCGAAAAGAAACTAATCGAGAACAGCTCCCCTCTGATGCTGATGGCAAGGGTCAGTTGTATTACAGCCTAGTCCGCATACGCCGTCGCTGCGCGAGATGGTTTATATTTTACGTGCCTACTCGTGGGACAAAAATTGAACAGGAAAATTTTACAAAAATAAATAAAAAAAAAAAAATAAAAAAAGACGAAGGGAAAATGGACGGAGGGGATTTGGCTAGGGAAAAGGAAGTTACGGACGCTGACATAGGAGCTAGGGATAGTGTGGAGTCAGGGAGAAATAATGACGACGTTATGAAAGGGGGGAAGCATGAGAATGAGGACGATGACATGGACTTGCTGAGACTGCATAAGGACATCCTCATGCAACACGGACAATTACTGACCCAACTGACGGAGGAGGATAGCCTGTTGGACTCGGCGAAGGATCTTGTAGGATCCAGTGCGACGGAGGAACTGGAGGACCTGTCTCTTGGGTCCGATGAAGAATATGAGACAACAGTATTCTCTGCTTTTGATAGGGGCAAGGAGAGTGGAACTGCAGTCACTGTGACATCACTGGTCACGAAGCAGGAGAGTTCGACGGGCCTTTGCTCAATCGGTAGGAAGCGGTAGCAAATCCAATGGATGAGCAGGCCGCAACCGACAGTCGAACGGGATTCGAAAAGGCGAAGAACGGCGTTATGGCCTCCATAGCTGCACTAAAAAAGTTGGCTAAGAAGAACCCATCGCTGCTAGACGGACGGGATAGGCATGTTCGCAGGAAACACCGAAAGAGCATATACAGGTTTGAACGGACCTATGGCTGCATCGCTGATATCTTGGGAATGTCTTATCCCGATGGCTTTAAAGTGGAGGTAGAGGATGGTCCGGAAATTGCTCGCAAGGGTAAAGAATCCGTGTCTACCAGTACTTTGGAACCACAAGTCGGCGCTGACAATCATGGAGTTGCTCACAAGCCATCCAGCAGTCCTGTAACTTCTCGCAAGGGAAAAGACAGGTCAGCTAGGACTGGTAGTGGGACTAAGAAGGGAGTAGAGAGGGTAAACCAAACTCTTGCGAGCCTCGCTAAGGACTCTCAGATGAGGTCCATTAGAGGAGCTCTGCCTGGAGAAGATACTTTCTACCTCTAAGAAAGCTGGTCATGTACCACATGACTCTTTTAAGGGTCCTCCTAAGGGGACCATAAAAAGAGTGAGGTCTGGGGATGACCAGCAGATGCCATCGGCGAAGAAGGTTGGTAAGGCACCAAGTGGTCCGCTTAAAAACTCTCATAAGGGACTAGTAAAGGGGGTAGTATCTGGTGACGATCAACTTTCATCGTCAAAAAAGGTGAAGGATACTTCCAAGTCGAATATTCTTCAAGCAGCAGTCATTGACCGTGCTGATTCAGGTTGTTACGTTCGGGCTTGGCTATGTCAAATTTCGATATTCGAAAAATGACAAAACCAAAGAGGTTACGGATGGTGCACATAAATCTGCACCATTGTGAAGCGGCCTCGACCGAATTAATAACCTACCTCAGTGAGGCCAATGTGGACGTGGCCATAATCCAAGAGCCTTGGTTAAATAACAACCAGGTCTGTGGTCTAAGGTCTAAAGGAGGATAAGGTGAGGACTTGTATTCTAGTGAGGAGGAATGAACTTCAGTTAATTCTTCTTAATTCTTTCAGTTATGGAGACCTTACGGTCGTTTAAGGATAGGCGTTAGGAGGCAGCAAACTAGCCTTGGCCTCGGTGTACATGCCCTATGAGGCGGTGGAACCACCGGATGACAAGGTGTGGACCTTAGCCGAGTATGCATGACGGAATGGAGTACGTCTATTGCTCGGTAGCGATGCTAATGCACACCACAGTCAATGGGGTAGTAGGTATACTAATAAGAGAGGTGAGTCGATATTTGATTTCATTACGAATGATTTTTTAATCTATAATAAGGCAAATACCCCTACGTTCAGGACGAAGGATAGGAATTCGGTAATAGATATCACATTGACTTACTCTAGGGACCTAGTTGAGGATTGGAGGGTAGCTATGGCGTGCACTTTTTCTGACCATGGCAGGATAACCTTTAATCTGAACTTTCTGGGTTCAGAAGGGAAACCTTTCAGGAATCCTAGAAGGACGGATTGGCACGCTTTCAGGCGTGGTCTGGGATCAAGATTGACTGGAACTCCGAGGGAGTTCATGTCGAGGGATAATCTTGACGAAGTGGTAGAGAAGGTAACGGGTTCTATTACCAGAAGGTATGAGCTCAACTGCCCCGTGAGCTATCCGTAGGAGGAAACAGCCGGTCTGGTGGGTAGAGGAGTTGAGAGTTCAACGGACCACAGTTGGCAGGCTGTATAACAGGGCCCATAGAACTGGTAAGGACGAAGATTGGAGCACCTATAGAGTGTGTTTTAATAAGTACAAAAAGGATATTAGAAGAGCTAAAAGAGCCTCGTGGATTAAGTAGAGCGAGGCCATTGACTCTGTCAATGAACTATACAGATTCAGAAAGATACTGTCGAAGGATCCTAGTGTTCCTGGAAGTATCCAGAGATCAGATGGTTCTTGGACGGAGTCTAGCTCTGAGTCACTTAATGTGCTTTTGGAAACCCACTTTCCGGGTTGTAAGGATCCATTGATGGAAGGATCAGGTGAGGAAGAGCACTTCTTCACAAAGTCCGCCATCGGGGCAGTTGAAACAGTGGTGAGAGACTTGATTACGGTTGAGAAAGTTACATGGGCGGTGAATTCATTCGAGCCTTTCAAGTCACCTGGCCCGGATGGTATTTTTCCGGCCATGTTGCAGAACGCACCGTTGGTGGTTCTACTACTACTGGTCTACTACTGGTTGAGATTTTTAAAGGGTGTCTGCTAGATAGACACATACCGAGGGGGTGGAAAGAGGTAAGGGTCATATTCATACCTAAAGGTGATAGGACTTGTCACTCAAAACCCAAGGATTATAGACCTATCAGCCTATCGTCTTTCCTTTTGAAGACATTAGAGAGACCTATATCTAAGATCTTCTATTGGCACCAACAGCATGAGTAGTGCTCAGCATGCTTATATGAAGGGTAAATCTGTTGAGAGTGCGTTGAATGATGTGGTGGGAACAATGACATCGGTACAGGGAATTTACAATGGCCGCGTTCTTGGATATTGAGGGAGCGTTCAACAATATCAAGATTGACGCTATGAAGCAGGTGCTGGTGGATCTTAAAGTACATGACTTCTTGATCGATTGGATAATCCTCATGCTGAGCAACAGAATTGTCAATTCGAGCTTGGGTGGAGTATGTTTAAGAAAACTGGTGACGGGGACACCGCAAGGGGGAGTGCTCTCACTCCTGCTGTGGCTATTGGCTGTCGACGTGATTCTGCGTCAATTTGACAGCAGGGGGCGGAAGATCATGGTATATACTGATGATGTGGTCATACTGGTAAAGGGAAAATTTCTTCCCACAATCAGTGAGATCATGCAGTCCTCACCGGTACTATGTGGAACTGAACTGAGGCTTTCCGACTAGGCGAAATATCTGGGGGTATTCCTCGATGGTAAGCTGACCTGGAAGAGGAATTGTCAGGAGAGACTCAAACGTGCCCTCAATGTCTACTACACCTGTAGAAACTCCATAGGTAGGAATTGGGGGCTCAAACCAAAAGTTGTAAATTGGATTTACACCTCGGTGGTTAGACCAATTCTTACTTATGGTTGTTCTGTCTGGTGGAACGCACTGGAACGTAAGAGTAATATTAACCTTTTGTCGAAGGCACAGAGGTGTGCTTCAATTGGCATTACAGCTGCAATGAGAAGTACACCACAAGCGGCTCTGGACGTCATACTTCATCTCTTACCCACTGAAGAGATTGTGAAGGGTATGGCAGCAAGGAATTAGGACTATTAGGTTCATCAAGAGCAGGTCACTCCAGGGTCATATACGAGATCAGTTATGGTGAGGTTAATCTGAACTCCATGGGGGTATAAGATTACATGGCCGCTGAATCAGCCTTTGGGGTATATCCTGTCGTGGTGATACCTGATAGGGAGATCTGGTACGGCACTGAGAGACTGTATGGAGGCTGTGCAGTGTGCACCGACGGATCGAAGATGGACATAGGTACTGGTGCGGGAATCTATATTATGGGCACGGATCTGAAAGGCTCTTTTAGACTCCCTAATGAGTGCAGCGTTTTTCAGGCTGAGATTCTCGGCATCTTGAAAGCCGCAGAAGTAATCAGGCAGAACGTTGTGAGGGGTACTGAAGTTACTCTCTATGTGGACAGTCAGGCGGCTCTGAAGGCCTTGGGGACACATCTGGTGAAATCCAGGCAAGTTGCTGCCCGTAAGAAGTCACTGAGAGAACTGATGGAAAACTACATGGTGAGACTCTGCTAGGTGCCTGGCCACTGCAATATATCAGGCAATGAACTGGCTGATGAACTGGCAAGGCAAGGCGCAGCAAAGGATGTCTCGGAGGGGGAAACCTATGTAAAACCACCGCTGAGTTTCTTCCATGGGAAGATCAATGATTGGATCTTGGTCAGAACCAATTCGGCTTGGGAGAGTAGAGAGAACTGTAAGGTGTCGAGGGCGATATGGACGGTACTCGACAAGGCAGGCACAAGCAATCTTCTGGGCTAGAGTAGGAGGAGCTTAAGAATCATGATAGGGGCCATAACGGGTCACTGTTTGATAGGGAAAATGATATCTAGTTGGGACGCTAGCAATTCCGATTTTTGTAGAATGTGTGGAGACGTCGACGAGACCGAGTCTATTGAGCACATTATGTGCCATTGTCAACGATTGCAGCATCGTAGGATGAAATGGCTGGGCAGCCAATTCCTCGGCGGGCTAAGTGACGTTCGGGTCGTGGAGCTTGTAGACGTCATAGGCTTCGTCATGGGAATTAGCTGTTTAAGGAAGAATCAGGGGTACACCCCTAGGTGGATTGGCAACACTGTTAATCCTTTTATATGATTCCTTTTTTATTCCTATCCTTTTCTATTCCTATTTTCCTATTTTCTGTATTTTGCATTCTATATTCTATAGCTTTCCAATGAGGGGACTCACAATGGACCGAGATCGGTCTTTGGGTGGAGATGTGGTATATTTGGTATCACGTCAACCTTCTTTATCTATCTATCTAATGTTCTTATTTGCAACTTCATTGGAAAATGTATGAATATTTTTATACCCTCCACCACAGGTGTAAAGGGTATATATGAGTTTGTCATTCCGTTTGCAGTTTCTACAATTTTAATCGGAGAGTATATATATATATATATATATATATATATATATATATATATGACAAAGACCAATGATTGATAATTTTAATAAACGAGCGACAAAATTTTAGTTAACCTGTAACAAAATATGCATACGGTTTGCTTTCATTGTTTGTGTTACATATATATACACATATGTAACACAAACAAACAAATTATATCCATCATGCATACATCAATTGCAATGTGCATTACATATGTTTCAATGTAAATTAAAAGTAATAAGAAATCATAAAAAAGGAAAGCAAACCGTATGCACATTTTGTCCCAGGTTAACTAAAACTTCGTCGCTCGTTTATTAAAATTATCAATTAACATAATATGTAGTTCATTGGTCTTTGTCATACTTATGATTGTTATATTAATGTGACCGCTTCAAATTTCGTTTCAACTCAAAATAGTAAAGTATTAACAAATAATTAGAATGCACTCAATACATTGAGTATATAAATAATATGACACAAATATGCGAAGTTTGCAGTATTATAATAAGTTATTGAGTGATTTTAGTAAGTTGTTCAAATTTTAGGCTAAGAATACTTTGTATGTATAGTATATATAAGCAAAGGAATTTTTTAATAAAGCAGAACATATTTCTCACCATCAAAAGGGTACCTTCTAATAATTTTAATATTACATGGCGATTATTCGAACTAAAGTGCTTCTCGTTGAAGCACTAACAAAAGAAAATAACACAGAGGTACTCAATCCACGGCTGGGATTGAAAGGACTGTTCAGCCAAAGGACAAGTCGGAGGTTAAAAACTTACATACATATACATACATATATAATTATTGTATTTACCTTGAAAAAAAAAAAAAAAAAAACAAAAAAACAAGTCAACATAAATATAATTACGCTACCATGAAAACTATAAAAATGGAGCAGAAGATTTAAAAGACTTCCCTAATATGGATTCCATTGAATTTTTCATATTTTAAAACAATATTTTTTTTTAACTTTTTATACAAAAATGCTTTGCAAAAATTGCTAATGCATTTATACATTTGCATTTATGAAATTTATTCCATGGCGGAACATATAATCTCAGCTGATTTTTTCTTATTGGCGTCATAATACCCTACATCTGTCAAAAGTTGTTTTAATTAAATTAATTTAAATTTTTTTGTGAAAGTGATTGAAAAAGAATCAATATTAATAGAAAATAGTAACTTCATTAATTACTTAATTTACAGGACATGATTTCAAGATTTTTTTGACAGTTCATAGAGAATTAAAAAAAAAACAAAATACATTGATGAATTCGCCGTATTTTTGTTGTTGCTGAACAGCTGCTAGCTGTTTCATTTCACCATGTACACATTGAAAATAAATATTAATACAAGTGTTAATTATTTAATTCACAAGATTTGAGTTTACAAAGTTTTTATTATTGGCGAAATAAAAAAATGTCAAGGTCCAACCAGTTGCGACGTATCATAGAATGAAGAAAAGTAGCGTGAAACATTTTGTACAAACCCTCAACGAAAGGAAAAGTATCATATGTTTTTAAACATTCACTGTGTAAACAACCCTGTTCTTTGGTTATTTTGTGAACAAAATAAACTACAGAACTGTTATAAAGTCACGCAACTACGTAAAAATCTATTTTCTGTAGATTTCTGCGATAAGCTAGCTACCCATAATTTTTGTGTCAATAGCTACAAACACACACCTGCACAAAGCAGGTTAAAACAGCTAATTGCAATACGACGATTTTTTGTTGACTAGTTGGGCCTTTAGTAATTCTACAAAAACCCCAATACGGCGAATTCATTGACTTTTTTAAATTTGAAGCATGGAAAAAGGAAAAAAGTGGCAGCAGTTCTACAAAAAATACATGGAGTTTGACACTTGAGGTGGTAAGCAAAAATTATGCTCATATAGAGTTTGAAAGTTCAAAATACTAAAACAAATAATCAGATGAATAAGTGAGGTCACCTTTTTGAATTTGCCTTGACTATAAACAATAGACTGAAATGTCAAAACTTTCTTTGACAGTTCGGCGAGTATTTTTATAAAAACAAAACACATTTGCGAATTTGCCGTGTCGTTGTGGTTACAAAACTGGAGTCACCTGTTTTAATTTACCTTGTATCGAAGTGTATGGGAATTTAAGTAATTTCAACTTGAATTGAAAAAATATTTTTTGTAAGGAAAATTGTCTTGGTGTTTTATTAAAAATTTTAAACACTTCCCTCATAAAAAAACCTAAATTGTATTGTTGAACAAATAAATCAACAAAATGAATTAAAACTTAAAAAAAAAAAAAATAATTATTAGTTTTAAAGAAGATATAATCGACTTCTCTAAGTTTCTTATTTCAATGAAATCGGATTGTTACTTAAAAATTTAAATGTTTTCCCGAAGTATTAGAAAAAGTAATAATAATAATTTGGTGTGTCCACATTACTCTACAGTGAAACTGTCTGGTTAATATTCTTATCTTCAAAATTTTCAAATTTTATTGCATTCCACAAAATGATACGTGTGATGAAATCGGAATGCAATCTAAAAGCTCTTAATGTTTTAAACTATATACTTCGTATATATTTGACAAATTTCCATAAGTAAATACCTTGAACAAAATACTGAAAAAATTAGAAAAAAATGAATGTGTCCACCTTATTCAATAGCAAAAGTATGTATCTAATATTTTTATTTTTGAAATTTTCAAATTCTTTTGTATTCCACAAAATGACGCATGTGGTCTTTTTGGAAATTTATTGTGAAATTTATTTAACAATAAATGTTCAAACATAACGGGTAGTCTTCATTAGAGATGATAAAACATCATGGAAAAATTTTCTGCTCAAATATCAATGTTTTCATTGTGTCGTATATGCATTAATGTTATTTCATTTCTTGTTTTCTCATTGTTTTGTTGCTGCCTTCGACCAAAGAATAACAAGGTACGAAACTAATTGTGAAAAACCTTATTCGGTTGTCAAAACCCAATTTACAGTCTACACGAGCCTTTTTCTTGTTCGCACATTGAAGAAAATGTTATGCGCAGTTGCATTTGGATAGTGTGGACTCAACTTGTTCATGTTTTGTTCTTTTTCGCACACCGTTGTTCGCACAATTGTTCGAGCAAACATGTCTGCCATCAGACGTAATTTTTTATGCGGAAGAAGAGGCACTGAATGTAAGAGTATCGAAGTGACACTGACGGCAAACAAATAATTATGATTTGTTCGGCAAATGTTCTGCGCACTCAAAACAAAACGAAAAAATGCGTATGTTGCTCTCGTTTTGTTCTTGTGCGAACAAGAAAAAGGCTAGTCTGAACGTAGTGTAACTCATGTAGCAATAAAATACACGTAATCAAATAAATTTTTTTGTTGATAAAAGAAGATAAAAACACATTTTTTTTACAAAACAACATTTTTTTCAATTGTCAGTCGAAAGTTTCGCCTCTATATGTTACTCTATGCCTTCCACGCTCATGCAGTAATTTCTTTGTTTGTGTTAGTAAAAACATTGCGTGTGATGCTTCATATTTAAACATCAAAAAAATTAACAATAACATCAAGTCAAACGGTCTATATTTATCATTAACATGATGTTAGTGTTAATGTTAAATACTTTATGTTAGGTGGGGACCGCGAGTAATGTTGAGTAAATATGTTCTAGCATAATTAAAAAACGTGCAAAATAAATAAATAAATTTTATTGAGCGCTCGAGCTCTGACAACTTTGTCTTGACACTGCGTGGTAAAAGACGCAATTTTGATTGTTGTTGATGATTCTTACATTGTTTGCGATGACATAAGTTTCCTCTAATTGATAGAGATAAAAATTAACTGCAATTCAGACAAAAACTTAAAGTTTGTCTTGTTGAAAATTTCTTTTGTGTAGAATCGACTTGATTGATAGTTGAACATTTCAATTCAACTAGTGTATTCAAAAACCAGTTTTTTCTTTTAAAAAAACTGATTGTTTTCGAATAATTTTTATGTTCTAACTATTCGATAGGCTTGTTTTTTACGTCAGATAACCGGTTTGTTATGAAATATTCTTTTATTTTTTTTTAATTTTATTTTATTATTTTATTTCCCATTTTTATCAAATATAAATTTATAAAAAACTCAAATTGAATGAGAATTATATTTTCCTGAATTTGCTTATTTTTTCATACAAATTTTATTTTTAAACAATTCGCTTGTTGTACTCAATCAGGAGCTTAGATTATGATTTGATAAAGCTTTAAATTTATTTTGTTTAAATTTTGTGGCTTGAGTAACACTGATATTATTTAGTTTAAAATTACCTGCGATTGAAAATAAGTATACTTGCTTAAGTAAAAATAATTTACATTTTAAAAATTTTCGTATTAAAAAAGTGCTTAACCGGTTTTTAAAGTAAGGCCGCATTTTCAAAGTTATTTGTCGAATAATTCGAAAACGATTTTTCTAAAAATATCGGTTTTTTCTAACAAACTAGTTTCATAGACACAATAAAAATGACAAATTCATTCTACACTTTTTATACATTTATTCTATAAAAATTTTAGTTTGTAAAAATGCCTTGGTTGTGTAGATTTCCCATAACGTCCAGTCTGTACCAGAAAATTTTTTATCAAGACAAACCTCAGATTTTTATCAGTATAAAAAAATAGAAAATTTGTGTAATGTAGATCGAATTCGTGGTAGCAGTTCTACATGAACAACAATACGTCGAATTCATTAATTTGTTTATAGATGGAGTTTGACACTACTGCGGGTATGCAACAATTGTGCTTATATGGAGTTTGACAATACTAAATAAATTACCGAAAATTTTATTGTTTTCTTTATATGACGTTTGCAAAGTCATAGATTTTGTATCTTCACATCTTTTAATGTATTCATGATATCGAAAAATGGATTATGGATTTAAAAAATCAATCATATGTAATCTATATATTATTCAATGCCGAACAAAGTTAATTTAATGTGAACAATAAATTTGACACCTTATGTTAAATATTATTACTCAATTTTATGTTTATGCATTTATTGGACCACAGTTAACATTTTAAAGATAGAGATAGAATTTGTCAATTGCGAACATTAAAATGTATACATGTAGACTGCTATTTAATATTTGTTCGTTATTAATATACAAATCGCATTTTGTCAAAAATTAAAAACTAGTTTATTTTTTTAATACAAGTCTAAATTACATTATTTACTAAGTATGACATCAAAAATAAATCCAAACTAATTTTCTAAATGAGAAAAATAAAGTGTGGTACGAGTATAATAAAACTACAAATTAATAATCGGATAAGTGGCTACTACCGCATTTTAGAGTCACTCAATGAGGGAATTCCCCGAATTAGTGCTGCTAATTAGGAGTAAAATATTAGTTAAAAAAATGTATTTGATAAAAAAAAAATAAATAAAAAAAATTATATGAATAACAAACGTGTTCAAACATCTAAAGAAGTTAGAGAGTTGATAATCAAACATCAAAGTGGTATGTCTGTCGATGAACGATGGAGTCAAATAAATAAGGATCCAAATAAAGATGCAAAATGAACAAGAATGGTGTATGAAAGTCTACAAATCAGCGTCAATTCCGAAACTGGTCGCAATGTTCTGCATAGACACAATTTCCATGGTAAATTTGCACGTAAAAAGCCGTTTATAAAAAATATTAAACGCATTAAAAGACTGAAGTTTGTTTCTGAACATAAAAACAATGAATTTTCTTACTGGAGCACTGTTTTATTTTCAAACGAAAGCATATTTAATGTTTTTCGTTCAGATGGCCAGACATATGTTTGGAGAAAGCCAATAAGCACGATCGTACAATAAAGCACGGTGCAGGAAGTATAATGGTTTGTGGATGTATGTCAGCCGCGGGCCCCGGTCAGCTAGTTTTTATTGACGGAATAATGGACCAACATAAGTATGTATATATCGATTTATAAGAAATTTGGCAGCTAGTGTGCAAAAAATGGTAATTTCAGAAAATTTTAAATTTTATCAAGACAATGACCCGAAGCATTGTGGTTATTGTGTAATTTCCATCATGTTATGGAAAAGTCCCCACAGTCTCCTGATATTAACATAATAGAGAATTTATGGGCCTATCTGGAAAACAAATTGTTTGTTTTGATACAAATTTCTCTAGCATAGGCATACATAACATAACGTAACGAAATATGTAAGATAAAAATATTAGTTTTATAAGATGTATTGCAAGAATATTGTAATAATATTTCTTAAAATACAATTGTTTTTGTAAAGTTGTTTTGCTTTAATAGTCATTTTACATTAAAAAGAAACTTTTTTTTATAAAACTGTGCTAAAAAAATGCGAATACAATAAGATTTATTATAGTTTTAATAAATAATTGGCTGGCTAGATCCAAGGGGAGTTATAGCACCATTTGAAACTAAATATTTTTTATCGTATATCTCGAGAACTATTCTAGTAAAAGACTTGACAATTTGTGGGAATAACTTCCTTACTAAAAAAGGCTTTTTGTGATAAAAAATTTGGCAGCTAGGTCTCTTAAAGCTTCTACTGTTTACTCCAGGGATAATAGTTTTATATTATAGTATTTTAATAGTGAAAAACAAATTTGACAACTTCTGTTAGAACATAAATTCTCAGCTTCGTGTTTGAACATTTATTGCGAAATAAAATTTATTGCGTATATAAAATATTGAGAAAAGCGAGTTTGACAATTACAGAATTATGATCTATGTAAAATAAGGGAAACGAATATTTTAATGCTAAGAAGACAGTAACTTTTTATCAAGACATACGTCAAGTTTTTGTCTGTATTACAGATCATTTTTCATCTTTATTAATTATAGGGGAAGCCATATATCATAATAAACTGTGTAAAAAATACCAATACCCACCAATGTAGCGTCTTTTAGCAAGAAACAACAAGACAGAGTTGTCAGCACTCGAAATCCGACAACTTTATTTTGACGTAGTGCTTATATTAAACAAATTTTTGTCATGACAGTTTTTTTTATCAAAACGAATCTATTTAGGAAGAAAATTATTCCTACAAACTGCCAAGTCCTTCACTATAATAGTTCTCGAGATATACGACAATTAATATTTAGTTCGTATGGAGGCTATCATCTCTCCTGCGCCTACTCATCCTTCTTTATCTAAAAGAACCAATTTAGTAAGAAAGTTATTCACACAAATTGTCAAGCCCTCCACTATAATAGTTCTCGAGATATTCGATATTTATTGTTAGGTTTGTATGAGGGCTACCACCTAACCTGGACCCATCCGCCAAATTTTTTTTATCAAAAAGGGCATATTAAGTAAGAAACTTATTCGTACAAATTTTCAAGTCCCAGACTATAATAGTTCTCGAGATATTGGATAATTAATATTTGATTTGTATAGGGGGTACCACCTCTCCTGGGCCCTCCCTCCCGCCTAATTTTTTTATGAAAAAGGATATATTTAGCAAGAAACTTATTCATGCAAATTTTCAAGTCCCATATTGTAATAGTTCTCGAAATATTTGATAATTAATATTTCCTTTGTATGGTGGGTACCACATCCCCTGGATCTGCCCGCTCAGTTTTTTATCAAAGACGACCTGTTATGCGAAAAACTTATTCATGCAAATTGTCAAGCCCTCCACTGTAATATATAGTTCTCGAAATATTCGATAACTACTTGGTTTGTATAGGGGGTACCACCTCCCCTGGACTTACCCGCCCAATTTTTTATTAAGAAGGACGTGTAAAGTAAGAAAATTATTCATGCAAATTGTGAAGTCCTCAACTATAACAGCTCTTGAGATATACAGTAATTAATATTAGGTTTGTATGGGAAATACCACCTCCCCGGGCCTACCCGCCCAATTTTTTATCAAAAATAACCTATTTAATATGGGACTTATTCATGCAAATTTTCAAGTCCCAGACTATAATAGTTCTCGAGATATTTGATAATAAATATTGGGGGTACCACTTCCCCTGGACCTACCCGCCCAATTTTTTATGAAGAAGAATCTGTAAAGTAAGAAACTTATTCATGAAAATAGGTCTCGATGTACAGTAATTAATATTAGGTTTGTATGGGTGGTACCACAGTACAGTAATTAATATTAGGTTTGTATGGGTGGTACCACTACCTCTGGGACTACCCGCACAACTTTTTATCAAAAATAACCTATTTAGTAATATATATATAATAGTTAATATATATATAATAGTTCTCAAGACATACGAGAATAAATATTTGGTTTGTATTGGGACTATAACTCCCCCGGACCTTTGCGACCAATTATATATAAAAACTGTTCTGTGTATGTAGTCTAAGAGCTTTTCCCTCAAAATAGGTTTAGATATAAACGACATATATTACACTCCATTTACAAATATTGTTTGATTTTTATATGTATAAGAAATGGCCATAGCCTGTGTAAACCTCGTACAACCTTTTTGGTGAGACGTCTTATACTTCAGTTTTTATTTGCGCGCGCAGTTTAGTGCGCCCAAATGGTTTTCTAAGTGTTAGTTTTTTTTTGTGTGTACGACGAGTTAGCTGTTTGCAAAATGTAATCTTCTCAGTTCTTTGGCGGCAATATTTCTATATGTCAGAGTCTGCGAAAATTTTATCTTTAAATAAGAAATTTATGTTCAAAGGATGCATATATGGAAAAAAAGGATATTTAAGGATAATAGTACGAAGATAGAGGTATTGTTTTAAAAAAATAAAAAATGTCTTCAAAGTAACATGTTCAAAACTATGCGCAAGGCATATAAAATTTTGGGGGCAGTCCCAAAGTATCCAAAGGTTTTCAAAGTAAACGGTGTCCACAAAGTATGAGAGGAACACCAAAATATTATGCTATTTTAACAACTCTCAGAAATAAGATTGTGGGCAGCGCAGACGCTGCACTAGAATCTTACAATACTCCCATTAACTGGGAAAGTATTACACTATACAGACAAAAGAGATCTTACGACTTTGGAGTACCAAATAAGTACTCTGGTCCAAGGTAATTATAAGGTACAATAATTTTGCCAACAAGCGTATTCTCACCTTTCTTTGATAATAAACAAATTATCTTGTATGGACATCTGAAGAGAGGCACTCGATTTGCTTACACAAACTTTATCGAAATAAGGCGTTAGATACATTCATTACAGACATTAGAGGAATTATGTCCTGGGAATGAAGGAACCAAAGAACTTGCCACAGGCACTTCACCCCTGCCTAAAAATGGAAAATCAATTTGCTAGGGCACAATTTGCCAATTCATATAACCACCGTCCTTATTTCAGCGTACTTTGGACGACATTCTGAGACAGCATATTGGAAAGATATGCTTCGTCTACATGGATGACATTATAATATTTGCGGAAAATTAAAAAAAAAAAACACTATGAAAATATAGATACTATATTTCAAACCTTAGATTGTGCAAACATGAAAGTCCAACTGGACAATTGTGAATTTTTGAAGGAAGAGGTAAAGTTTTTAGGAATTGTTACTTCAAAAAAAGGAATAAAAACCAACCCAATTTTAAACTTTCCAAAATCCATAACACTTAAAGAATTAAGATCATTTTTAGGAATTTCGAATTATTTCAGACGCTTTATCAGGGATTATGCCAAATTTGCAAAACCCCTGACAACGCTTTTGAGAGGTGGGGCAGGACGTTCGTCTAAACACACTTCAGAGAAGATACCGATAGAACTAAATTAGGAGGTCGACAATATTATCTTCAGAAGATGTTATGCTAGCATACCCAGACAAATTATGCTCTTGGATCTGTACTATACCAGAATAATATTATGGACTCTTAGTAAAGCAGAAGAACATTACGCTACAAACGAAGAAGAAATGCTGGAAATCGTCTGGGCATTAAAATCGCTCTGAAATTATTTATATGGATCCCCAAAATTTAAAATTTTTTACTGACCATCTTCCTCTCATATACGCACTCAATAATAAGAATTCTAACTTCAAGTTGAAAAGGTGAAAAACATTCCTTGAGGACTTTAATTATGAACTAAAATTCAAGCCAGTACTAACGTAGTTGCTGATGCTCTATCCAGACCATCTAATGACAATTCCCAAATAAATACTCTGACCGTAACACAACATAGCGATGACAGTTCATCGCGAAACTTGATGCAATTTACCGACGCTCCAATGAATGTCTTTAAGAATCAAATTCTTATATCAAACGAAGAAATTCAAGGATCTCATAACTTTGAAATAGTGTTTCCAACATATCACAAACACAACATAAACGAGCCTAATATTACCACAGTATCTCTCACGCATCTTTTGAAAAAAAAGAAGAACAGAAAAGAGAAATAATAAAGGATAGAGCCCATAGAAATAGTATAGAAAATAAAAATCAACTCCTCACGAAATTTTACTTCCCACATATGCATTCAAAATATAAAAGAAATTAAAATATTAAGATCTTGAGCAGTGGAGGATATTAAAGAACCGCTAAGGGAAATATTACTTTCTTTCGCCATACCAGAAACAATTGTCAGAAACAAAAGTCCTTCAATTCTACAGCTTTAATTTTTATGTTGGAAAATCAGTATAATATAAAAGTATTTAGGATTCCACCATATAGTAGTAGTGTCAACGGGCAGATTGAACGGTTTCATTCTATGCTCTCAGAAGTTATGCGTTGTTTGAAAGCTGACAACACACACAGAACATTTTCGAAACTACTACATAAAGCAGTTTACGAATACAATAATTCCATACAATCAACCATAAAAAAGAAGCCAATAGAAGCATTCTTCTTAGGAAGAGTAAGTACCAATCCTCAGGAAATAGAAAAATTTATATTAAATACTATCAAAAGACTCCAAGAAAAAAGTTAGAGGAGATGCGATAACATAACAAAAGAAAAACTATACCTAAGACCTACGAACCTGTACAAGTCATTTATGTAAAAAAAAATAGAAGATTAGGAACAAAACTGAGTAAAACATACCGAAAAGAAACAGTTAAAGAAAATAGAAACATAACAGTAATAACAGAGTCAGGAAAAATAATACACAAAAATAATATAAGGGGAACTGAAACAATTTTCATTTCAGACTATTTTTCACCATCGCTTCGGCTGATATTAAAATAATGGACTATACGAACTCACAAGTTGTGTCTCTGACATCAGGACATATGGAAACTAAAAACTGGGATCTTCAAGTTTATTCACATCATTAATATAAAAGAATACCAGGAATTGAGCAACAGATTGCATGAAATATTAAATGATAATGTTAGCCAATCACATTTCCTCTATCCATTCTTGAACCATCAGTTAACAGAACTTCATGAATATTTGCATAGATTAAAACCAAGACACAAACGATGCTTAAACTTCTTAGGATCTGCTTGGAAATGGATTGCGGGGAGCCCTGACTATGAAGATTTTGAAATATTAGAGAAAAAAAAAAACGTAATATATTGAAAAACAATAATAAACAGGTAGTTATAAATAGGTTACCTATTGAAAAAATCAAGGAAGTGACTAGAGTCACGAATGAAATATTAGAAACCATAAATAGCAATAACAATAACTCCGCAAAGGAGCAAGCAATAACAGTCTTTAAATATAAACTAGACATAATTAAAGAAGAAATAATTAATATCCAACATGCCATTCATTAGGCTAAAAGTGGCAATGACAATTAATTTTTGTAATGAAATATTAGTAAAAATAGGTAAACAAAATTATTTATGATAAAATTTTAATGTGACAATATAATATTTGGAATAAAAAATTCAAGTAAAAATTATAACAACATAATCATATGCAATAGAAATAATTTATTGAATTTAGACAGTGATACTTTCATAGCGAACTTAATCAAGAGTGAACCAGAATATGGTAGTTTGATAAACAATCGCAATATACCCACAAGAGATGAAATTTTACCTAGAACAATTCTTTTGAATAAATTTGATGGAACAATCTTTATTAACGGAGAGGCACGTAATCTTACTGGTACATTTTTGGTGCAATCACGAATCAATTACAATATTAGATCAAGTCTATAACTCATTCGAAACAGCAGGTATAAAACCCTTGCCCGTTATTTCGAAACCCAGAAATCCCATGCCAACCATTGAAGAAGAGCTATAATTAGAAATGGTAAAGGAAATGAAACTTAATAACACACAAGCCATATATCTACTTAGTATGGTGAATAAAGGAAATTTCGGAATAAGTATTGGACTATTCATCGCAGCAATATTTCCAACAATTCTGCCATATGTAAAAAGAAAAAGAAGTCATTTATAACTCTAGCCGTAGTTGATAATCAGCCACAGGTTCACGTGTCTGTGCCAGAATTATCAGTACCTAAAGAAAATCAAACCAGAGGAATAACAAGGATTACACATATTTCTTATTTCTAACCGAATAAGGACGATCGGTTTTAAGTGGGGAGGTGTTAGTGCAAAAAAAAATAATTCTGTGACTTCATTCTAGTTTATTGAACTATTAACTTTTGTTTATTGAAAATCGCTGACGTATTTCGATACAGTAAGAAATTTGTTTATTGCATATGGAAGCAAAACTTAAACAATATTATTGATAAGCATATTTTACGATAAATTTAAGCTGTAGTTAAACTTTTAAGTAAATGTTTGTTTCAGTATATAATTAAGACTGAAAGTGTAAAAAAAACAAAACTTTTTTTTAAATAAACACCTAAGTGTTTATGTTATATTTTAGATGGATAACATATATGAACGTATACATGTCATCATTAACCAATGCAAAAAGATCAATAGGTAGACCTTATTTGGTTGATATAACCATAGAAAAAAATAGAAATAGAAAAGATTGAAAAAAATTTAGAAAACTCAAACTTAGAAGAAAGTGAAAAATCACGAATATTACTACAACACAAAGCATTAAAGAAAGAAGCACTAGATTTATTAGAACACTCTGAAAAAAATTCGACTCTGCAAACAGACAAGGAATAATCTTGACAAAATTTTCTGGGAAAACTAATGAGTTATACGATTTTATAACTATTTAAAAACTGTTTCAACAGAAAAACGTGTTTGCTTTTTTAACTTTATTGTCAATTCAAGTCTAGATTTGAAAGTTCAAAATAGAATAAAACAAAATCAAATGCCAACAACTGTCAATGAATTAATACTGATTCTTAAACACATATATAAGCCATTAAAAACTTCAAACAGCATACTTAATGAAATAACTTGTACAAAACAAAAAGAAAACAACCTGATAAGTTTTGTAACAAAAATAGTAAATCTCATCACAGAATTGAACGAAATACAAATATCAGAAGAAGGCGAAGTCTTGCTGGCTATAATTAATACAAAAAGTAAGATAGCATTCAGCGCTTTTATGAATGTTTTAAGTGATCCACAAATATTATCTACAATTTATACAAATCAAGTACTAACATTTAATGAAGAATTGAAAATCGCAAAAAGAGCTTCATCCCGAATAGAACAAAAACAATTATTTTATCAAAACATTCAACACAGCTCTACAAATGCAAATAGATGTCACAATTGTGGAAAATATAACCATTTTGCAAAGATGAATTTTGCTAAAAGGGCAAACAACAACAATAATAGGAACAACAATAAAAGCAATAATAATAGGAACTACAACAACAACAGTAATAATAATAGAAACTACAGCAAGAACGACAATAATTACAGAAAATGCAACAGTAATAATAACACAAATAACGATAACAACCAAAGTAGACGGAATATAAATAACAGAAATTACAGCATAAATCACATGCAGGGTCAGGGAAAGTTGTAAGGCCCGGAGTTTGCTAGGTCGGAAACTCCTGTGGGAAATAATTAGAAATAAAAGGAATATATAGCATATAATCTAACCTCAGAAATTATGTAAAATTGAATATTATAAACGTTGAAAGTAACCTTACATTTCTAATTCACACAGGAGCAGATGTCTAACTCTGCAAAGAAAAATGTTTGAAAAATTATGAGAAAAAACCAGGATGATTATTGCAATTTAACAGGAACCTCAAAAAATATTATTAAATCACTAGGCTCTACAGCTACTAAAATTAAACTAAGTAACGAAATAATCAAACAAAAGGTACAACTAGTGGAAAATAATTTTCCAATAAGCACGGATGGAATCCTAGGTAGAGTTTTTTTTTATCTAAATATAGATGCAATATCGATTACGTTAAGTATGTACTAACATTTAACACCAATAATGAGACAATAATGTTACCGATACCACAAAATAATTTTACCATTTATAATTAAATTGGAAGATTTCGTCATAGCAAACAGACGAAATATGTTGATTTCCGAATATGAAAATCAATATATTAAATTATTTATTAAACGTCACTGATGAAATAGTAACCATAGAGAATCTGAAGATAGAAACCATTCCATTAAAATATTACGACATACGTACGGACGTCATATGTATCGATAATCCCTATTATTTAAATAATATGTAGAGAACATACCTTCTGTTTTAAGCAGATTGAATTGTGTAGTAAAGTTCGCACTAGAAAAAAGTGACGAAATATTTAAGAAAATAAAAATGGAAAAATTGAAAGAAATCATAAGTAAAAGTAAAGAAAAAGACGTCAGAATTCTACAATCCTCAAAGAATAACAAAAGAAAATATTAAATATGAATTAATAGAATTGTATCACAATACGCCATGCGGAGGTCATTTCTGAATTAGAAAAATATTAATAAAATTAAAACAAAAATATATATGGAAAAATATGTTTAAAATTTTAAAGAACTATATATCAAGACACACCAAGGAACTATTTTCTGGTGTTTCTGTAACCATTACGCGTTACAGACACACCGGAAAATATTTTCAGTACCGTAGTTATCGATACTGTCGGAGCTCTACGGCCTTTTGAAAATGATCGATACATATTAACAATGCAATGTGAATTAACAAAATATATAACAACAAAAGAAGCTAAATCAATAGCAAAATGCTTAACCGAAAATTTAATTTTAAAATATAACGTATTTAAAATTTTAAAATCCGATAGAGGCATAAAATTTTTAATGAGTTAATGAAAGAAATATGAAATTTGATAAAAATGGAACAGAAATTATCCACATCTTATCACCATGAAACTCTAATCACTATAGAAAGAAATCATAGAGTTTTAAATGAATATTTCATATCATTCGTAAATGATGATAATTGGAGTGATTGGATACCTTATTACCCTTTTGCTTACAATATAACACCTCATGTGGATACAAATCATTCACCGTTTGAATTAATTTTCGGTAAGTTACCTACAATACCAAGGGAACAACTTATGAATGATAACAAAGTATATGTTTTACAAAATTACGCAGATGAATTAAGATTGAGATTAAACATTTCTTCAGAAAATGACAGGAATCTTATCGAAGCAACAAAGACAAATAGATGTTTAGAATTTACAAAAATAAAAACAGCATTAATCTTAATACAGGAGACTTAGTTCTAGTAAAACTTAAAAAATAGGAAGAAAAATTAATCACCTTACAATTGTCCATATTAAATCGTAGAAAAAGATAATTTAAACGTGAATATAAATATGAATAATAAAACAAAAACTATACACAAAAATATATTGAAGAAACATAATAAGAAATAATATATAATGAAATATCATTGTATAATATAGTGAAAAACAAAACCTTGTATACAATTAATTTTAAGTACTTTAACACACTTATTCGCACTTATGTATTCAAATTACAGAAAAAAAAAAAAAAAAAAAAACATGTACAAATTTTATAACAAAAATCATACACACCGACAAGCAATTAAAATAATAGAATTTTAATAAACAAAATTAATAAACAAAAATTATATGATTTTACTGAAAGATTTGGGGTATATGCATAATGAAGAGTAAAATTAAACACAAACAAAACAAAAAAATGAGATCCGTCATGCATACATTAATTGCAGTGTGCATTACATATGTTTTAATGTAAACAAATAGTAATAAATCATAAAATAAGAAAGCAATCCGTATGCATATTTTGTCCTAGGTTAATAATTAAAATTTTGTCGCTCGTTTATTAAAATTATCAAGTAACATAATAGTTCAATGGTTTTTGACACAAACAAAAAAAAAAAAAAAAAAAAAAAAAAATGAGATCCGTCATGCATACATCAATTGCAGTGTGCATTACATATGTTTTAATGTAAACAAATAGTAATAATAAATCATAAAATAAGAAAGCAATCCGTATGCATATTTTGTCCTAGATTAATAATTAAAATTTTGTCGCTCGTTTATTAAAATTATCAAATAACATAATAGTTCAATGGTTTTTGACACACTTATGATTGTGATATTTATGTGACCGTTTTAAATTTCGTTTCAACTTAAAATTGTAAAGTATTAAAAATAATTAGAATGAGTATAGTAAATTTGCAGTATTAGAATAAGTTATTGAATGACTTTAGTAATTTGCTCCAATTTTAGGCTAAGAATTCTTGTCATGTATAGTATATATATATATATATATATATATATATATATATATATATATATATATATATTTGTTTCGGCATTGGCATCTTCTCTGAACAGCTGGGCTTGAAATTGTCTTGCTACCCGATTATTGTAGCGTTATCCAGGCTGAAATTATGGTCATGAAAATAGCCGCACAATGGATACAGTATAACGGAATATTGAACAGGGATATTTGTTCTATTACTGACAGTAAAGCTGCCATAAGATCCCTGTCAGGTGCGTACGCTACATCTAAGATTGTCCGTGAATGCCGGTTGTCTCCCGATCGCGAGACATTCGTGGGTTACCCACGTGTGTGTTCCAGGACATAGGGACATTACTGGCAAATGTGGAGCCGATGTACTGGCGCGTGCAGGAGTCGATCTGGACCAACATGGTTACATCGGTGATATCGGAGTTCCCATATCGATTTGTATATGTGTAGAGACCAGGAAAATCAGGCCCTTGATGGAGGACCAGTGCACAACGCAGTTGATAAAGCTGACAACAATCCATTTGAGAAACCTTATCGGTGTTATTACAGGTCACTGGCTAATCGGCACACATGTTAAAAGGCTAAGACTCCATTACAACGACTACTGTAGAAGCTGCAAAGAGAAGACGTCATTGTCCGAGCTTCGAAGACTAGTGACAACGACTATTTGGTCTGCGAAGAATTACGGATAAATATTATCTCTCTAGAGTTGAATCATTAAAGATCAACTCCTTTGTTGAAATCACAAAATGGTTCGAGGGACCAGATGGTCAGGAAGATTAGGCCTTGACGTAGCGGGATCTTTATGGTAATACAACGGTACCTCACTTTGGACCCAAGTGAGCTAATCCTAAGGCGGCTGCCAATATAGCCTAACCTATGTCCTATTAAAATTTAAAGCCAAGTATTCTAATGATAAAGATGGAAAAAATATTTAAAAACCTAAGAAGTCCCTCCGTTTTTAGCGGGAAATTGCACATTTTCTGCATCGGAATCGTCGTCTTCCACAGCAGAACTTTGAAAAACCAGTGACTATGAGGAAAATTAAGAGTACGCTAACTGCGCATTTAACATATATAATAGAATTGACTGATACCTCTTTTTAATATTTGTTTTGTTATTTTCTTGAGCTCTTGTAAAAAAAAGTTGTAAGTGTATAGTATGCAATGTATGTATTCCTTCAACAAATTTTTATAGAAATATAACTTTTTGTAATTTTTTGTTCCACACTGTATGCGGCTTTTTTTCTACATTTTTTACATAACGTAGTGTTGCTTACTATAATATATAATCTATACAGATCGCTAATTTGTTTCATACAAAAACGAATGAAATTCAAAAAACTATGGTATGTATACACAATTTTTTACGTTGTCAAAAGTGTTTGAAATAAAATAAAAATCAAACTAAAAATTAGTAGATACCATGAAAAACATTTATAAAAGTTTAAAATAATTTCAAACATACGTTTGATTGAAACTTAACTAAAATTTTGTCTGTGTATTCAGGACTATTTTCTCAATTATTCGGTATACAAAACTTGTACCCTGGAACATGAGAAAAGTCATCAATAACGTACTTTTTCCAGACAAAATATTTAAAATATGTTTGTTTTCTTATTGTTAAGGAGCTATGATATTTTAATTGCTTCAAAGTCTTCTCAGCTTTATTATTCAGTAGTTACGAAAATTTTGTGTTATGTTTTATTCCATTGCACACTTTACTTCTTTTGTTTATAATTAAACAAAAATAATATTCATTTGTAAAGCAGCTCTGGGTTGGGGAACAACTCTCGCCTTGTACAGCGCCACATTTACCCAATCTGGAACGACAAAGATCCAAAAACAAAGTTTTATGATTGCTTTAATTTTTTAATATATGTTATAAAACACATGAAATAACATGGAAAATAATGCACACTAACGTAAGTGTTTATTCATTGTGATATGGAAGGTGGAAGTTAATCATTGCATTAATTAAAATTTTTAAAAGAAAATAATTCTTGAAACACATTGATTTCAAATGGTTGTAACTTTCTTTCGGGAACCATTTGTTAACACGTTTTTTTATTATTCAGCAGCATATTGAAAGTATATTATTAGGCATAGCATATTTTTGCATATAACCTTTTTTAAAATTTTTGTAACGTTTTTATTAATCTTTAGTTGCAGTTTCGCAAATTGTTTGGATGTTTAAAAATCACCACTGTCTTCAAAACTTTATGTGATTTAAATGAATCTTTTTCATTTTTCTAATTCCTGTTCCTATAAACGATTTCTTTATATTGACAAATGTCTTGTCACAAACTTATAAAAGGACACATTTGAACATTTTATAAATACAATTTTAATTTCATTGAACATAAATGTTAATGGTATAAATAAATACATTAAAAGTCTTATTAAATAATATACTAATAAATTATGAAGTGTACGTATTACATAAATTCGCTTAAAATTTCTGCAAATATTTACCTTTTTCTACAAATGGCAATGCTTATTTAAATCTCTACACAAAACCTTCAATGATCCTCTTTCTTGCCAATAAATATTAAATGGAACTACCTTGTTTTTTTTTTTTTTTTTTTTTTTTTTTTTGTATCATTTTAGTCAGAATTAGTCAAAAATTGTCAGAAAAACAACAAAGTACAAATAAATCACAAACTGATTTTCCATGAACGAACATATTTGAACAATTTAGTTATATAAACAATGTGAAGTTGTTCAGTATTCTTGTTCCTTTTAATCATTTAGTAACACTTAATTCTTTAAATAATATTTAAATGACCAATACTTTATATTGAACTACTTGGGACTGTAAATTGATATTCAAAATATATAATTAGTTACAAAAATCCATACATGCATTGTTTTTTGTCTCTTTATCAATCAAACTTAACAGGCCAAACCGGCTAATGCAACAACAAAACACATGCAAAACAACAGGATTTTATGTCTTTTACAATTTTGAAAAAATTATATATTATAAAAATATATAGTATTAAGAAAAAATATGTTTTATAATAAAGTGTGGTTAAAAAATGGCTGTAAAATAAACAAAATGGGAATGAAAAATAAAACAGTGAATTTGTACCTCTAATATCTTACACTTTTTTGTTATAAGTACAAATGGGTAGATACTTTTTAAAAGGGTAAGGTCTATTTCTTCTGACGCAATTTTTTAAAAAAAACTTAAATTGGCTAACTGTTATTCGCGGTAAAAATTTTAAAGCCGCAAAATCGACAAAATCGGGTTTTTTTTAATATAACTTCCGATTTTGATGATGTATGGAAAATTCTAAAAATTATATAATAATTTACTCACCCAAACTACACTACGCTCTATTCCAAGTGTATTCAACATTTTTTATTTTGTAGCACCGAGATATTACACAATACAAGTTGAATGCGTTATATTTAAGGAAAATCGCCTATGTCTATTCTTAAGTTTAACCGAATTTTACGAAACTTATATCATTAGAAAGCTCTTAACAAGTATGAATTTAACATAAATCTACTTTGCCCTCATTTAACCTGCCATCCCCTTTTGATATTCGTTAAAAAATTGGTTTGTGAATAAAGCTTTATATTTTTCATCCGTATTTATTTGATTTTTGGCCGGAATTTATCACCGTGCGATGTTCGAAAATATTTTATTTTTAAAGGAGTATAATTTCTAGTCGGACGATTTGGGATTACGAATTCGATCTTAAGAAGTAAGAACTAATTACAAATGAAATATTCATATATTTTTTCTTACTTTCAAGAGTAGTCGACTTTCATATCATGGTAAATTAATATTAGAATTCCATGGAAGATTACGAAGGCAAAATAAGAGAAATTGCTTCTGAACCGATTCAATTTTCTTAATATGAAATTTGTATTGAGGATCCCAGACCACGGAAGCATATTCAAGAATTGGCCTTACGAGAGATGGGAATTATTGCTTGGAATCTTAAGGATCATTAAACTCTCTTCCCCAGCGCTTGAGGAAACCTAAAACTCCTTTTACTTTATTAACGATTTGCGAAACGTAGGAATTAAAGGATAGTTTACAATCAAGCACCACACCCAGATCAAGATTTTCATCGACTAGATCAAGTTGATATTCATTTATTGTGTATCTACTGAGTACTGGACTTCCTCTGTAGAACATCATGTGTTTAAACTTTTTTAAATTCAGATCCATTAGATTCATCATTCACCAATCATAAAGATTGTCAAGATCTGATTGGAGTAAGGAACATTGATAGGAATAGTTAAAGCTATGGAACAGTTTTACATCATCAGCATACATTAATATTCTAGAATTCTTAATGCACGTTGGTAAATCATTTATAAATATTAGGAATAATAAGGGGCCGAGATGACTACCTTGGGGAACACCAGATAAAACAGGAATTGTTTTCCATGTACATTCTGTAAATAATACACATTGGTATCTATTTTTAAGATATGTAGTAATCCATTTGAGGAAAACAGGAGAAAATCCGAGTTTATCCAATTTGAACAATAGGAGATTGTGATTTACTTTATCGAAAGCTTTGCTGAAATCTGTATATATTGTGTCTGTCTACAAACCGGAATCAAATGCAGTTATAACTGAGGTTGTAAACTTCAAAAGGTTGGTTGTAGTGGAACATCCTTTTTTAAATCCATGCTGAAATGGGGAAAGATAACAAACAACTTGATGAGAAAGGATTTCAGTAACTATCTTTCCAAGAGTTTTGGAATAACACTTAATTTAGCAATACCTCTATAATTGGAAATGTTGGATCTGATTCCGGATTTAAATAAAGGTATAATATAAGATCTCCTCCAAACTTCAGGAAAATAACCACTAAATATTGATATGTTGAATACGTAGGTTATTGGAGATATAAGAGAATGCAAACATTTTATACGAACACAGCTTGGAACACCGTCGGGTTCACATTTATCAGAATATTTTAGGTTCTGTACAGCTTTCATTACCATCGATTTATCTATTGTTGGATAAAGAAGCAAACATATCGCAAATATCTGCATCATTTGAGGATCCTTTATCTCCAAATTTCATCATGGATGGATATCCAGAGACTCGACGCTTAGAATTTACAAAATGGTAAACATATTTTGGATTATTTTTAGTTTCTTTTCACCTTAAAAAGATGATTATTATAACATTGGATATTTTCTCAATTATAAACTGATCTTGATATGGAGTAGATAAACCGGACCTGTATTTTCTGTATTTGCTTTTTATTCCAAGGCGGTCCATGTGCAATTCTTTTTCTCGTCATTGGGATTGATTTCTTAAAACATTTACATAAGCCATAATAGAATTTATTCTAAATAATGTCAATATTTTGAAAATCAAAACCATCTCATTTACATTGGATTGTAATGATAGCTTTGTTTCGACGTATAAGCTTATTTCAAGAGTGGGGTGATAAGCATCTTCAGGTGTTAAAAATGGATTAATTCGAAGAATATTAAATTCTTCAGGTTGATCAACAAATACGAGATCAAGTAATTTTCCAAGCTTGTTTATTATGTTATTTATTTGGAAGAGTCCTAAATCAGCAATAACATCCAGCAATTCAGTAGATGTTTCCGATCTTATTGATGAGCTTAAAAAGCATGAATCAGGAGTTTCGCACCATTTAATGTTTGGAATGTTAAAATCACTAAGAAGAATTATGGAGTCACCAGGTTTGGATTGATTAGCGACAAATTTTATCGCGTTTGCATGTTGTTCATAAATTTGAATGTTTGACGCAGGAGGAATATAAGAGCAAGTTATAAAAATTGTTCTAAATTTGGTTTTAACACATACGGCGATAAATTCAATATTTTGATCATTGTTAAGAATTATTTCTTCCGATGGAAAGAGTTGATACAGAAATCAAAACTCCCTCACCTTCTTTATCCACTCTATCACATCTATAAATTTGAAATTTACTGCACATTATTTCATAATTATGAATTTCTTTATCAGATTTATTTCGGAGCCACGTGTCAGTGAATAAAATGATATTATGCTCAATATCAAAGCTCTCTAAATAAAGTGATTTTAACTTTATGTTCATACCTCTAACATTTTGGTGTGCAATTGAGATAGCTGAGGAGTTATAATAATTTTTTGGACAAATATTAATATTTAATGGTTTATTTAATTCAACTAGTTTTTTGGATTTGGATCGAAAGCCCTTGGAAGAATTACGTTATAGTCATCACGATAAATAAATAGTCGAACAATTGTATTTTTTGGCCAAAATTGTGGATTAACAAGACGATCAAAAATACTTTCTTGGACAATTATCTGAAATGAAGCTCTATTTCGCGCATTAATCTTGTAAATTTGGACATCATTATAACCTTCAATGTCAAGATTCGTTTTTATATAGAATTCAGCATCATTTATTGTTGTATCTGCTGAAAACGGCTAGCAAATATGGTTTTCTTTGGAGCTAAAATTTTTAAAGGCTTTAGAGTTACTGTTGTAAGTTGTCGAGATGTTTGACGATGAGGTAGTTAATAAAATAAGTTCTTGAGACTTACTGGTAGCAGGATTTGGAATCATGGGCAGGTTTGCTGAACTAGATATCGTAGGAGTAACTAAAGCCAACTCTGATAGAGTTACATTATAATTGCAAGCATTTGAAGCAAAACAGACGTGTTTTTTATTTGTTCCGAGATTTCCTAATTATTAATCGTGAAATAATGAAAAATCGAGAAATAACGAAAAAAATATATATAAAATAATAAGCGATTGGAGCTATAAATTTTATTTAGTCAGTGAAATATTAAATAGAATACAGCAAACATTTAAAAGAAAAACAATAATAAATTGCATAAGTAGCTAAACAGAAAGAAGAAAATTAAGAAATAAAAAGTATAATAATCTGTTATAATTAATTTTAAAGAGTCTATGAGTTCTCATGATGAGAGACGACACAGCCTAAACGCCAGAAATGCTTACATACTTCTCAACGGGGAGAGTGTTATAACTAAAAATATTTATGATTCGGAATATAACAAAAACTATTTAATCGCGAAAGGGCTCGCTCATGTTCCTCCGTAATTCAGTTACGTCAGAAAATACTCAAGTAATACCACAAACAAAAATTTTTTTAGAGCAAAGCAGAAAAGAAACCATGAAAAAATCCAACTATCACAGCTTTAGAACCAAAACAGCTAACTACTGTTAATACACAAACTTGTAATCCCCGTCTAGTTAGAGTTTCTCTTTTCCCTGACGACATACGGTAATAATATGATGGTGACTTTTGTTTTGATGATCTAGGTGACGAATAGATAACCTTTGGCCCTGGATCTCGTTTAGGTGGAGTAGAGCGTGTTTTGGAACCAAAAATATAGTTCCAAAAATATAGTTTTTCCGATTTTCGCCTTCACTTTCTCCATATTACGTCTAAACTTTGTACGTGATTTTTCAAATTTTCTTCTCTCCTCCTTCATGGTTGCTTTGTTTTTTTCTTTTTATTTCCTCGTGGTATGTTTTTGTCGGATTTTTCTTACAGTAAACTTTACAATGCCTGCGCGTATGGGAGTAGTGTTGAATTTTCGAAGGAAATCTAACCCAAGAACAATATTTTCTGTAGCTTCTTTCATAATCAAAAGGTTACATTCAGCCGTAATATTTCCTAATGTAACCATGAATTTTACAGCTTCTGTAATGCTTTTTTTGAACCATCTGCAGTGGTATATATGGTATATATGTTGGTATATATGTTGATTTACTACACAAGCGTCTTATTTGCAACGGTGTGAACTCTTGTTTGCCCCTGCGTCGATTATTACGGTAATTTTATTATTACGGTAGCTTTTACTTTATCCCCATCCCATGTTAGATATGCTTGAATTGGCACAACTTCATTTTAATTTGAGACTTCCCTATCCATACGATGATGATCTTCACGATTTTGATTCGATGTAGTGGGTATACTTTCCAAATCATACGCCAGTAGTATTGAATCATCCAAGGTAAAAAAAACCTTCTTCTGATGTACCATTGATAATCAGGCTGAGAATTACGGACTATCCTCTCCAGTTTGGGTTCTTCCGTCATATTTATGTGCAGCATAAGATCCTGTAACGAAAAATCATAATTTTTGAAGAACTCCGTAGGGCGCTGGGTAAGTTTCCGAATTCTTCCTCCAACTTTCCGAAATATCTTGTGGGAAGGAAACTACTATCTGGAGGATTTACTTTATATTTTGTGGATTCTAATTTTATTGGCGACATCTCTGTACTTATGAAAGAAACTTGCAATCACGTGGCTGAAGATACGGGAACAGAAGTATTTGCAACTTCGTGTACAGACTGTAATTCCGTAAGTCGTTTGTGTCGATTCTCATCATGATCCGATGCCACAAATTTGGCGAACTTCTTTCTAAGTTCTTCTACGGTTCCATTAAAATTTTGTTCGAACTGGTTCAAATAGTTTATTAAGTCATTCCGCTTAAGGGAGTAGACCCATGTAGTTTTCAGCATCGTGTTGATTTGAACATATTTCGCTGGTTACTGAGGCAGCTCAGCGGAGTCTAGAGTCGTTTTGTTTTCCTTAATATAAAAATAAAAGTTGTTTATATTTTTTCCTTCAACGTTATAATACGTATAATTTAATTAACAATAACAAATAACGCAAATAGTCGTTCGACGGGAGTATGCGTACGTAGCTAGGAGCAAGTGCTTCAGAGGTCGAATCTCTAAGCTACTGGTCTCTTTAATATGTAAATCTTGAGAGACATCGACACACTCGAAGGCCACTTCGGGTGTTTGGGCGATAGTAGTAATAATAAGAAGTTGAACTTCTAATATTATTACTATTCTCCCACTAGTTGCCTATTAAAGTAACCTGATAAGGTTTTATAATTGGGGAGAGTTTATCTCCTCATCAATGCTAGATTTTACCACTTGGCTATCTAGTAGCAAACTAACTTCTGTTTAGTGTTAGGACTTCTTTTTATACCCTTGATCATACACTGAGCTGCTGTTATGCATGTGTAGTACTATAACTATACGGTTGTATTTTTAAGGATGTATCTATATTACCACTAGGTGTCGCTAATATTTATTGATTAGTCTGGCCGTCATTTTAAAAAGCTTATATTATTCATAGTTATCAAATAACTAAAATGAATTAATGATAAACAAAAAAATTATTTCACAATAATACAAATACTAAATTAATTAATATAATTCAATTTGTACATAAATAAAAAAAATTAAATGTTGTTGGCAAAAACGAAGGCCATAACTTTTGCTGTTACAGTATCTTATTTAGTAATAAGTTTTACATGGAAAATACTTTTTATTATTTTAAAATTCGAACTATAACGTGAAATATGAATTTTGGTATTAAGCAAATAAAATGCTTTCATTTGAAATCAATATTAACATAATTTCTACTTCGCGGTAGTTGTCAGCAAGTGAAATGTATTTGGAGAAGAATGCCACTGTAGCCGGTATAAATGATGTGTGTTTCTTAAAATTTTTTCACATTATCAATTTTAGAAAATTTGTGATGATAGTATTCCATGCCTGATTTCCTGACATCAACAAGATATATCTCAAACTGTAGAGAATCACTTCACTTATACGCGTAAATTTTCTATCAAAAATAAATAAATAAAAAACTCCAAAATTTAAAAAATCGCCAATTTTTGGTTTTATTTTTATCACCGCAGAACTTTTCACCAGATAATAAAACGGTTACTTGCTATTCAACATATGAATTTCCAAAGTGTTGTCTCCCGACTGTTTAATAGTTTGAATCTAAAAGAACGAAATTGTCAGTGCCAAACTGAAATAAATCAAAAAATTCGCGAAAGTTTCAACTCAATTTTTTACACTTTTTTATGTTTAAATGGGTGATTTCAGATTTTGGATTTCTTAGTTATTTTGTAAGGCCTACCAAAATCCATCAAGTTTTCCTGTTTTTAATACTAACTTTAGAAATACAAGACACATAAAGTCAATTTCAAAGAGTTTCGAAAATTGTCACCATTTAAGTCCATAAGTCACGATTTTAGCCCATATGACATGAAATTGTTTTGACCTTAATCTTCTTTTTCTAGAAAAAAGTTTTCAATTAATTTATTAATTCTATATATTGTACATAATGTAGTAAATACAATGCATTAAAGACTAGGAATATTTAACTTACAATTTACGCAAAAACATTATTTAAAAAAATTATCCCACTTTTAAATATATTACAAAAAATCGAAGTTACCCTTAAAAAAATAATTTTTAATATAAATTGCAATTTATTAATGCATCTTAGTTAAATTACGGTACTTTTTCTGAGAACATTTTATGTAAAAATGGGTAAAACCGCTTTAAAATTCGAATATTTACAACTAGTAAAAGTCGCGAAAAATTCGATTGATAGTAATATGAAAATCGGCTAAAACTTCCACAATCATTTAATTATGGTCAATATACTTTCAAAGTATCATAAATAATATAAAAAGTTCAATCAAGTACACAAGAACGAAATTTCCAAAATAGAATAATCACTGGGATTACTGGGAATTAAAAAACCGTTCTAATATACTTAAGTAAACACAAAAATTAAAACCAATTTTCAAAAGTTATACTATGCAGACTGAAAAGTTTTGCAATGTTAAGCCAATAATTTACAATCTTGTGTTAACTAGAATACTAATAAAACTTTTAAATATTTTTCATATACCAAACAAGTGCAGTTTTTTACACTATTTTTATATTATCAGATAGTTTATGCACTATAAAATGTTTTTGTTTTTACCTTCTTGTCTTCTTTTGAAAAATATTTTTCTTGCTTAATTACTGCTTATTTGATTTCAATATTCGCATAGTAACACAAAATTTAAGTTTTGTAAACCAGTTTAGATTTTGTATATTCCTTTCTACGCTTTAGATTATTATTCACCATAATTCAAGGATTGTCATTGTTTCTGTAAATTTTCGTAACACTTTTATCAGATTTTTTCACAAATTTTAGTAGTTGTCGAATATTTGAATCTTAAGGCGTTTTTACCGATTCTTACATGAAATTTTCTCACAAAAATTACCCTATTGAATTAATTTTTGTTAAAAATACATTTCTTCAAAGGTAAATTTGATTTTTTGTAATATATTTGAAAATGGGTTAATTTTCTGTCCTTTGAATTTTGTAAGCCCACTTAGTACAGTGATTGTGTAAAAACAAAATCATACCACATCAATTATACTCTTCTTCTCATTTATACCAATACTCACAAGTATATATTTGTTATATTTGTTTTGAGTATACTTTCAGTTCTACTCTTGCACGTCTTTAATCTGAACCCGCTTGCACTACACCAGAAGAAGCCGGAATATACTCAAGGCTTCGTAGAAATGACCTACCACCCCACTAATACGAGGGTCCATTTATTTCTTCTTTACTCTCTAAATAGATTGAGCTTTAGTTTTAAGATTTAACTTCTTAGTGTAAGGCCCAAAAAGTAGATTCAATAAATAAATAAAACGTGAAAAAATTAGTATGACATTTTTTATTACAATTCTAAACTTTTGCGTGTCCAGCGTGCCACTTACCAAGGGTAAAGGAAACATTTTCGCCATTAACATACACACATATTAAAAAATTTAAATACCATTTTTTGATATATTTAACAGCAAACTAGAAATCGTGGGATATGGACCATTTCAATGTTGATGAAAAAATTCTGTTGCACTCATATTAAAGGTAATTTTGGTACCTTCAATATGAGAATCTGACATCATAAATTTAAAGATATTTGTAATTTTGTATGGACATTTTTGTCAATTTTTTTTAAAGTATTTTACACTTTCAAATCGCTGTATTTCACGAACCACTTAAAAAAAATTATATAAAATTTTGTGTCAGTCATAGTATTGACGAGTAAAATAATTAGGGGGCTAAATCTAATTCTAAAGTAGTTATCTATCTGAATAAAATTTTTTATGAAAAATTTCATATTTTGTGGATAAAGCCTGTTTTCTTATATTTTACTTAATAATACGTATTAATTTGCTATTTTAATATTTTTGAAAAAAAAAACAAATTATTTTTTCGATGTTTTGTTTATATTTATGTTGCGGCTTCTTATATGATGAAGTTTGTAAAAGCCATATAGCGATTTCGAGAAATTGCTTTTTCACTTTTTAAAAAACCATAAAATTCTCAAAAGTATGTGACCTTAAAAAGCAATATTTCTGGAAAGACTGCGGATTTTAATGACTTGACTTATAACAGTTTTAATACGAAAATTTAAAAAATAAAAAAAATTTTGTAAAAATTCATGACGAATTCAAAAAATTTGAAAATACTGAGTAGAAATATTTAAAATTTTTGTCCCTTCTGATACGAACATCGATTTGTGACTTTATTAACCAATATTTATGCATACAAAATCTGTTCGCATCAATCATTTTCATCAATGCGCGCAAAAGTTGTCTAAGGTTAATGATGATACTTTCAAAAAAAATTTTAAAAATGGAGGTATTGTTTTGTCGAAATCAAGATAACGCGGTTTCATAGAACTTCTAAAGTGCTACAAGTACATGTCACAACTATTACTACTGATTTTATTTTTTGCATGATTTCGTAAATAGCATAAAACATTTATTGGTTAAAAGTCTCAAAAATTATGGGTTATAATAGAAATATTTTGGGATATTTTTCTGAGAAAATTAAATAATATCAGAGCTGATTTGAAAATAATAGTCGTTTAAACCTTACTACTCAGTATAATAATCCTTACAAAAAGCGCGATTTTAATTTTTTAAAAGGTAAATTTTCGGAAAATCTTATTTATATTACTTAGTTATAAGTTTTACGTCGAAAATATCAATACTAACGTCAGAGAGCGAAGTGTGTTTGGAAACGAATGTCGCTGTAGTCAGTATAAATGATGTTTTTTTAATTTTAATTATTTTTTTAATTTTAAAATTTGTCCCAGACGACAATTGTAGATCCAAAATTGAGGATTTATACATCACATCTAAAATGAATATTCAATCGCAGCTTAATGAGGATGTTAAAAATACTACGATGTCCGAGCCTATAATTTGTTTCCCTATTCCCAACCATAAATTGCCCCAGCTCTAAAATTTTATAACATCGGTCAACCAAATTATTGATCGTGGTATGGCCTATCGAATATTGAAAATATTAATCATTTGCCTCCATGGCCGAGCACTGGAAACGGTCAAGGCTTTCCATGTTGCATATGAAAATTAATTGAAGGCTCTTGAAAGGCTCAAAACACGATACGACAATAACTCGCTAATTTTTATGGAAAACATAACCACACTTTTTTAAATTCCAGCCACGTCCACAATTACGTAATCTCCTTGTAAGTGTTTCTGCTCTTATTAATTTATATAGTAACGGAAAAAATTGATGATGACACTAAGGGAAAGATTCTTTGGACTTTACCAAACTGCCATTATGGGATGATTACTCCAATGTCCTTGAAAGACTTTGCTAATTTTTGGAATCAATCGCCGCCCGCCATACTCATGTCTGCACACTATACTCTAGAGATGACCACGCTATCGGTTGTGGTTCTCACTTTAAAGATGGATGTCGGTCAATGTTTTAAAAATGTCAAACGTTTAGGGCTTTGCATTGTCTATTGAAACGGCATCAAGTAAACAATTATACCACTACATTCAAGTTCAAATTGTTCTCGCTCGCATCATAGTTTGCTTAATCGGTCCAAGTTCACGGCTGCTGAGCCATCAACATCTCATGTTGCCTTGAATGAAGAAGAACCCGCTTCGGTCCATGCCCATATTCAAAAATCTTCGTCGGAAGAGGTGCTTCTTGCTACTGCCATGGTTCTCGTTCGTGATGATAATGATTGCTATCAATTAGGTCGCGCTTTGTTGGATTCTTGCTCTCAATTGAATTTTATCACTGAAATTTTTTTTCAAAAATTACATTTGTCTAGCAAAAAACAAACTACTGAAGTTGCTAGCATCGGTAATTCTCATGGTAAAAGCAAATATAGGTCGTTAATAAATGTTAAATCTCGTTTTGTGGATTTTGAGACATTTCCTATCAACCTGATTCGTCGTATAATTTGTCTCCAAACGCCCAGCTAACTGATCAAATCTAAACGAATTGATTTACTTATTGGTACTGAAAATTTCTTAGATATTTTGTCGGTTGGTTAAGTAAAATATGGTCCTAACTTGGCCAAATTACATAAAACACTTTTTGGATGGATTGTTGCTGGTCGTTATAATTAAAAAAAATCCAATGATTCTGGTTCATCTTGTATGCTGTCGATAGAAGAGGTCGATTTAAAATTATAGCAATTCGTTGACCACTTTTCTTGTCCAATATTATAAAATTAAAAAAAATTCTCGTTTGAAATACGGTGTTGATGGAAATCAAAGCAATTTTTAATGCAATTATTTTCTAACACTTAATTCATTTTGAACTTTTTATGAGTCATAAGTAGCTTTTTTGGTTAAAAGGTCATTCCAACGAAAAAAATGTGCAATATTTCACATTATTTTACGCTAGGGGATAAAATAATTATATTCATTATTATTTTTCTGAATTTCATTCGTGATTTCTGTTTATAGAAAATGGTCAGAAATAGGTTTAAATAGTCATAAATTTTTAAGTTGCAATTCGATTTCCCATAATTAAAAGAATAATATTGTTTAAAAAATGTGTATTATAATGCAACTGAATTTTTCAGAAGCATTTTTCATTTCCTCTTAAAAAGTGATTTATTGGTTCAACAATTCAATTTAGTATCTTTTTGTGACGAAAATATGTATTATTCTTAAATTTTTCAACACGTAGATGTTCGACTTTATTGATTTAAAAACATCTAAACTGTGATTTTATACACTTTAAGCTAAGTTAGTCAAAAATGCAAGATTTGTTAGAAATTACATTAAATACGCTAATGCAATTGCACATTCTGAAGTGCATTTTTTGTAGAATTTCTCCGTTAAAATTTAAAAAAAAAGATAAGGTATTAAAATTTTAACATTTTTCTAGTTATATATATATATGAGGAATTTCAAAAAGTTTCTAAACTCTTTATGTGTCTTATATTCCTAAATTTTATTTTAAAAATAGGAAAATTGTGATACATTTTTGTAAACCTTACAAAATAACTAAGAAATCTTAAGCTGTATGTAAAATACATAAAATATCACGGAACTACAGCCATTTAAAGCTAAAAAATATAAAAAACTGAGTTGAAACTATCGAGGATTTTTTAATTAAATCTTCGTTTTGGACTTACAATTTACATCTTTTAGACTCAAATAATTAACCAGTCTGAAATTCAAGACTTGGGAAATTCATACGATGCACAGTGGGGCAGAATCGAAATTTTTTGGAAATAAATCTGTAACTTCTGATCGGCTGGTTGGATTTTCATGTAATTTGGTATAGGCTTAGCAGCGGAGTGTAAAATGTTAAGTTTGGAAGGGGGGCACAACAAACCCCACAGGGGCGGAGCTAAGGGGGCTCAAAGTTTGGTACCTATGACATTAAAAATTTTTAATCACTTGCCAAATTTTTGTTTCTCGTCCGATTTCAAATATTTCAAATATGTTATTACAATTAAACAATTTTTATGTTCTTCAAAAACCCCTTTTGTTTGGTTTATTTCTAAATAGCGAAAGAAATTTTAAAAATATGTATTTATTGTATATATGACTATATTTTTACAAACTTGCAACTTTTGCCTTTAGCTTTGCGTGAATAATTACTTAGAAAATTATGAATATTTCTGTATACTTTTAATAATATCTATACACAAAATATTTTATAAAAATAATTAATAAATATTTTTTATTTTCAATAGGGTTGCCACATTTCCCAAATTTAAGTAAATCTTTATCCTTTTCTAAGCATTCATATATTTCTATTAATGAATTTAAAATAACAAAAACAAAAAAATGTTTATTTTATCTGAATCAATAAATATTTTATTAGTTTACATTTATGGTGTTTGCCTAAATTTAACAAATGTATTTATCTATTGGTGATGGTTCAAATTCTATATTTTTATGAGCTAGTGACAATGCACAGGTAATATCCTTTCTGGTGATACCAACATATAATATCAATGAATTCGGTATAGGTACTCTTCCAAATTGACTCTTTCAGATATTTTACCTAATGAAAATTCACAGAATACCTGTAAATATACATATATACCTGTGCGATATATCTAATAGATATATATATATATATAAATGCGCAGCTAATCCTTATCAACATGATAACGAAGTCGATTACCATGGTGATTACATTAAAACATGAAAAATTGTGTTGTGTTCTGTGGAGTTTATCTAAAAATGATCTTAATAGTTTAGAAGCTATAGTGGAATTCATAAAAACTACATATCATGCAAAAGTCGACGTCATTGGTAAATCTCAGATAGAGAGCTTTTTAAAGTTGTATGACGTAAAAATGAAGTCCTTGAATCAGCGTACTAACAGATTAAAAATTGAACATTCCGATTGGATGGATACTGATACAGAAATATCGGCGTGCAAAATATCAATTGGAGCACCCTACAAGACATATGATTTAAGTACAAAATCTAAGAAGCAAAGACTGGCCCATAAGCTTTCTATAATTTCGAATGAAGAAGTTTCTGATACATTCAAAGAAATGTTAAAAAGGGAGAAGCAACCTAAGAGTGCAATTAATATTGCTGAAATACTGCCAACTGCATCTCCAAAACGTCTTATACGGATTGCCGAAAGTGTACCTACTCCAACATCACAATTCAATTTTACAGATGAAGAAGCAATTGATTTAATGCTTGAACTGGACCTCAGCCGAAACAAATACCAAATTTTAAGAAAAGCTCTGCTTGAGAAGGGACACTCAGTTCTACCATCATACAAGGATATTGAAGAAAAAAAAAACTATTTTACCATCTATTTCGGTTACCGAAAAGGAAGCATGTGTAGAGCTATCTTCTTTGCTTGAGAATACAGCTACCAGGATAGTTGCAGATTTTTCTGCAAATCAGTTGGGAAAAGTAAATAACAGCGACGTTGTATTAATCTGTATGTGGGGATGTGATAGACTATCAGCTCTTCCTGAATACAAGCATGCTAGTGGAAGTAAGAAAATGGCAGATTATAAAAGCGTATTTATAGCATCTTTGGTGCCATTAAGAATGCGATCTTATTCCTTAAAGCAATCTTCATCAAAGTTTAAAAACTCATTTGAAGATATATGGCTTAACACCACTCCAGGATCAAAACATTTTTACAGACCTATTTGGTTCGAATACACAAGGGAGTCGAAGACAACAACAAAGGATTTTGTGGAATATACTAAAGATGAAATAAATACACATTCGACATATCCTTTCAACTCAGTCTAACAATGATTGATGGAAAGGTTAGTAATGCCATTACGGAAACATCTTCTTTTTGGAAATGCTCACTATGTGATGAGACGAAATCACAATTTTCGGATATTGGTAAAGCAAGGAGTATTAATGAAGAATTTCTGTCTTTCGGAATATCTCCACTTCACGCTAGAATACGATTCATGGAGCATTTTCTGCACACAGCATATGATTTAAAGTATAGAAGTGTGCCAGAAAATTTAACAAAACCTGCCAGAAACAACGAGGATTTAAAAACACTTAGAATATCTGAGAAAAGTAGAATCCAGAATGAATTCAGAGAAGAGACGGGACTAAACATCGACAAACCTCTGCCGACTGGTGGTAGTACAAATGATGGAAACACAGCAAGAAGGTTTTTCGGAATTTTCGAAGCTGCATCTAAAATAACTGGTATTAATAAAGAGTTACTTGAAAGGACTAACATACTATTAATGGCAAAAGCACAAAATTAACTCTGCTCGATTTGGTGAATATGCAATAGAAATATCTAAACTACTTGTTTCTCTATATCCGTGGAAAGAAATGATATCTAAGTATTGTGCCATGGCGAAATTATAATTGAATGAAATATTCTTCCACTTGGAGAGCTTACAGAAGAGTCTCAAGAAGCAAGAAACAGAGATTATTGAGCTCCAGGAAATGCTCCAGAACGTCACAAAACGAGGATATTTTTAATAGCCTATTGTTATCATCAGACCCTGTACTATCATCAATGAGAAAACGTTGGATTTATTACGAGCCTTCATCAACTCAAAATACTGAAGACTTGAAGAACCTTTATTATCTTTTAGATATGTATACAGATAAAACGGATTATTTTATAGAAAATAAGTAGTATAAGTTAAAAATAGTAGAAAAATTGTCTACATAAATTTAATGTAAATAAGTAATAAAAAATCGTATTAGAAATAGAATATTTATTAAGGAAGATGATAAATACCAAAAAAAAAAAAAAAATAATAATAATAATAATAATATTGATTAAATTAAAATAGACATTATTAGTAGGGAAATGGGAAGGCAATAGTTGTTTTCGTCTTTAATGAGGAGTAAGAGCAATTTTGAAGAGCAAATTGTTTGTATGAAATTGAAAACCAATGAATTTATTTTGTAATTTTTTCTTGTATATGTATTAATAGGAGGAAAAATTGTTTTCCATTTTATGAAATTGAAAACGAATGTATTTATTTTGTATAATAATATGTATGTATGTAATTATGTTAAAATAATTTAACAGGTTAGACAATTTTTTATTTATTTTTTGCACTCTTAATTGTGATGAAATTAAAAACTGATGACTGGAGTAAATAGCGTTTGATTATTTTTGGTTTATTCATCTACATATTTTTATATGGTTATTTTTGTTTTTGTAAAGTGGAAAATAAACTTGAGAATTATTTTGTTTATATGGCAAAAAAAAAAAAAAATAACTTTGTGTAAGGTTCTTTGACATTAATGAAGATATATTTTATGTTGTTGAGTATGGTCATGATTAATTTTGAATATTCTAATAACAGATCAAGAGGGAGTATATTTTATTTACATAATTAGTATATAACTCAATATTTCTATATGAAACCTAAATTAATATTTTTCTCTATTTGAAATATTAAAGAGAAACACTCAAAGTATTCAATTTACTTATTTAGGTATAAGAGTAGTTTTTTAAATTTGTATAATAAGAGGAATCAAATCATGTTTGTTACCATTGATCTGAGGATTACTTCAAAGTATAGTTAACAGAATGGTAAGCTATTACTATTGGAAAATTCTTTAAGTTTTCATGTATTTATAAATTTCTTATTATTTTTTTTTTAGATGTATGAACAAATTATTAAATTGGCTCTTGGTATTAAGGCGGAGTATACAAAAATTGATGATATTCCCATACATCAACCATTCAAAATTTTAAAATTTGAATGGAAATAAATACAATATGGATCAAAAGTTATCACAATTTAACTAACAATAAATGGTTTTATCTTCCGCAACGATACGTGAAATTTTTAAACAAGGAAGGTCACTATTTAACGCAATTTAATGATAAAAATGGGCTTGCAATATTTGAACTTAGTTATAGCTAAAATTTTATAAATAAAACAGTTTTTTCTTTATTTTTTTTTATTTTTACTTTTATTTATTTAATAAAAACATATTAAACTTATATAGTGTTTATTAATATTTTATTTACATAATACTTAAAAATTATTCTATATCTAAATTGAGAAGAAGATCCTCGTCTTCGTCCATTATTTTTTATATTCCTCTGGAACTGAGTATGCTCTGACATACAGATTTAGTAGAAGATTCGCATCTTAATCCATTAGTTCCTTATACTCCGGAACTAAATTCAATGTTGCGCCCCCTGAAGTATCTGCAGGCTCCAAATAGTTTGAAAAGTCTTTCGCTTTATTTTTATGAAAATTATGATATTTTATAAAATGTCTTTTTTTATTCCACTTTGTGGAAAAGGTCTCATTAATACAAAATTCACATGTAAGCTTCTGTCTGTCCATGTTTGAAGTAATTTTTAATCAAAAATTACTTTTTTAATACTCCTCTGCGTTAAGAATTATTCTTTCAATTTAATAATCGCCGCTAAATTAACGAAGCAAAATACTTTTCCGTTAGGTGTATCTGTATGCGTAAGTATATAAGAATGTCAAGCCTTTGACCAATATTCAAATATGTATTTTTTTCATTAGTCTGCTGACTTAATTATAAGCAATTACACGTTAATTTTAAACAATATGCCTTCTTATAAATGTAAATATTGCAAGTCAATTTTTGTGGAAACAGAGATGCTTGAATGACATGAGATCCTTCATTGTTCGGAATGTTGGAAATGGTTTTCAAAGGAAAAACATCTAAAGGAGCATGAAAGGACTCATGCCAGCACATCCCATGTCAGTGGTAGAAGTGAGCCTTCTACTTCTAATAAATTTAGTTGTGTTAAAAGCGCTTTCAAAGAAAGAATTCTTACATACCTCTACAGAAACCAAAAAGAGGAAATTCTGCATCCTCAAGAGTTTTTAGAAGATGTAAACCATGATATTTTTGAAATTTTGGAGAACGCTATAAATAAAACATAACATTGAAATACAATTTAGAAGTGGAGTGCGAATATATTAAAATTGTAGAAGATGAAATAATGCTAACCACCATAACGCATAGAACAAAAATGTCACTTTTAACCATAAGTGATAGTATTGAAGAATCTTTGAAAGCACAATACACGTATATATGTAAAAAAAATGTCAGAATTCCAGGAGAGGGATAGTGGATGGTCCCTAATACGAATGAAGCACTTGGAAATAAATATAAATAAGGCTTCATTCATTAGAGGCTCCAAATATATACCATTACCACATTGGATAAAGAAAAAAGATGCCTGTTTCAACTATCCAAATGATGATGAATATTGTTTCAAGTGGTGTATCATCGCTTCATTCTTATATAATGAAGCAAATGGATTTGTGAATTGCAATGGATTTGGAAATATTAAAATAAATGAGGAGAAAATATGTGTGGAAAATGAAGTGCTAAATTTTGAAAAACTTCAATTTCCAATGAAGTTAAAAGATATAAAGATATTTGAAAGCAAGAATGAACATGTTAGCATTAATGTATTTGGCTCCGAAGGTAGTACTATAGTTGGACCATATTACCTAACATCTGCGGTAAAGAATCATCACATAAATCTTCTTCTTCTTATGGACGAAGAATGGTGTCACTGCGTTTTTACTAAGGATATCGGAAGGTAATTTAAATAAAAATTAACTACATTTGTTATAAATTAAATTATTATTATACAAATATTTCAGATTAGTAAGATCAAGTTTAACTTCCCACCATGGACGAGTTTACATTTGTAATGCATGTCTTCAGTACTCTCCAAATAAGAAGATAATGCAAGACCATGATCTTAACTGCAAAAAAGTGGTACCGAAAATTCCAGAGGGTGATGATAACATCCCATATTTTAAAAACTACCAGAAGCAGTTAGATGTACCGTTCGTTGTATATGCTGATTTTGAGACGTATTTGGAAAAAATTGATAACGAGCAAGTAAATATACAAAAACATATAGCTTGTGCCTTTAGTTATTATATTAAGTGTAGTTTTAATATTTATTTTGGTAATGATGCTCCTACAATATTCATAGAAATTTAATTAATGATGCAAAAGAAATTTACGGAAACTATTTAAATAAGGTCGTACCAATGACAGCACACTCTTCAATGATGAAACAACTTGTCACATATGTAAACAAAATTTAAGAGCGGACAAAGTACAAGAACATTCTCATTTAACTGGCAAAATTTAGAGAAGCAGCCCATAGCTCATGTAATATTAATTATAAAATATCCAAATTCATACCACTATTCTTTCATAATTTTTCCTCTTATGTTGTCACTTATTTATGAAAGAACTTTCACAATTTAAGGGAGATATGAAGGTAATTCCTCTTAATAAAGAACTATATATATCGTTATCAAATTTTATAACAGTTGAAGAAAATCAGAGATTTGAAATTCGGTTTTTAGACTCTTTTCGTTTTATGGCCACCAGCTTAAAATCTTTACCCAAAAATTTAAATGACAGTGATTTTACAATTCTAAATAAAGCTTACAATCAAAAACAACAATTTGATTTACTAAGAAGAAAAGGAGTATTTCCTTATTCTTATATTGATTGATTTAGTGAAACTAATCTTCCTGCTAAAGAAAAATTATATAATATTTTAAATAATTCGCATTGTACTGATGAAGATTATAATCATGCTAAATCGTTTTGGACAACTTTTAAATGTAATAACTTCATATACATTATAAAAACAATGATTTTTATAGTGATATTCGTGAGAATATTGCCTTAAGGTTTGATACATCAGAGTATCATCCCAGTAAAATATTTAAACTCTCAATATTAAATAAGAAAGTTCTAGGCATGATGAAAGATGAGAATAGTGGGAAAATTATGAAAGAATTTGTGGGACTTCGACCAAATATGTATTCATTCAAAACAGTTGACATGGAGGAAGTAAAGAAGTCTAAAGGTGTTAAAACATCATTTATAAAAAATTTATCAATAATAGACTACAAAAGGTCATTATTCAAAAGAAAAATAATTTCTGATACAATGCATACATTTAGATCCAAGTTTCATCAGTTGTGTACATAGAAATTACATAAAGTTGTTTTGAGTTATGCGGATGATAAAAGAATTATTGCTTCTGACCAAATAAATACTTATGCGCGAGGACATTTTAGACTTCAAAGTGACTTTGATAACTTTTTTACAGAGATAGGTGACAATATTTTCTTGAATATTGATAGTGAGTGTATAGAATTTTTAAAAGACTCATCAGATGATAAATATTTAATGAATGTAGATGTTTAGGTTGTACATTTAATAATTTTAATACTTTCATATTTTATAATTTTATTTAGTTTACATAAGCACAACTTCAAATGTATATATTTCTATTGAATAGAACTCCTTAAGATATTATTAAAATATATTTTTTAATGAAAATGACACTGATATTTATGTTATCACAATGAAACAATAATAAATATGTCTTTTATTATATAATAAATGTGTTTTATTATTAAATATTTTTCCATTGTACATTTTCTATTTCGTAATAGTTTGCAGCACTGTTTTAATCGGACGTGTTTGTGAGTGTCTCTCTTATTAAATTGGATTTTGATTAGTGATTAACAATTAAAAAATATAAACTGTGATCTACACACATATTTCGTTTGTCCTAAATAAGGAAAAGTGATTGTTATTACGTTGTCTGCGTGTTTCAATCAAATAAACTGTGAAATAAAATCTTCCTTAAATATCACCGCTGTATTGTCGTTCGTTTATTACTTATTTTTTATTGTATCAGCTGTCATTTTTGTTTTTGTCTGCATCTGTTACTGCAATTGGCAAATCTGTCATTTCATTGGTTCGTAGTTCGTGTCTTCAATAGTCTTTATTTGTCAAAGTGACAAATCTGTTATATAATTGGTTCGTGTCTTCGTTAGTCGTTGTTATTTGTATACAGTAAACGCATAAAGCAATATTGCCATATTTAAATTTTTATTCTCCTGGTTGACCAACCTTTATTACGCTAACTAAAATGGACTGCTTAAATAAGAAATGTTCAATCACTAATCCTGATGAAAGAATGCTGTCGTGCTGGTTGTGCCATGGTCTAATACATTTCAAATGTAGCGGCATACCAACACTTGTTGCTGAAGCTACTCAAAAGCAGTGGAGTGGTATTCAAAAAGAAATGTCCAATCTTTCTCAGCGTATATCTGAATACGAAAACTTGTTTGATCGTTTTATATCACTAGAAACCTATGAACTTCCTCCGCAAATACCTTTGCAGCAATCGCCTATGCAACAGCATTCTCCATCCCAATTGTCTCCTAGACGTAAGTCAGCTAGAATTGCAAGTATTAATTCTGGTAATGCTGTTGATAACCATATCGATGTTATCCCGTCTACTTCCAAGATGATTGAAAACAAAACTGCTGAGAAACTATCATTTTCTGATGTAACGAAACTATACAATCCTATAATAAACAATACCGAAAACGCTCCCAGTGAACTTCGAGTTATACCACCAAAAAAGCATGTATTTGTATCCCGTTTTGCTGCTGAAACGGCTGTTGATGATTTAAACTACTATATTAAAACCAAGCTGAATTCAAACGATGAAATTTTAACTCATAAATTTTCTTATTCTCAACCAAGAAGCATTACGTCTTTTAACAGTTTCATCAGATATTTACAATAAAATAATTGATCCTCGTTTCTGGCCCGATAATACATTGGTAAGGGAATATATACCAAAAGCAAGCCAAAGTACAAATAATATTGCCCGGATTCCCTCAATTGTGTCATCAAATCAAAAAAACTGATTACTGACAACGATAACCAACTGTTCATTACCTATCAAAACGTTTTTGGGTTAAACACAAAATTGTCCAAACTTTACATCGATAGTTTTACATTTAACCACCACGTAATCATATTCACTGAAACTTGGCTAAATAAAAATATCCTCAACAACGAAATTTTTTGCAGCAATTTTAATATTTATAGACTTGACAGAGATACTGCTACAATTGGAGGAGGTGTACTAATAGCTATTTCTAATATGTTTTCATCTGAAGAAATAAGCTGCAAAATTCCTAAAGGCATCGAATTTATTGGCATACGTATAAAACTCCATAACAGCAAAATATTTATCCCACCAAGCCAAAATAATAATCAACTTATTTACACAGAGCATGTTTCGTTGATTAGATCAGTTGTATCACTATCTGCACCAGATGACTCTATTCTTGCTTGTGGTGATTTTAACTTACCTAATGTTTCATGGAAATTTTTACCTGACTCTTATATGTATACTCCTATAAAAGCCGCTGACTGGGTGTTCGAATTCTTGAATAGCTTATATGATCTATGTCTTTTTCAAATAAATGGAGTTTACAATTCGTATGGTAAATTACTAGATCTGGTTTTTGTAAATTAACCAGCCGATTGCTCCTTGCAGCGCGCAGATCGAATTACAGCACCCGAGGACCGCTATCATCCTACTCTAGATATCAACCTTAATGTTCCATTTAAAAGTAGCTCCCACTCAACAAATCAACACGAAAAGGTTTTCTGTTTCAAAAAATGTAACTACGATGACTTACAGCATCTTTTATATAATACGAATTGGCATGATCTTCTATCTATTCCTTGTTATACTCTAGCAGCTTTTGATTCCATGATAGCAAAATTTTATGAAACTTTACAAAATTATTTTAATGAATGTGTTTCCAAATTAGCAATGCGTATAAAATCATCTGTGGTGCACAAAAGAATTATCCAGACTTAAAAACATAAAAAATAAACGCTTTAAAAAATATAAAATAACTGGCTTGCTGTCTGATTATAGCAGATTTGCGGTTTTACGTGCTGAATATAACTTATTAAACACAAAGCTGTACAAAAACTATATATCTAATATGAAACAAAATTTTAACTGTGACCCGAAATCTTTTTATAAATTTGTTAATTCCAAAAAGAAGTCTGGTGGCATCCCTAAAACAATGAAGTACGGTGCTAACGAATCAAGTGACGATCAGATAATAAGTAACTTGTTTGCTGATTTTTTTTCCACCACTTACTCTGATTCCCAATATGATTTAAATGAATACCCACATCCAATTGCGGTCCATCAAACGATACACTTTTATCCAATCCACACAAATCAGATTTTAGACTCTTTAAAGTCCTCATACCACATGGGTCCTGATGGTGTTCCTTGTTGTGTTCTGAAGAATTGCGCACAAGCAATAGCTACTCCATTAAGCATAATATTTAATTTATCCTTAATACATGGTTATTTTCCTCAGTTGTGGAAAGACTCATTCATTCATTCCGCTATTTAAATCTGGCAGTAAGTCATGTGTCACAAACGATAGATGCATAGCAAAGTTGCAAAGTTAAGTGCAATCCCTAAACTTTTTGAAAAGTGTGTTACCGACAATTTCATTCATCAAATTTCGTCCCTACTATCTTCCTGTCAACATGGTTTTAGAAAAGGTCGCTCATCAGTAACTAATCTCATGCAGCTGACTACTATAGTAAATCGTGGATTTATTAAAAGGAAATTTACAGATTGTATTTACACGGATTTTAGTAAAGCTTTTGATAAAGTTAATCATAAATTACTTCTGATAAAGCTTCATGTTATGGGTCTAACACTCGGGAGATTTTTTTTTTTATTATTGAATCTTTCTTTTTGAAATTTACAATATGTATTCAAATCTTAATTCTACTTGTTGTTTATTAGTTGTTACCAATGTAACCACTAATTGCTGTATTCAAATTTTAAAAATGTCTTCTAGTTAGGCTCAAAGTATCGGTTCTTTTTAGCCTCTGGTGACCTTCGAACTGAAGCAGACCCCGAGCGAGGTAGTTAGGGTGGGCCATTAGTTTATTGATGTAGCTAATTGAATATTTTTTAATTTCCTCCTGGATAGTGGGGACGTTGAGATCGGGAGATTAAATTGGATTAAATCATATTTAACAAACCGAAAACAAAATGTTGTTTTTAATAATACCACATCAAAAAACATTATTGTAAGTTCTGGAGTGCCCCAAGGTAGCCACATTGGTCCAATTTTATTTTCCTTATTCATCACTGACTTGCCGTGCGTAATTAAATATTGTAACGTCTTAATGTATGCCGATGATGTGAAGGTATTTCATAGCTATGACAATAACATTGAAAAAAATTTGCTGCAACATGATTTGGATGAACTATTTCAATGGTGCGTGCTTAATTTAATGGAACTTAATTTAAAAAAATGTAAACATATGCGTTTTTCAAGAAATGATGATAACGCTTTATTTAACTTTTCACTGGGTGGACATCAACTTAATTGGCTATGGAATTTTCAGACCTTGGAATACTTTCGGATCCTAAATTAAATTTCAACAAACACATATAAATGATGGTAAACAAAGCTCGCGGTGTGTTGGCTTTTATAAAACGATGGACCAAGGAGTATACTGAACCAATTATTACTAAACGGTTATATACATCTTTAGTCAGACCAATCTTGGAATATGGATCTGTTATTTGGGATCCGGATGCGGATTATCTTAAAAACTTTATAGAATCAGTCCAAAAACAATTCCTTCTTTTTTGCTTGGGTAATTCAACATGGAATCCTAACGTCATTATTCCTCCTTATACTACAAGGCTTGCATTAATAAAATTACCAACATTGGAGAGCAGAAGAACTATGCTTAGCGTTTCATTTTTATTCAACCTAATAAATGGTGCAGTCTGTTCCAACTTCCTACTCAGCAACATAAATTTTAATGTTCCTTTTCGATCAACTCGTTTCTACATTCCAATCTATTTACAAGTTTTCCAAACTAATTATGCTAATTCTCATCCTTTAAGAAAAATTGTGTAAACATTATAATGATTTTTATTTTCTTATTGATTATTTTGTTAATATTAATGTCATTAACTGTAATATTATTTTGTACCTAAATCAGTGTAATTAAATGGATGTCTTAATCTTTATTTTTGTATATTACATTATTATATTTTATATTGTATATATTATATATTATATATTTTGTAAATTTTTTTATAATTGGTCTGTAAGGATTTATTCCGTAGACCTTAAATAAATAAATAAATAAAAAAAATCCAACTTTTTCCGATTTATAGTTAGTCGAGCAGAATATTGGTATGGTAAAGTTGATTGCTTCAAATTTTTGTGATTTTCATCCTTTGACAATATTCTTATCTTTGGTGTTCCATTATTTGAAAAAGTCGTTTAGCTGCTGAAGAGGCAGAAGTAGGATTAAGTTTTTGTAATGTTGTATCCATATCAATTTCATCATAATTTTCATTAGTATAAATTTCCTCAGGTAAATTTATATTAGATTGTGTTCCTACACTACTTGACTCTGGTTGCATTGTTTGAGTTTCAATATGTTTCTTATATATTTTCCTAGTTTGTGTTTCATTATCACGTAGGTTACACAATTTAGAACTTTTATTTTGATGAGAAGATGATATTTGTCTTCCAATTAAATATTTGGCTAATTCTTGTTTAATATAATACCATTTATTAGTATCTTTTAGTGTGTGTGAGCTATATATTGGTATTAGTTTTCGATGTAGAAAATTAGAATCAGAATATTTAATTTAAAATTTTTCGTAAGTTGATAGATTAAGAACTATAAATTTGGATAAATTATTTGATATTTTCTAAAATTTTTCCAATGACTCCACTTAAAACGGATGAAATAATAATTGGTAGAAATCCTCCTTTTTGAATTAGGTTAGGTTAGGTTAGGTTTTATTTTGTGAAGAACTGATTTATTGATATTATGGTTCTCATTAATTATATTGAAAAATATTTCACTTATTGTTTTAATAACAACATCATCAACATATTTCAGTATTGCATTTCGTAGTTTAGGATCTGCTTTCTTAAGAACGTAAAGAATATGTTTGTTCTCCTTCAACAGTTTTAGGTTCGAGGTCATTGTTTATATTTGCAAATATTAAATAGTGACTTTTATTGAAAATATCCGTTCTAAATCTTAATGCGTTGTGTATTTGTTGAGTGAGATCAATTAATAAATAAACATGAGCCTGCTGCGTACAGTCATTATATACATAAACCAGAGCTTTTGAGTTTTCTGGGTATACCTGGCGAGCTAAATATTGAAATTGTAACTTATCCCTAGGATTTTTAAACATAACTATATATTTAGAGTTTAAAGAAATATCTCTGGAATAAGCACCTTTATGAAAAATGTTTTGTGTTATTAAAATCACAGCTAAATTTCTATGATGTGATCCCTTAGTAAAAAGTTCACATACTTTTTTATTAGATGATTCAAGCATTAAATCATCCAATGTTATTAAAGCCGATTCATTTTCTGCAGTAGCAAAATCCTCTGGAATACCTTTTGTAAACTCTACATTGTTAATTCTCGGAAGAGAATTTTTTTCTGCAAAACACCAAATAACACGATCTATGTTTTTAGATATTAAATGTTGATTTTTTTTTTTTTATCAAATTCATAATAAATGTGGATTTCCCACAACCAGAGGGACCACAAATCATCAAAGTGAATGGATATATAAACTATTGAAACATGTTTACACTTTAGTACATGACATTTAAATGAAGTGAAGCATTAACATTCTATAAATATAAATATAAGTAAAAGAATTCTTGTTGATGAACTAGATCGTCAAGCGAGAAAGAGCTTTCAGCGCCGACGATTTATTCACAAGGTTATTTTAGATACATGGCAGATTGACTTAGTGGAAATGATACCGTATGCAAAATTTAATAAAGGTTTTAAATATATGCTGTAATTGATGTATTCTGTATTCGCCTTACCACAAAAAAATTAAAACAGGAATAGAAATTTCGAAATCATTAAAACACATTATAAAATTAAACAAAGGGAAATCTCCCAAAAATATCCATTCTGATCAAGGAAAAGAATTTTATAATATCTACTTTAAAACTCTTATGAAAGAATATAAAATTAACCATTACTACACTTTTTCAAGTATGAAGGCATCAATAGTTGAACGTTTTAATAGAACTTTAAAAAGTAAAATGTGGGAACAATTTACTATGGATAGATATATTAAATAAATTATTGAAAGAATATAATTCCTCATATCATCGTTCTATAAAAACAACACCCAATTCAGTTAATAAGAAAAATGAACAGAAGCTTCTTAATACTGTATACAGTAATTTGAAGGTTTTCAAAGGAGGAAAATATAAAATAAATGATTTAGTTCGCATTAGTAAATATAAAAATCAAATTGAGAAAGGATATACACTAAATAGGTCTACAGAGGTTTTTAAGATAAACAAAATTTACATAACCAATCCTATAACCTACTTGTAGATTTTAATGGAAATATAATTAAAGGTGGATTTTATGAAGAAGAATTGTTAAAAACAAAAGCCCCAAAAATTTTTTGGTAGAAAAAATTTTAAAGCGAAAAGGAAGAAAACTATTGGTAAAATGGCTTGGTTTCGGAAAAGAATATAATTCATGGATTCATCAGAACGAGATTAGTAAATAATATATGTATAACAAACAACATACTATATTAATCATTCTTTTTAAAGATGGCTTCAAGTATACAAGAAGAAAATATTTATGTCACTTTATTAAGTAATAATTCAATGGATATTTATAAAAATACTCCAAACACTTTTACAAATTTGCTAACACAATCTCTAAATTTGGATGATCACTGGGTAGTTGGATTATCAGATATTTCATTTTCATTACTGGAAATAAATAATCAAAATATTGTTAAACGTAGAAAACGAAATACAATTTCAAATGTCGACACACAAGCTATAGTACATGGAACAACAAAAACATCACAGCATAGTGCAAATAATGAATATGAAGACATTAAGTTAAAATTTCACGCACTCTTAGAAAGCTCTAATGATTTTATGATAACAAACCCCAGTCTGACTAATAAAACAAAACTTTTGAATAAATTAAATGATACTCCAAAAAATAATGTATCCACAGAAAAAAAGATTTAAGTGATAAAAAATCAGATCCTTTAAATAAGTTAAAGAATGATACCTCACAAACAAATTTAGCAACAGAAAAGAAAGACAACGAATTTGATTCTTATACTAGTAGAGATGAATTAGAAAAAGTTGAAAAGGATTCCATTTTAACATCAACAAACCATATTCTGCACAAACTTTAACCAAATTTTCAGATAATATGACAAATTATTTTACTAGTCTTTTCACCAGATATAAATGAAATTGTATTTATTTACACTGATATAATTAAACCACAACATGTAGGTAATAAAAAAACTAAATGTTTGAAAATATTTTCAATATCCACATTGAAAAATTATATTCATTTTAATAGAATTGAATATTTTCCTATTGAATCTTATAACATTAAAATTATATCTATAATGATTCGAAATGATGAAGGAGGAATAATAAGTTTGAATGAATTCATACCAGTTTATTGTACTCTACACTTTAAAAAATATATAAAATAAATGTTTAGTAAAATTTTAAATCATTTTTGTAATAACCATGGATGTGATGTATACAAATTATTATAATAATCAGTCTGGAAATAATGTTCAAAATATTGGTGAAATATATCATACAGCAAGGTTTGTGCAATATGGACGTGGTATTGGATCACTGTTTTCATCTTTGTTTTCACACCTGAAACCATTCTTGAGAACAGGATTAAATTATTTAAAAAATAAGTCATTAGACATTGGAAAAGAAATTTTGGAGGAAATCGGAACAAAACCTGTGAAAGATATCAATCAAGGGGGAAAAAATAAAAATAATATCAAAGAAGCTACTATTGAAAAAATAAAAACAATGCAGAAAGGTAAAGGGAAGCATATTAAACTTAAACGCTTAAAACAAAAACCGCATAATAAATCCAAACGTTGTAGAGGAAAGAACTTTAACGATATTTTTGGAAATTTAAAATGTCGGGATTTATAGCATGTATGAAAAGTGAATTGGATTTATTTGAATCTCTCCCAATTCAAACTAGTGTAATTAAAACAAAAGAAATATGTTATAATCGAATTGCTTCATTGGACAACTGTAGTACAATTGAATTTGTATCATTGGGGAATGGTGAAACATATAGAGATATTAATAATATTTATCTCAGACTAGTGCTTGAATTCAAAGGAGCTGGAGGCGTTGTTAATAACTTGCTGCATTCCATATTTAGGAATTGTACAGTTCATTTTAATAATAAAAGTGTATCTCAACCTGACAACAACTATCACTATAGAGCATATACGGAAACATTATGGAAATGATGCTAGATCTACCCATCTTGAATCGTGTGGTTGGGCTACTGATGTGAATAACATTAATTCATTAATCGATAAAGAAAATCCCGGTTTAGATAAAACAAAAAGAATTATCTAATGATGGGAAAAAGACGGAGCTTTACGGAAAACTTCATGTAGATGTATTTAATCAACAAAAGTACTTGCCTAATAATGTTGATCTTAAGGTTACATTAAATTGGAGAAACCAGAATTTTATATTTTAGAAAATGGGAATAAAAATGAATCTCATCTAAGAATACATGAAGCTAATTCATATATAAATCATCTTACTATCAATAATAGTATATTAATGGCACATCATAATGGATTAAAAAAGAAAAATGCAATTTACCCATATAAGAGAGTAGAAATTAAGACCTTCACTATACGTCCAGGAAACTGCTCATTATCAGATAATGTTATATTTGGACAATTACCAAATTTTTTAATTTTTGGAATGGTGTCTAATAAAGCTTATACTGGAGATAGAAAAGAAAATCCATACAACTTTCAACATTTTAATTTACAAAGATTTAATTTGGTTGTTAATGGAGTACAATTTCCAGCACAGCCAATAGAATTTAACTACAACAATGGAGGAATATTAAGCACTCGTGGTTATCAAACCCTATTTAAAGGTACCGAAATCCATCATTTTGATAAAGGTCATCAAATTACAAAGAAACTTTTTGATAGCGAATTTTTTTTACTAACTTTTGATTTAACATCAGATCACAATAATAATTCTAATTGTGGAAATTTAATAAATCAAGGAACTTTTCGAATAGAAGGACGTTTTGGAAAACCTATTACGGAGGCAATTACCTGCTTAGTATATTGTGACAGTATAATAGAAATAGATAAGTCTCGCACTATAATTCAAACGCTATGAACGCAATAAATATTATAAATACTTTAAATTCAAATAATTATACAAATTTTAAATTTAAAGGAGTTTCTGCGAATAATAAATTACCCAAGACACCTGCTACAAAACCATCATTCTACATAGCCAACACTGATTCATCTTATAAGCCTGGACAGCATTGGGTCGCTTTTTATTTCCCTGAAAATACACCAGCAGAATTTTTTTGCTCTGCAGGTCAACCTCCAATAAAACCATTTATTTCATTTCTAAACCGAAATTCTAAAACATTTGTCTACAATAAAATGCGAATTCAAAGTGAATCTTCAATGTTTTGCGGTGTTTATTGTTACATTTTTATTTATTTAAGATGTAAAAATTTAACTTTTAATAAAATTTTAAATATTTTTAATCATGTTAGTCTTAAGTTTATTTAAATACTTTTATTTGTTTTTATAGAAAATAAAAATAAATAAATAAGAAAAATATATATTATTTTGTTTTTATTCCAAGTTCTTTTTCCACATTTAGTAAAACTTCCAGGAGAATTTTATCACCATCATGCAATGCGAGGAATAGTGGAATGTCTATAGGCGGAAGTATTAAGATTTCTTGGATTTCAATTTGACCCTTGTTTGAAGTATAATTTAATTCAATTTTAGTGTTGTTGGATGTATCCATTATTCTGAATATGTTGTTCTTGATAGATAGTCAATTATTTACTAAAATTGTTTCTAAAATTCATAAGACTCTTACCAAGTTCAAAATTGCAAAAAGTTATTATAAAGAAAAAAAAAAAAAAAAAAAAAAAAAAAAAAAAAATTTGTTTAAAGTTGTATTATTTTTTATTTATTATTTGTTTTACTTTAAAATTAACATATTTTAAATTAAAAAATATTTTCCCTATTTACTTATTTTAGACGTTGAGATAATAAATAATATCTTTTTATAAAATCCTCTATTCTGCTTATAAGTGGTTTATGCTTTCCACAATTACAGCTATCAGGACCAACGCACAGTGGGGTCAAACGCAAATTTTTTAATAATAAATCTGAATCTCCTAAACTACTGGTCGGATCAAATTGAAATGTATGGAAGAGTTGTAGAGGAGGACCTAAGCTTTCAGAAAAATCATCTTGTAGTCACCCTGTGATAACACGAGATAAGCTACAGGGTGTCAAAGTTGACTACCTCGAGTATGTAAAAGTTAAAAAAAATCGTAACTGGTACAAATGAAGTCAGATTTTAAAGATTTTTATATTTCTGGAAAGTGCTTGGCAAGATAAAGAAAAAATAAGCTTGCTCATCTAAGTTATCTCTTGCAGTTAAAAAGATATATACGCTTGAATATTAAATTTTTGATTTTTTGGCTTGACTTTCTTTCGTTTTTCGGGAATAAGTCCGGAGATATATGAGGTAAAAATTTTTTAAAAATATTCTGTAATTTGCTACATATTTCAAAATAATATGCTGAAAGAATTTTTGAATTATCTCAATTCGTCTAGACGTGAAAAATATTCAAAGTCAGCACTCTGAAATTGGCATGAAAAATGGCTATTTTTTATAAAAATATAGTACAATTCATTCACTTTTTTCTCAAAGTTCCGTTAATAAAAAATTTTTTTCCTTATTAATTTCAAAAGATAAGGCTTCATAAATGGTTAATAAAGAAATTTTGAATTGATTTAAGTTGCACCCTACATCCAGCATTGGCCGAAAATTTTCAATTTTAAAAAATAGTTTCATTTTTATCAATTAATAAAAAAAAATGTCACGCGAGCTTTCTTAAATTTGGTACCCATATTTTTTATAGAAATAGATTTAGAATGATTTAACACTAAACTGCTTCCCGCCCGGCCAAAAGCGAATGCAGGAGTGGAGATTTTATGTTAAAAGTTAGTTTTTTTAACGACTATTTTTAAAAGCATATTAAAGCATATTAGCATAATATTTTTAATATTATTTCTTATGTAATGTATAAAACACAAATCAAGCTTTCATTCCTAAAAAAATTAATAAAATAGCTCCAATAACCTATTTTTGGTAATTTTTCAAAAATAAATTTTTTTTAAAAAAATAGCTGAAAATCCAAAAAAATTTAATTTTTTTTAATACAACTCCACTAATTTTGCAAATACTTTAAAAATGTTAAAAGAATATAAAAATAGACTTATTTACCAATTCAACGATATATAAAATGTTGATATAGGTCATTTAATAATAGTAATATAATGGCCTCAAAACTACCAAGTCACGTCAAAAGTTGCAAAATTCACTATTTTGTTCCGTATTTCCATATGTGTGTATACGTAACATTTTAGTTTTCTAATGTATTATGTAGGTATATATTTGTTATTATAAAGTAGTAAATTCTTTATTTGAGTAATGTTTATTTAATTTGTTCTACAGATTTACATACTTATTATATATAAATCCCGTATATTTATTTTATTAAGAATATATTATCGAAGATATTATTAGAGATTTTCTTGAAAATAATCAGAAACACCAAACGTTAGCAAATTTTTAACTTCCTTAGCTTCGGAATCCTCTTTTTCTATTTCAAGAGTGATTTTTGGTAGCCATCGTGTTCTTATAGAATATATAACAGGATCTGATGATATTAATAAATATTCCATTAAGTCCATATTTTGCGCTATTTTCGAACATTTTCGGGTATTGAAGAGTCGGAAATGTTTAACATCTTTATTTCGGTCTTCCTGTGCTTCCTCTGTTAGCTCTCCCAATGGCAAAATACTATTTTCTATTATTTCTTTACCGTGAGCCAATACTTTGTGAATTGTTGGAGTCATTGATATCCAGGGGTATGTAATGTTAAGTAGTTCTTTAGTTTCGTAAGCAAAAATTTTAAATTTGTCCGCATTAATTTGTTTTTTGCTATTAATGGCTGCCAATATAATCTTAAAACGCTTCAAAACATTTAAGTCAATGCCTGTGATTGAAGATGTGAGTTCCGGATTTTCAAAGAAACGTCTTGCTGTATTTCCATCATTTGAGCTTCCATAGCCATGTAGAGGTTTATCAATTATTAATCCGAGTTGTTCTTTGAATTCTAATTGAATTCTTTTCTTCTCCTCTTTTCGTAATTCGTGAAGTTCCAAATTGTTTTTTACTGTAGCATTTTCCTGCCCGGGAATATTTCTGTACTTCATATCATATGCAAGATGTAAGCAGAACTCCAAAAATCTTATCCTTGCGTGGAGTGGTGATATTCCATAGGCTGTAAAATATTACTTTTCGCTTTTCTCACTGATTTGCTACTGGGAAAGATATCATATCCTTTTTCGCTAACAGATTTCCTCAAAATCTCGTATTGGTTTCTTGATAATCCTAAATTTAATATTAGAGCTAAAGCATCTTCAGAGGTAAAGGACGATGTTGATTTCGGTGTCACTATACTTTGGATTATCCGATGTAATCGATTGGGAGAAGCTGTTGGTAACACATCTATAACTTTTTCTACTTCCTTTGGTTGCGTACGTGTTACTAAAGCTTTAAATGTATCTTTTATTTCGGCATTCGTATGTGAATTTAGAATAGATTCCTGTTTGGTCCTCTTTGTTCTTAGCTGAACTTCATCGTAACTTTTTTTTTGGTCGACCCTTTTTCTGCTTTCCGATGAAAATTGGTATTTCTCCCTCCAACCACTCTTCGTTTTTCTTCTTGAACTTTGGTATTGACCAATCTGAAGGTTGCATCCTTTTTTCGTATGATTTATAAAAATTTTCGAGCTTTAAACTGTCTTCTGCAGTAAGAGTTAAACCAAAAGATATTACTGTATCAATGAGTTTTCTTATTACTTTGCAAATAGAAAAGTGTTTTAATGTAATCTCCATAATGGCAAATTCACTAATAAATCTGCATATTTATAAGGATACTTATATATAGAAAAAGCATATTTATATCAGGTAAATGGTGACAGGCAAAAATGAATTAAAAAATTTAAATTTTTGCTCAAAACCCCCAATTTCATTCAGTTTATTTTTATGACCTGTAGTGTTAAACAGGTACGTCAAAAAATGTACCTATGCGATTGTAAAAAAATCATTTTTGTTATAACACATTAATTAAGTAGCTAGGTAAATTATTTAAAAACTTACAAAAATGTAATAAAAAACGAAGGAAAATATACTTATTTATGTACTTAGGTAATTTTAAAAACCTTTTCAGTAGAAAAAAATTATGAACACTTTAAATAAATTCATTAATAAATATTATTATCTCGTAACAAAATTAAGCAATGCAGTTGAGTGTTACGTATACACACATATGGAAATACGGAACAAAATAGTGAATTTTGCAACTTTTGACGTGACTTGGTAGTTTTGAGGCCATTATATTACTATTATTAAATGACCTATATCAACATTTTATATATCGTTGAATTGGTAAATAAGTCTATTTTTATATTCTTTTAACATTTTTAAAGTATTTGCAAAACTAGTGGAGTTGTATTAAAAAAATTAAATTTTTTTGGATTTTCAGCTATTTTTTTAAAAAAATTTATTTTTGAAAAATTACCAAAAATAGGTTATTGGAGCTATTTTATTGATTTTTTTAGGAATGAAAGCTTGATTTGTGTTTTATACATTCCATAAGAAATAATATTAAAAATATTATGCTAATATGCTTTTAATATGCTTTTAAAAATAGTCGTTAAAAAAACTGACTTTTAACATAAAATCTCCACTCCTGCATTCGTTTTTGGCCGGGCGGGAAGCAGTTTAGTGTTATATCATTCTAAATCTATTTCTATAAAAAATATGGGTACCAAATTTAAAAAAGCTCGCGTGACATTTTTTTTTATTAATCGATAAAAATGAAACTATTTTTTAAAATTTAAAATTTTCGGCCAATGCTGGATGTAGGGTTCAAACTTAAATCATTTCAAAATTTCTTTATTAACCATTTATGAAGCCTTATCTTTTGAAATTAATAAGGAAAAAATTTTTTTATTAACGGAACTTTGAGAAAAAAGTGAATGAATTGTACTATATTTTTATAAAAAAATAGCCATTTTTCATGCCAATTTCAGAGTGCTGACTTTGAATATTTTTCACGTCTAGACGAATTGAGATAATCCAAAAATTCTTTCAGCATATTATTTTGAAATATGTAGCAAATTACAGAATATTTTTAAAAAATTTTTACCTCATATATCTCCGGACTTATTCCCGAAAAACGAAAGAAAGTCGAGCCAAAAAATCAAAATTCAAGCGTATATATCTTTTTAACTGCAAGAGATAACTTAGATGAGCAAGCTTATTTTTTCTTTATCTTGCCAACCACTTTCCAGAAATATAAAAATCTTTAAAATCGGACTTCATTTGTACAAGTTACGATTTTTTTTAACTTTTACATACTCGAGGTAGTCAACTTTGACACCCTGTAGCTTATCTCGTGTTATCACAGGGTGACTACAAGATGATTTTTCTGAAAGCTTAGGTCCTCCTCTACAACTCTTCCATACATTTCAATTTGATCCGACCAGTAGTTTAGGAGATTCAGATTTATTACCAAAAAATTTACGTTTGGCCCCACTGTGCAACGTTTGCTTTATCATCCGACCATGAACAGTTTTTGAAGTGTAATCCATATTTAGATGATATAGGTTCTTCATTATAATTCCAAGTTTTATTTATAAGTGCCAAATACTCTCCCACTGTTTTTTGATGTTCAACAAAAATTAAACCATCAAAATCTTGAAGATATTTTTGAATTTTTATATGTGGCATCTTTATTATAAAACTTTCTTTTTACAATTAGTTAGTTTTTAAAAACAATGATACTTATATACTAATTAACTAATTTTCTTTATTAAGAAATTCTTGGAATTTTACTATTTTTCCAACTGAAATATGGTTGAGAATTTGGGATGAAAAACTCTCTCACTTCGTCTTCTCCAGCGGAGTTTTCACTGACCACCTCTTCCAATTCCAAAACATATAAACCATTATCTAACTTCCTCCTTAAAGTAAATTGTTCATAACTAACACCATCTATTACTTTATCTTCCAAATTATTATATCGTTTGGAAAGATATAACATTCCCTCTTCAAGCTCTGCCATCACCACATTTCCATATTTATTCTTATGGCGGAACATACTTAATACCTTATATGGCTTTGATGGAATTAAATCCGTTGCTGCTAGATATGGTATTGTTTTTAATTTATTGAAAGCCGCAACAATATCAGCATTTGTAATTTTATTTGATTCCATTTTTGTTCCGCCTTTTAAAAAGTTTATTAACTGGTTGAAATAATTTTACTTCAGACATTTGTATTTATATCAAATCTAATTTAACTCCAAAGAAGAGTAATTTGGGTATATCTCTTAATATTTCAAATTGAGAAAATATTATAAATACATAAGCCATAAACCAATACGTTTAAAATTCTAGATATGAAAAATGTTTAATTTGAATAAAAAATACTCTCCCCTTAATTTGTTATTATAATATTCAAAATTAGTCATGACCATACTCAACAACATAAAATATATCTTCATTAATGTCAAGAACCTTACACAAGGTTATTTTTCGATATTCTCAAGTTTATTTTCCACCTTACAAAGACAAAAATAACCATATAAAAATATATAGATGAATAAACCAAAAATACTCAAACGCTATTTACACAAGTCATTAGTTTTTAATTTCATCACAATTAAAAGTGCAAAAAATAAAAAATTGTCTCCCCTGTTAAATTATTTGTATGTACTTTTAACATAATTACATACATACATACATATTATTATACAAAATAAATACATTGGTTTTCAATTTCATAAAATGCAAAACAATTTTTCCTCCTATTAATACATATACAAGAAAAAAATTACAAAAACAAATTCATTGGTTTTCAATTTCATACAAACAATTTGCTCTTCAAAATTGCTCTTACTCCTCTAAAACAAAAACAACTATTGCCTTCCCATTTCCCTACTACTGACATTTTTTTTTTGTTATTTTAAATTTATTAATAGAAATATATGAATGCTTAGAAAAGGATAAAGATTTACTTAAATTTGGGAAATGTGGCAACCCTATTAAAAATAAAAAATATTTCTTAATTATTTTTATAAAAATATTTTGTGTATACATATTATTAAAAGTATATAGCAATATTCATAATTTTCTAAGTAATTATTCACGCAAAGCTAAAGGCAAAAGTTGCAAGTTTGTAAAAATATAGTCATATATACAATCAAGTTTAAAGGCGCATATTTCTGAAATGAGGCACGATATTGACTTGAATCTTTTTGCAAAAGATCGGAAATTATATATGCTAAAGGATAAGCTTAATTTGGAATTCATATTTTTAAAATTTATTTCGCTATTTAGAAATAAACCAAACAAAAGGCCCAATTTGGGTTTTTTGGAGAAAATACAAATTTTTTAATTGTAATAACATATTTGTTTATAAAGATATCTTAATGAAATTTGCAGGAAATGTGAATCTTATTAATATAAATAAAAGCGCGTTAACCAAATTTCAATCAGGGAAAGGGTTTTCCTGAATTCGCAAAAAAAATAATGAAAATTCCGGAAAATGGGATTTTTAAAATTTTTGACTATAGAATCCAAGTTTTTCCGAAGTCCCATAGATTTTGATTTAAAGCTTTTAACAACATATTGAAGATTCTTAAAATATATTCCGCTTGTCGATTCGTGCTTTGGGATTTGAGAATATATGGTATAAAATCAAAACTTATATAAAATGGGTCGAATTCGGGAAGGTGTGTACCATGACCAATTGAGTTATTGGGCCAGGTTTTTGTCTTAAAGTTATCTCTGTGAAGTTACCTTTCAGAAAAGTGCAAAATTATTATATTTTACTAAAGAAAATTTTATTTTAGATAAAAAAAGAGTGTAGATACTTTTTCGGCTAAAAAACCAAAAAAAGTCGTATTTTTTGCAATTTTCAAATTCAAAATCGTTTATTTTTGGACTTGGTAAAGATTAAATTTTTTTATTCAATAGATAATTTTGTTCTTTAACTAGTTAAGAAAAATACTAATAAAATCGGTCGGAAATACTAGGATATACATGAAAAAACTGGACCAAGGACATGAAAAATTATAGTGCTTAAAAATTCAAACGCAAATAACTCGAAAACTATAAGAGATAAATAGGACATGTAAGCATAGGTCTTATCTTGGCCTACAACAATATATAAACATATTTGAAATCGGGCGAGAAACAAAAATTTGGCAAATGATTAGAAATTTTTTATGTCTGAGGTATCTAACTTTGAGCGACCTTAGCTCCGCCCCTGAGGGGTTTGTTGTGCCCACTTCCAAACTTAACATTGTACACTCCTCTGCTACGCCTATACCAAATTTCATGGAAATCCAACCAGCCGATCAGAAGTTACAGGTTTAATTTCCAAAAAATTTCGATTCTGCCCCACTGTGCGATTTTTAACTATTTACCGTATTACTGTCTGATGCGCCGACAAAAATGAATTTGGCAGTTTCTTTTTTTTTTGATAAAATAAATTTAAAGAACAGTATTTTAAAGACGAAGTGATTCTCTAAGTTTGAGGTATATCTCGTTGATGTCAGGAAGCCAGGCATGGGACAGCCTCATCACAAACTTCCATGTAACTAGCGTAACTATTAGCAAAATGTACGTTTTTGGCGACTGACAACTACAGATTTTATTGAAATTGTCTAAAAAATCGCGTAAACAGAATTTTTAATAAATGACATTTCCGAGTTATTTATACCGGCTATAGCGGCATTCATTTCCAAACACTTTCGCTTGCTGACAACTATTACGAAATATAAATGACGCAATATTGATGTCAAATGAAAGCCTTTTATTTGCTTAATATAAAAATTCTGGTAGCGTCAAAATATTTTAAGGACTTCTAATTTTATGGAAAAAAGGGTACTCTTAACCACAAAACGCACCTTCACTTTATTTCGCATTATAGTTCGAATTTTCAAATAATATAAATGATATAAAATTTTTCACCAAATAATAAACAAATCAAAAATTTTGTTAAAATTCACTTAAAAAAATTAAAATCTCGCTTTTTGTAAGGAATATTATTATGAGTAGTAAAATTTAAACGACTATATTTTCCGAACCAGTACCGATATTCACTTAATTTTTTCTGCAAAATATCCCAAGACATGTCTTTTATTACCCATAATTTTTCGAAATTTACAAAATCGTGCAAATCAGTGTATTGCGATAAATATTGAAGATGCTGTAGTAGCTTTGACAAGTGCTAATAGCACCTTAGGAGTTCTATAAAATCGAATTGTTTTGGTTTTGATAAAGCGAAACCTCTATTTAAATTTTTTTTTTTGAAAGCTTCAACTTTAAATCTTTACAACTTTTGCAAGCATTTATAAAAATGATTAAGACGAACAGACTTTGTATGTATAAATATTCGTTAATAAAACAACATATCGACATTTAGTGTCAGAAGAAAAAAAATTTAAATATTTTTATTAAAAATTTTTTAAATTCTAATATATGTCTTCATTTCGGTACATATTTTCTACTTTTTTTTTTTTAGAAATAAACCAAAAAATAACTTATACAAAAATTTTATATTTTTCTATAGATAATTTTTGTATGGACACTTTTTTGTGCTTTTTATATGAAACTATTAAATATGAATATGAAATATGCTAGAGAATTATATCGTACTATTTTGGTTATATTTTTGGCAATATTGAAATGCCCATTTTTTTGATTGGAAAATTTCGGACTCATTTGGACCAGGTCATAAATGTTGGTTATGTAATTAAATGCGCTTCCCAAATACATTTCTTGCGATACCAAATTTTCATTGTTTCTTTGGCAGAAATATGAAGAAAATCCTAACCCGAAATAAATAAACTTTTTTCGTATTGATCCCACTGAAGTTCACGTTTTTGATATATTTCTATTAATGCTCTGTGGAATTTAATGACTGTAATTATATCAGCTTCAATACGAAGATTTCATAAATAAAAAAGGCCTTTAAAAAATGTTATTTCAATACAATTGCATTTTTAAATGAATTTTTCGTTAAATAAGCTATTGTAAATTTGGGAAGTATGAAATCTTTGCATTAAAATAAAACTCTCAAATTTTTGGGACGAACACATCTACTATGCACAATTTCACTTTTTATAAAACTTCTTTACATATTTCATTTAAAAAATGTATTGGGTTATGTTTCAAAAATTTAAAATAGCGAACCTTTATGTACTGACTAGTGATTGGAATGAAAACTCAATAATCATCGATTTTCGATTATTCAGTCATTTTTATTTCGATTATTTTAGTAGATTAATCGATCCTAAGTTTGTGGGTCTTATGCTGAGACAGCTTGTCGTGAGTGGTTTAGACGATTTAAAGCTGGCGATTTCGATGTGCAAGTTAAGGATCATCCCGGCCAGCCGAAAGTTTGAAGAAGAATTGGAGGCTTTGCTCTTGCTAAACGCAAGAAGTGCTTCCAGAATGATAGGGAGTAGATCAAAAAACAATTAAAAGACATTTAAAAATATTTGAATTTATCTAAAAGCAGAGGAAATTGGGTGCCAAACGAACTAAAACCAAACGGGTGCCAAACAAACGTCGAAAGGCAATTTTTTTATGTTTGAAATCCTTTTTTTTTTTTGACAACTACAAATAAATGTAGTTATTTATTTTATTTGGATAAAATAAATTTTACAAATTTCAATTTGGCCTCAGCGCCAAGAAGGCATTATTGAGACAAGTTGGCAAAATAATTCAAAAGTTAAATGTACAAATAAAATATAAGGTAAAAAAGTAACTTATATAATACATTACAAATATATTTAAAAAAATATATTAAAAAATTATATTAAAAGCATTTCAATTGTATTATGTAAGTGTTCCTTGCAAGAATACTTAAAAATGGAAATTCGATCAATTAATTTTAAAGCTACAGGTAAATTATTAAATTTAATTCCACCAATGTAATCAATTCGATATTTGGCTGTTTATAACCTGCATCTAGGAATTCTAAAATTTGTTCTGTTCCGTGTATTGAAATTCATTTGAATTTGCGTGAATGGTATAATATGGTAACCAATAATATTAATGCATTTTAACACTTAATATTCACGCGACCCATATATAATGAAATGGTTGAATACAACAGTGGTAAATTGTATATAATTTTTAATGCTTTGTTTTGCATACATTGAAGAGATTTAATTAAATTATTGTTTTTATTGCTGGAGCTATCTTTCTTTTCACATCACTGGTATGCAGATCCTATGATAAGTTGCTTTGAAGAGTAATTCCTAAATACTTTATTGAATGGGTTTCATGCACAATTTTTCCATCAACATATTCATTAAAATTATTGTTAGTACTCAAAGAATGCGGCCTAAATCGAATAAGATTGGTTGAATCAGTATTCAGCAGTATCGATTTAATCTCGCAAATTCGAAAATAAGTGCTGCATCCTTTTCAATTTGGGTTTTAAGTACCAAATCATGTTTATATGGATACATTACACACACCTCATCCGCAAACATATACAGCTGCCCACTGAAGTTCACGTTTTTGATATCATTTAAATAAATTGAGAATAATAAAGGTCCTAGCCCACTTCCCTGCGGCACACCACATTCAGCAAAACCAATAAAACTTTTTGCATTTTTATATATACATACTTTTTCTGTTTGTAAAGTAACTTTCAAACAACAAAAGTTTACGACCTTGAATAACATAATATTTTAACTTTTGTAGCATTATCTGATGATCTACAAGATCAAAAGCTTTAGTGAAATCAAAAGTATTCCAGCAACTCCAGTAAACCCATCATCAAGACCCTTGCAAACATTTTTAACAACGCTAAGGACAGTTTCTTTGGTACCATATACTCGTCTAAATTCAAATTGAAAACCATATAAAAAATTATTTTCTTCCAGGTACAATAACAGCTTATCACACAATATTTTTTAAAAAATTTTATCAATCGAAGATAGAACGACAATCGGTCGATATTTATCTATAGTAGATATATTAATTTCTTTTGGTATTGTTACTAATTTGTGGACTTTTAAAATATCAGGATAAACTGAATTATTAATTATTTTTGTTAAAAATATCGCACAAAAATGGAGCAATTACTTCTCGACATGCCTTGACAAATATCGGTGAAATATTTTCGTAGCCTGGACTTTTATTAATATTCATACCTAATATCACCCCAATTACGCCACTGCAATTAACGTTTTCAAGGGTGAAGCGGTTCAGTGAACAGGAAAGTGTTCGCATCAAATTACAATTGTCTCCAGGATAGATTTCAATTTCTCTATTGAGGTACTTTACGGCTGTTAGAAAATAGTTATTAAAACAATCAAGCTTAGCTTGATCACTTGTCATTCTCTGCCCTTGAAAATCATTTAGGTGAATCTCATTATTTTGTTTACGACCAAAAGTTGTATTAATAAATTTCAAAACTTTTTTTGGGTAATTTTCCGTGTGGAGTCTTTACTTGTTTACTCCCATCGGACGTGTCCCCAGGTGGCGAAAAGGGGGGTTCGGATGCAAGGTTTCTGATCCGATTGTAGTCAGTAGATTGGAGATCACTTACCACTGGTTACAGATCCCCATGCACTGACTATAGTCGGATCCTACGCATTACATTTAAACCTAAAAACTCGATGGAAGTTCTCGCGGGCCAAATAAATCAAGTGCACTTTTAAGATCAAGGTGAGAGGTAGCAGTGCTGAGGATCTGCATGGTTAGTTAGTGCTTAAATAAACTAATCGCTAACAGTTCCCCTCAAACTCCCAATGCACGGGTTAGTTGTAATTTCTTTAAAATCCTAGTCCACGTACGCCGTCACTGCGCGAGATGGCCTACTTAGAACGTGCATTTTCGTGGGACCAAAATTAGTGAAGAAATTTATAAAATTAAGGTTGTGGAGAAGGATAAGGTAGATTCAGTAGGAGTTTCGGACACTGACTCTGACCTTTTAAGAATTCACGATGACATAATTGCTCAGGAGGGGCAGTTATTGATTGAACTAGCCGAAACGGCCGACCTCTTGGGATCACTTAGTGACTCTCTCGGGGAGACGGGCACTACGGAGAAATTGGAGGATCTCTCCCTTGGTTCTGATGAGGAACACGAAATCACCATGATTTCAGTTCACACTCAGGAACAAGATCTCCCAGTATCCGGGGCTGATCGTAAACCATCCGGCAACTCTGGTGAATCATTCACTAAAGGAGCCAGGCCTGGAGATGACCAACCCTCTACAAGTAAGAAAGGTGAGGCAAACAACACTCCCAGCTCTCTTAAAGATCTTCAAAAGGTAATACAGAACGCTGGAAGTGGGGCTGGTCATAAGCCATCCAGCTCTCTTAAGGATCACCGTAAGGAGGACGTTAAGAGAGCTAGGTCTGGCGATGACCAACCAGTATCGACTGCTAAGAAGGCGAGTCACACACCGGCTGGATCTCTTAAGGGACAACAAAAGGAAGTCATTAAGAGAGCTAGATCTGGTGACGACAAGCCCTCTACCTCAAAAAAGGCGAAGGAGTCGACCGGACACTTCCTTCAAAGGTGCGGACTGGTCAAAGAGAGTCAAAACTGTCAATTGTGGGAATGAGAAATCGTTTGAATTTCTCAAGGTCACAATGGCCAAGTGCGGCAACCTTTGTCCAGAGGCGGAACTGGATGTGGTACTCGCATCTGAGTTGCCCCTGAGACCGGTAGTGACAGTGTGGATTCCACCACCCATAAAACCGGTGGAAACCATACTGACAATATTGCTCAACCAGAACGAGGGTATGGATACAAGTCAGTGGAAGTTGTTAACTTCTCTGAATTGTAAAGAGAATCTCGGAAGGGACTTCAGGTTTGCTATAGACCAGGAGTCTCCCAGGAAATTGGAGTCGATGGGGGGAATTGCTAATTTCGGTCTGGGCACTATCAGGTTCCGGTATCCGAAATCTGACAGTACTAACAAGGCTGCAAGTGGTGCAAATTAACTTGCATCACTGTAAAGCAGCCTTAATCGAATTAGCAATAAACCTTACTGATTCTAAAGTGAATGTGGCCTTAATCCAAGAGACCTGGATCAACAATACCAGGGTATATGGATTAAGTGTCATAGGGTATACACATTTCGTACCATCCACTGAAGATAAGGTAAGAAAGTGCATACTGACTAGGAATGAGTTGAATTTTATAAATTTTCATTCTTTCAGCAATGGAGACCTAACGGTCGTGCAAAGGTTGCCCTATGATACGGCCAACCATCGGGCGATATGGTGAAGAAATTAACGGAGTACGCAAAGAGAAGAGGCGTATATCTGGTACTCTGTTGTGATGCTAACGCACACCACTGCCACTGGGACAGCGCTGATATTAATGAGAGGGGTGAGTCAGTATTTAATTTTATAACTACTAACAATCTTTTTATCTGTAATAAGGGCAATATACCCACATTCAGAACAAAGGATAGGAAAGCAGTTATAGATATAACACTGACAAACTTTAGGAGTGTAGATAGTGAATGTTCCTTTTCGGAGCGTAATAGGATATCCTTCAGTTTAGATTTCATGAGGTCAAAAGGAGAACCATATAGGAACTCTAGGAGAACCGACTGGAACTCCTTTAGGGCTATTATGAATAAAGAACTAAACGCCGCTCCAGGATGGCAATTGTCATCAGAGGGAGTTGAGAGTTTAGTGGAGGATTTCACAGAGAAAGTTAGGAATAGCTACGAACTAACTTGTCAGGTAATATTTCGGGGAAAGAGGGAACAGCCTAAGTAGTAGACCAAGGCACTTAAGAACCAAAGGTCAACCGTAAGGAAGCTGTTCAATAGGGCGAAACTTACACGCAAGTGTGAGGATTGGAGCAGCTACAGGGAAAGTTTTAATAGGTATAAGGCAGACATTAAGAGGGCAAAAAGGGACTCATGGAGGAACTACTGTGAGTCCATCGACTCTGTAAATGAGTTATCCAGATTCAGGCGAATTTTATCCAATGATCCAAGTGCTCCTGTCTTGCTCTGAGTTTCTGAGTTTACTTATGGAAACTCATTTTCCAGGCTGTAGGAACTTAGAAACATATACACAGGCAGGGCGAATCTTTAGATTCTCGGAATGTGTATCTGATAGGGAAATTAGTGAAGGTAGTATGGGCAAGTCACCTGGTCCAGAAGGTATTTTTCCAGCCATGCTACAGAACATCACCGACACAGCATTAACATTTTTTACGGAGCTTTTTTAGTGTATGTTTCATTAATAGATATATTCCAAGAAGGTGGAGAGAGGTTAAGATAATCTTCATAATATTTTAATAATATTAAGATTGAGGCTATTAGAGAATCACCAGAATCATTATGCGTTCAAAACTTCCTAATCGAATGGATTATCTTGATGCTGAATAGCAGAATAATTAATTCGAACTTGGGGGGATGCATGCATAAGGAAGCTAGTGACTAGAGGGACTCCGCAAGGTGGAGTTCTCTCGCCCTTACTATGGCTCTTAGCCGTCAATGTCATTCTAAGACAAGTTGGCGCGAGAGGGCGGAAAATCGTTGCTTACGCTGATGACGTAGTTATACTGATCACAGAGAAGTTTCTTTCCACGATCAGTGAAGTCATGCAGTCTGAACTTAACGAACTGTCCTCATGGGCTACTAGTAAGAGTTTAGAGGTTAACCCGGAGAAAACGGAGCTAGTTCTTTTCACCAGAATGTACAAGATTGAGCAGTTTAGGCTACCGGTACTAGGGGGAATTGAACTTAAATGAAGCAAAATATCTTAGTGTGTTTCTTGATAGTAAACTATCTTGGAAGAGGAATATACAGGAAAGGCTTAAAAGAGTTCTCAACGCCTACTACACATGCAGGAACTCCATAGGTAAGAATCTACTACCGAAGGTAGTAGATTGGATTTACACATCGGTGGTGAGACCAATTCTGACGTATGTATGTCTAGTCTGATGGGAGGCAATGAGAATAGGAAGTCGTAGGAATCTTTTGTCTAAGGCCCAGAGATGTGCTTCGATTGGCATCACAGGTGCCATAAGAAGCACACCTCAGTCGGCACTTGACGTCATTCTGCATCTCCTACCCATTGAGGAGTTCGTGATGGGAATGGCTGCAAGAAGCCTGCTTAGACTTAGTGAACTAGACTTATAGGATCAATCAGAATAGGTTATTCCAAACTTCAAAACGAAATCAACCTCCCTCTGAGTCCATGGATAACGTGCACGGAGTTTGATTTCGGGGAAAATCCTATACTGATTATCCCAAATAGGGACCAATGCACAGTGGGGCTGATCGAAATTTTTTGGAAATAAATCTGCAACTTCTGATCAGCTGTTTGGATTTTCATGAAATTTGGTATAGGCGTAGCAGAGGAGTGTACAATGTTAAGTTTGGAAGGGGGCACAACAAACCCCTCAGGGGCGGAGCTAAGGTCGCTCAAAGTTAGGTACCTCAGACATAAAAAATTTTTAATCATTTGACAAATTTTTGTTTCTCGCCCGATTTCAAATATGTTTATATATCTATCTATCCTAGAATCGTGATTACTCATTTTGGAAATTATTTCCAGGTTAATAAAATGATAATTTAGCTGTCAGATTTTTCCAAAGAACAGTCGTATTAGGTACCAGGTGAGGCAACAGCAATTGCAGTAAAACCGAACATTGATACTGACATTAACATCACTTCATTATTGATAAAGCGATTTATTAACACAAACTCATTTTTAAATGTTATTAGTTTCAGCAATTTCCAAAAATAACGGGAAGTTAAAAATTATTTATTCTTGTAATATTCTTGAAAATATTGGTATGTGGTGTGTTTTAAAGAAAAATAGAAAAAGCTAAATTTCTATTTTTTGTTAATTTTTTTTTTTTAGTAAGCTGTCACAATTTTCTTGTTTTTTTTCTAATTCATAATTGAGTATTTTTTTCTGTGTTTGCTTTAGTCTAGATTGATGCAAATTCACATGTGTGCAGTAATGAAACAAATATATGTAGTTGTTGTTGGAATTTTTGTAGCTGTTGTTTTTTCAAGTTTTTTTCATAGAAATGAAGTCTTCAAAAAGCACTTTTTTGTAATTTTAGATTTCTTTATTTCTTTCATTAGTTTCACTGTTATTTCATTTAAATCAAACAACACATATAAATAATCAGCTTTTAATTCTTCTCAGAGAAAATAAAACCTTTAAATTCTTTTTCGTTAATTAAAAAAAAAAAAAAACAACAAATAAAACTTCTTAATTCGTCGTGTAGTTCACACGACGATTTCTGCGTAAAAACTGCTGGAATATCCTGCCAGGATAGCCATAATAATGACATGGAGATCCTGGCTATCCTTGTAATAACTTAAAAGTTTCCTTTTTGGTTTTTAGGGGCAGCCACTAGTGCGACTGTCTCCTTCAAGTATATCTTTATTAATCATTATTTTTTTTTATTGTTAATCTTAATATAGCTTACAATTATTCTTACACTAAAACACACATAATATGTGTATCATGAGAGAATGCTGAGATATATTATACATATCTCAGCATTCTCTCATGATACATGCTGTCCAGCTATCGTGCAGAGTGGACAAAATACTTCAATAATGTAGAAGCATTAAGTTACATACAGATGGCATGTAACTTCGACTAGTCAAACACACTACAATATTCTCTAGCAGGTACCTATCATTCTCGAGTTTAGGAGCAACAATATATGGGCCTCGATATTTCGGCTCTAATTTACGCGAATCTTTAGATGCTTGAGGTTCGTTCTTAATGAGCACCAAATCATCTTCGCGATATAACGTAGGTTGGTTTAATTTTAGGTCGAATCTTTTTTTATAACCTCCTCTCTCGCATTAAATATTTTTAATGGCCAACTGCGTTTTCTCACTTACAGTAGTAGTGTTCTCAATAGACACATCCAACTGTATCGCAGCCAATAAATGGTTTTGAACAAGACCGATAGGTTTAAAGTAAAAAATCAACTCGTTTGGACTGAAACCTGATATAGTATTCTTAATGATGTGCATTGAACATTGTATCAAATGCAGTGCTAGATCTCAACCCTCCAGATCATTAGCAGTGGTACAAAGATACGATAAAATGGCTTAACTGATTCTCTCAACCTTCACGTTTGCTCTAGGAGTGCGCACGGCATTCTGTATATTTTGCATTTGTTCATCTCACAAAAGCCTTCAAAATATCTTGAAGTAAACGTAGTACCACAATCAGAGATTATACGTTGCATTCAGAATATAAATAACAGGAGCAATCTTCGTCTTTTGCACTGCTTTTATGACCAATTTGGTAAATTCATTCAAATATACCAAGAACATGAGTGTGTCTCTTTTTACTCTTCACGAAGTGGTTCTAGATCGCCATAATGAAGACTACCTTCAGATTTTTCACCCTTGGCCTTGTTATAGTAACACCCTCTACAAGCTGCTTTATACTCTTTTATATATTTCTTCATATGAGGAAACCAAAAATGTTGACGAACTCTTTCAAGAGTTTTCTGCAGTCCATACTGACCCATGTCATCATGACAATATTTCGGAATTCGCCACATTACTGTTTTGAGTACTACTAGTCGTAGTCCATATGGGATTTTATAATAGTAATGCCATGATTCATCAAAACGTATTACAATTTAATTTGCCGATACTGGTTGGATTTAAAGTCATCTTACTGGATTCTTATTACACTGTGCGACAAATGGTAGGGGTCAGTGATCGGGAAGGGTTCAAACTACCGGGGAAAGTTATATCGGTAAAAACGAAGTTATACGTGTCCCGGCGTTTCGCTGGGTCACGTCTAGGAATCGAGATATATCGATTTGAAGTTAGTAACTATCATATAGGGGAAATTGTGACCTTTGGTGGTATTTTTTTTTTTTTTTTTTGACATAACTCGAGAACCACCAGTCCAATTTTACTGAAACAAATTTAAAATTAGGAATTACAATTCCTTTACAACGTTTCGCTACATAAGCAACAGTTTCGCAGTTATAAATAAATGTATGAAAAAAAACTATTTTTTGCCTAAAAAATTGAATTTTTTTATTTTTAATTCATAAATAATCCAAAACGGTAAAAAAAGTGTCAAGTCCTATTACTTTAAAGTCACATAACCTTTAAACAAAATGAGACATAGATCACGAAAATCGATGGACGCGTTTCGCTTTTATTCACAATTAAGTGAAGGTATGAATTTCAAAAATTTGCTCCAGATATGCTCAAAATTCCTTGGAAAAAACATTGATGACTTTTTTTTGTGATTGTCAGAATTGAAAAAAAAAAAGAAATAAACAAAAGGTTATTTGATTTTTATGGTAGCGGTAACAAACTAAAAACGGTCATAAATGTGCGTGGACAATTAAAAGGAAAAAAAGGAAAGTGCACTTTTTTAATTATTTGGGTTTTTCCGTTGGCTACCTGCATGATTTTTTTACACAAATTGCACCCACTTTTATGAGTGGTCATGTTTTAGAACGTTTCAAAAAATTTAAAACGCACACGAATCAGGTTTATAGCCACCCTTAAAAGATGCGCGAATTCATAAGTACCTCTCAGTAAAATATTGAAACTTACGTAGTATTTATAGGTGTTCACTGATCGATTTTTGTTATTCAACAAGTGTCTCCGAAGGCGTAAAGTACGGTTTTTTTTAAAGTGACGAAAAAGTAATAAAAGTATAGAACCGAAATGAGTGCAAATTGTCCAGAAAATATCAATTTATTTTGTTACGTTTGTGGCAAAAGAGCTTTTTCAACAAATGCAACATTACTCACTGAGCAAGTGGAGCGCGCTTTTAAACTTTATTTTGATTGCGAAATAATTCGTGGCGTTTCGTGGGTCCCAGACAAAATTTGTAAAACGTGCTACAATGGTCTTAACATGTGGATCCAAGGGAAACGCAGTTTACTTCGTTTTGGTGTACCAATGACTTGGACTGATCCAGGAGAGCACAATTCCGACAACTGTTACGTTTGCGCAAACAAAATATGTGGAGTAAATCGTAAAGGCCTTAAACGAAGAGTTTACATATCTGTTAAAAGTGCACAAATACCTCTACCGCATTCGGATGAAATACCAATTCCACCGCTTCCAAGTCCTGACAGAGAAACTTCTTTTTCTATTGAAACAATGGATCAATCGGATTTCACCTATTAACCAACACCAGAAGCCGGCCCATCGAACAAAATAATTCCAATATCACAAGCAAGAATGGACAAGATTGTTGCAGAATTAAACCTTTCTCAACATGAAGCAGAAAAACTTGCCCAGCTTTTGAAAGAAGGCAACAATTTGGAGCCTAATGTCAAAGTCACCGGATATCGAAGACGATAATTGCTATTCCAACGGTACTACACACTCAACGAAGGGAACACATTTGTTTACTGCCACGATATAAAGGGACTGATGGAGTCGCAGCTGATTGGCGAATGTTCATCGATTCTTCGAAATCAAGCCTGAAAGTCGTGAAAAAACCAAGCATTCCTATTGGCTACAGCACAGACATGAGCGAAAAATACGATTCCATGAAAATAATTTTGGATAAAGTTTGCTACACTGATCACATGTGGCGGATCAGTTGTGATCTGAAAGTCGTGGCGATGCTAAGAGGTCTCCAAGGAGGCTATAAGAAAAACATGTGTTTCTTGTGTCTTTGGGACACCCGATTTAAAGGAAACCAATACGAAACGCATGAGTGGCTTGCTCGAGATTCAACGGAGAAAGGACACAACTGCGTAAATGATCCACTGGTGCCAATGGAGAACGTCCTCATGCCCCTTCTCCATATCAAACTGGAAATCGTAAAAAATTTCATCAAGGCCATTGTGAAGCAACCGAAAATTCTTGATTTTTTGGAAAATATTTTCCCACGAATCAGCGAAGCAAAATTGAAGGAAGGTGTTCTGAATGGGCCGGATATACGAAAGCTCATGAAATCAAATGAATTTAAAGGTGCTTTAGACGGTAATGATTACTTTGCGTGGAAGGCAGTTAAGAAAGTCATACGATATTTTTTGGGAAGTACGCGAGCACACAATTACCCCGCTCTTGTGACCAAGATGTTGCACTACTTCCAGAAAATTGGAGTGAATATGTCCCTCAAAATTCACTTCTTGCATCACCATCTCGAATACTTCAGCAAGCAGCTAGCCTCAGAGTCGGATGAACATGGCGAGCGCTTCCATCAAGTGGCAATGCCAATGGAAACGCGGAATAAAGGCAAAAGGCTCGATTCGCTGGTGGCTGAAATTTGTTGGTGGTCGCAAAAGACGTACGATCCCGACAATGAAGATGAAGAAGAAGAATATACAATGGGAGTTTCCTCCGAGGGTAAGTCACAAAAATGAAGTTAACTGACTGATTAAAAACAATTGATTTTTTCCAGATGAAGACAGATCCTCATCCGATACAGACTCTGAACAAGTGGGCGAACCACCACGCAAGAAAATAAAGGGCGCAAACAAACGGAAATAAGTTTTGCGTTCATCGATTTTTATAACCTATGTATCTATGTAATAACCTAATATTTACCTGTAATAATTTTTAATTTTACGTGTTAATAATTATAATAAATAATATATAATAAATATTATCCAAATTCATTGAAATATAAAATCAATATTCTTGTCAAAATGAGATACCTTCACTTAATTGTGAATAAAAGCGAAACGCGTCCATCGATTTTCATGATCTATGTCTCATTTTGTTTAAAGGTTATGTGACTTTACGTGAAAGTAATAGGACTTGACACTTTTTTGCCGTTTTGGATTTTCTATGAATTAAAAATAAAAAAATTCAATTTTTTAGGCAAAAAATAGTTTTTTTTCATACATTTATTTATAACTGCGAAACTGTTGCTTATGTAGCGAAACGTTGTATGAGCAGATTAAAGGAATTGTAATTCCTAATTTTTTTAAATTTGTTTCAGCAAAATCGGACTGGTGGTTCTCGAGTTATGTCAAAAAAAAAAAAAAAAAAAGACCACCAAAGGTCACAATTTCCCCTATATGACAGTTACTAACTTCAAATCGATATATCTCGATTCCTAGACGTGACCCAGTATACGTATAACTTCTTTTTTACCGATATAACATTTCCCGTTGGTTTCATCCCATCCCGATTTTGACTGTCGCATAGTGTTATATTCATTAGTTTCTCGTCCTTAAGCTACATCGTAAAAACCCAGTCTTCGCCGCACGCTCATATTCATGACGAATCCTGCGATTTCCGGGTCTGTGGCCGGTTAATCAGGGGCTCTGCTCAAGGCGTCGTCGTGGACCATACGAGACCCCTCTCTATATATAAAATTAGGATAGGTTAAAAAGGGTGGCGTCTTTACGCCTCCACCCAGAGACTATTCGGTCCACTATGATCAATTTATAAAGGCTAAAGAGAGGCCAAGATAGAAAAAGAGGAAAGAGACAGAAAAAGAGGAAGAGAGGATTTGGTAGATAAGGCAATAGAAGAAAAATGTGGAACCTATAACCTATCAATCAAAAATTACTACCCCTAAGCCACTGATCGTACCCACAATGACCCTTAGATTCCCACGACTCATGCCCAGAAGATGTTTCGAATCTGCTAGTTTAAGCCCACGCGATAACGCCCTAGATACCACGCACTCCATTCTATTCCTCCAAGCATGATTCGTTCTTCCTAGAGTCCATTTCATAAGGCCACGAAATATGATCCAATTGGAATCCTAACCGATACCTCCACAAAAGACCTGTCCAGCTCCGAGCCTTTGCGAGCTAGCTCGTCGGTTATTTCATTGCTGAGAATGTCGCAGTGAACCCAACAGAGTCTTATTCTGTAAGCATCCATTAGCCTTCTCAATTCTTTTTTGCACTCAAGCACTAATCTGGACCAAACACAACGACTTGTCATTGCCAGTAGTGCTGCCTGACATATATAGTATGCACAGTGGGATATGGCAACAGTTCCTTGCTTGTTTTGGTTCTGGTGATCGCTGCATAATCAGTCACTACTAGGGTATTAACTCGAATGTTTGTTCTATTAATCGGCAAATTAAAATCAAATAACTGCTCGATTAAAGTAAAGTGTGTATTTTCGAGTAAAAATGTAATGAAGTAACTTATACCGATTAATTGAATAATTCGAGTAAAAAAACTGATTTTAAAGATATTTCAATTTAAAATCTAATGGCTTTATTAGGCCGAATATGTCTGAAATACAACGCGTAATTGAAGTTAACTTCGTTTTTAAATTTGGCTTTTGAGGAGATAAAAAGTTTCACCGCCTTATATTAAATTTTCCGTAACAAAGAAATTGGAAGATTTTGAACTTGATTTGGAAAAACATATTGTTGGTTCTACTTACGAATGACAATTGAGCTCATTTGTGCAAGTATGGTGTTGATATGTTGTAATGAATTAATACCACTTTGTAATTTCTTGTTTTTATGGACAGCCGCTAGTGCCACTGTCTGTTTCAAGTGACTGTTTATTAATTGAAAATGTATCTTATTGTTAAACTTATTGTTAGTCTTAATATACTAACACATACATAATATGTGTATCATGGGAGAATGCTGAGACAAGCATAATACATGCTGTCCAGCTATCGTGCAGTGTGGACAAAATACATGTGTGTAAAGATAAATTTTAAAATCTAACCATAGACGCAAACCATGCTAGTTAACAGAGGTATGTTAACTAAAATAGCACTGTTAAGCATGTAAAAACTGATATATTCAATAAAAATGGAATTAGGAACACATTTTTGGACCAAATGGGTCCAGAAAACCGATGCAATTAGGAAATATTCTCATATATCTTAAATTCAGGCAACTTTAACAGAATTGGCTTTAAAACATGAACAAATATATATATATATATATATATATATATATATATGTATGTATGTATGTATATATATATATATATATATATATATATATATATATATATATATATATATATATATATATATATATACATACATATATATATATATATATATATATATACATACATATATATATATATATATATATATATATATATATATGTATGTATGTATGTATATATATATATATATATATATATATATATATATATATATACATACATACATATATATATATATATATATATATATATACATACATACATACATATATATATATATATATATATATATATATATATACATACATACATACATATATATATATATATTATGTGCAATTTCAAAAATATCAAAAATATATATATAAAAATCTTTACATGATTTTAATGTAATTACTAATTGTATAACTATAAAATAAATTTTTCAATAACAAAAATACACAGCCAAGTCCAAAAATAAACGATTTTGAATTTGAAAATTGCAAAAAAGACGACTTTTTGTGTTAGCCGAAAAAGTATCTACACTCTTTTTTATCTGAAATAAAATTTTCTATAGCAACATATAATAATTTTGCACTTTTCTGAAAGGTAACTTCACAGAGATGACTTTAAGATAAAAAACAAGCCCAATAACTCATTTGGTCATGGTACATACCCTCCCGAATTCGACCCATTTTATATGAAAGTTTTGATTTTAGATCATATTTTCTCAAATCCCAAAGCACGAATAGACAAGCGGAATATATTTTAAGAATCTTCAATATGTTGTTAAAAGTTTTAAATCAATGGAAAATCTATGGAAAAATGTGGATTCTATAGCAAAAAATGTAAAAATTCCCATTTTTGGGAATTTTCATTAGTTTTTTTTGGGAATTCAGGAAAACCCTACCCCTGATTGAAATTTGGTTAACGCGCTTTTATTTATACTAATAAGATTCACATTTCCTGTGCAGTATTGAATGGGATGAAATTCAGATTGCCAATGGAGGCCAAGTACCTGGGTGTTTTCCTGGACTGCAAATTGTTTTGAAGGAGAAATACTCAGGAATGGACCAGGAAGGGGCTTAATGGCTACTACGCATGCAGGAACTCTATAGGACAGAACTGGGATCTCAAGCCGATAGTTGTATATTGGATATACACATCGGTTGTGAGACCTCACTTATGGATGTTCGGTCTGGTGGGAGGCATTAAGAAAAGGAACTCATAGGAAGTAACCTTCTCTCTAAAGTTCATAAATGTGCTCGAATTGGCATTACAGGTGCCGTAATGCCACTGAATGCACCGAAGGTGGAGAATGGTGTCCAGTGCTGTTTCCAACTGAGGAGTTCGTGAGAGGAATGGTTGTACGGAGCTTATTTCGACTGAAGGAATTAGGATTATTAGAGAACTTCACAAAGGGGAATGCGAATTTAGAGGTCGGACATTATCCTCCGTCGCCCAAACGGATTATTTCGTGACTATAAATGACTTCGGGGTAACTACCGTTTTTTGGGTTTCTGAGGCAAAAATTCCAGGAATTTACAAGGCCTTAGGGTTACTGGAGGAGAAAGTTGAAAGGGATTTTGAGGTAACTATATATATGGATAGTCAGGCAGCACTACTGGCAATGACAAGTTATTGTGTTAGGTCCAAATTAGTATTTGAGTGCAGAAAGAAATTGAGAAGCTAATAGATGCCTACAGAATAAGATTCTGTTGGATTCCTGGTCACTGCGACATTCTCGGCAATGAAATAGCCTATAAACTAGCTCGCAAAGGCTCGGAGCTGGACAGGTCACATTGCATGGCAATAAGAGAATCGACTTTAGGAAGAACGAATCATGCTTGGAGAAATAGAATGGACCGCAAGGTATCTAGAGCGTTATTGTGTAAACTAGCAGATTCGAAACATCTTCTGGGCATGAGTCGCGGGAATCTAAGGGTCATTGTAGGTATGATTACTGGTCACTCCGCTATAGTAAGTGGGACATTGGCACGTCAGACTTCTGTAGGACGCGTGATGATGTTAAGGAGCTAGAGACAGTAGAGCATATACTCTGTCATTGTGTAGGGCTTCAGCGTAGTAGACTGAAGTGGTTTGGAAGTCACATGCTACATGAACTAGGGTCCGTAATGGGATAAAGTGGCTTAGGGTTAGTCGTTTTTATTGACATGTTGTAGGTTCCACATTTTTCTTCTATTGCCTTATCTACTAAAGTTTCTACCTCTTTTTTCTGTCTCTTTCCTCTTTTTCTTTCTTCGCCTTTCTTTGACTTTTATAAAGGGATCACAATGGACCGAATAGTCTCTGGGTGGAGGCGTGAAGACGCCATCCTTTTTAACCTAACCTATCATGCAATTTTTTAAAACATTTTCTTATATATATATATATATATATATATATATATATATATATATATATATATATATATATGTATATAAAGGGTGATCCATTTCGAGGTTCCCTACTTTTTTAAAGAAAAAAAAAAACACAGAAAATTCAAATTTAATGGGGAATGTTTATTATCATTTGAAAGAACATTCTTTAGCATTTATTTTTTGAAGATTATGTCTATCAAATGTTGGCCGTTGCTACGTCGCAGATGGTCCATCCGATGAGAATGACACGCGTGATGTTTTCCTCCAAGGCCTGAATCGAAGCGGGTTTGTCCGCATAAACTCTAGACTTTACATATCCCCACAGGAAAAAGTCTAACGGTGTGATATCACATGATCTTGGTGGCCAATCGACCATATATATATATATATATATATATATATATATATATATATATATATATATATATATATATATTAAAAAATCAAAAACTCGGTAATAAATGAAAACATTGAATTAGTATAAAAATCTCAATTTGCAACTTAAAAATAATTGATTGCAAAAAAATATTCTTCCTGATTTATTAAAATTATTAATACATTTTTAAGAATAATTATTATACCCCATTTTTAAAGAAAAGTACGCTTTAATTACAGATATTAGTATCGTAATGCGTTACGTATATTTTGTTAACAATTAAAATGTTTGGGTATTTTACGGGTATAACGAACAACGTTTATTACGAATTAAATTTGTCAGTCCCTTCGAGTTCGTTATAGACGTGTTCGACTGTATTTAAAACAGAAATTTTACAAATTGTTTTATATTTGCTGTACACAGTTAAGTTCTTAGCAAAAGTGCAATGTAATAAAAAAAGGGTGAAATTTAGTTTCCAAGAAAAATACATAAAATTCAAAAATCTTAATTAAGGCGCCCATAGACACATACTGCAGAGAGATACTGCCTATAAACCCTCATATACATGTGTGCTTGACGATTTTTCTACACATTCAACAATCAAGATGTTATTTTTGTGAAAAAAAAATTGTATAAAACAAAAATAATTTAAAATATATATATTTTTTTTTTAATTTAAAAAGTCAACTAATATTTTCATAAATGACAAGAAAAAAAAAATAACAAATTCATACGACAAAACTTTTTGCAGTATGAGTTCATTTTGAAATCAAAACGATTTTGATTATTCACACTGTATTGTCTCCTAGAATAAGAATGTATTAATAAAATTACGAAAAAAAATCAAAATCGAATTGATTTTAAAATGAATTCATACTGCAGACAGTTCTTTCGAATGAATTATTTTTTTCTATAATTTATGAAATTTTTTGTTTGTCGTTCGTTTCAAATTAAAATATAAAATATAAAAAATATTGGAAATTTTTTTGTTTTTTTTTTTATCAATTTTTTTCACAAAAATTTAACTTTAATTGATGAATGTACGTACAGGAGAGTTCATCGGCAATATCTCTCTGCAGTATGTGTCTATGGGCGCCTTTAAGATTCTTTTGCAGTTTTTTAGAAAACTTATTCGGCTTAAAAAATCATTAATAAAAAATAATTGGTTTTTTCGTATTTTCTTAATTCAGCTTGAAAATACTTCTTTTCTGCCCGATTAGAATGGGCAGACATTTTTTAAATTTATTGTAGTTTTAGAAAAGATTGTGAGACTTCTGAAAAACTAAGATGTTTATATATAATATTGCAGTTTATACTTGTCAAATGGGAAAATTATTTAATTTTTGGTCACACTAAAGATAATGGTCTATTTTTATTTTTGAACTAAATTTTGCAGACTAATAAAAGACCCAATATTTTATAAAAATCAAAAATAAAAATAACCCGTTCTTCCTTAATTTTTTAATAGTATATTAAATTGATCAACATTTTTTATTATTACTTTTTTTTTTGTAAAAAGCCAAAATTTCGAGGTAATTTAAAATATATATTATACATAATATATTTTTTACATGAAAATAGTGTTCTAAAACAAACAAGTAAGAATGTTATATTCAACTTGGCCGAATCTATTATACCCATCATTCGCAACTTTCTGTGACACCATAATTTAAAATGTCTTTATAAGGGTAGTAAAATGGGCGGAGTTTATATCGATTCTTGAACTATTTGTGCAAAATTTCGATGGCGTACATGCTTCTGTTTAAAAGATATCGGCGGAAAAGTATGATCTGGCGTTACGACGGACACTTAGTTTTTCTAGTATTTTGTTTTGTTTTGCGCATTTTCAATACCAAAAAAAAAAACTTATACAAGATAAATATTTGAGCCAAATTTCATGCTCCTGGGTGATCGCCTAAGCCCTATTTTGTTTCAACAGACAGACGGACGCACATAGATAGATCGTTTTAGAACTTCACGAGAACCCAGAATATATATACTTTATGGGATCTTTCCCCATCTCTTTCGGTGTAAAAAAAAATTGAAAAAATTGAATTCAAAATGGAATTTCTTTCTGGATTTCTTTTTTGAAAATTTTTCATGCATATAATTTTTTCTCAAACAAGTTTGAATTTAGCGCCTTTATTAACAAGCGGAGGAAACCTAAACTTTTTTCATATCTAATTTTGCCATTATATTAGCTTTCATTAGTTCAAGAACTAATGATTTTAGTACAAATTCTGAAATCTTTCCTAAGAATAAAATAAAAATAAAAATATTAATTGAAATTTGATTTATCTTTTAAAACTTTTAACACTTATAGTCTCTAATATTAATAAATATATACCAAGCTTTATCGAACCTCTAATCACTATTAGATATATTCTGGAAGTGTTGAATAATGTTTATCGTTACAAAAATTTTTGTTGAATCGATGGACAAAATCATAATTTAAATAAATCAATTTGGTTTAATCCTTTGGAAAATTATTCCAATAATCAGCGCTTTTAGACGCAGATATGCAGCAGATGGAAATGCAAAAGAAAATTGTGCCCCTATTTTTATCGCTTCAAATACCTTAAAAAATTATTAGCCCAAAATTAGAATTTTTTTCACAACGAAAGTATGTACTACTAAATTTATTACCTTGATTTTCTTCCTCAATATTTTGTTCGTTCTCAATCTGGATCTCCTCGTTATTTGATCCCACATTGGATTCTTTTAAAATTTTCTGACTTATTTCATTTCTAATATGTGAACACACAGGATTTTCGGCACCATCATTTGACAAATTTCTTTCTTCTTCATTATTTTTTGAATATGGTTGTATTTTTCGCGACTTATAATTCTGTTTTTTATTATTATTATATAAATTTGATTTATATTCAGTATTATTTGGTGACTTTAAATTATTGAATTTTACACCTCCTTGTTCGGTTTTAGAATCTAGTTTATCTTTACAACTTAATTCAAGACCTTTATATATCTGAGTTGTACTTGATAAACATTTATCGGAAACATTTTGTTGGTCTTTATTTATTTTTCTTTCCAAAGAATTTCTTTCTTGTGTTGTCTGTTGGAAATTTGGATTAAGATGGTTTTGATATTGTAGAGTTTTGAAAAAAATTGGTTGTTGATGCCTTCGATTTTGAAAAACGTCTTGGTTGTTATTTTTGATTTGCAAATTGGACGTCCTAAAAATACAAAAGTTATTAATATCTATATAAAAATTAATATTTTGTATGCGAATATACTTCATAGTTTCTAATTGATAAAATTAAATACATTAAATCATTGCAATCAACATGTTGTTAAATAATTAAATGACAATTTTATTAACTTTCATTTAAATTTTGTGTGAAAATTGCTTTAGAATTACATAAATGAAGAAACTTATTATTTATTAATTCATTATAATTAAAATTACAATAACTTATAGAAAATAAAGCACTAGCATCTAAGCATATCGGCTTATATTGGAACAGAGATAGGTTAAATTCTATTTGTTAAATTTAAATAATTTAAAGATGTATATACTTTGTTAATATTATCATCGAATGGATGTTGTAACAGGTAAATAATGTTTGATGTATTACAAATTCTATTGTGGGTGGAATGTAGTGATTGACAGTCTTTGAGAAGGTGCAATACCGTAAATGTTTGCATTGTTGCAAAAGTTGCGTGTGGGATGTTGTTCTCTTAGCATTAAGTGTTGGTGCGTGATTCTGCTGTGTGTTAGACGGAGTCTAGTGAAACTTTTCTTATTATAGCAGTTAGTTGAATTTGGAGCTTGACTGGTGTTTTGTCATTGTTAATATGCTTGCAAGGGTGATTGTAATTAGTCCATTTGTTATGTGTCGCCTTGTTCATTCAGGATACTGATGTTCTACATATATACATAGTTACTGGTTTGAGGAATAAATTCAAATGTCGGGTGCGCGAACAAAGTGGCAAAGTAAAGTGCATTATGCCAACATGGCTTGGAACTAGAGTTTTTTACGGGAAATCGCTGGACGGGCAAAATTTTTAGTCCCGTAATCCCGGGAAATCATATGGGAATTCCCGGAATTTCTTGCGTATGCAACATGTTTATATTTTCCAACTCATATATGGTTATTTTAATATATAATGTGTTTTTACGTTTGATTTGATTTGATTCTGCATTGTGGTCAAAAATATGTTGCAAAAGGACTAATAAGAAATAAAATTCAACATTTAAAAAGTATATTTATTAAACGATTTAAAGATGTAATTTGCACTCATGTGAAAATTGTGCGAGAAATCTTCTTAAAATGTCTGGAATCCTCAAACAACATACATTTTTAAAACACCAGTAAAAACGTGAGCCTAAAGGTATTAAAATCTTTATGAGATAAACTACAAGAAGTTAACTTATAAGACCATGCAATTTAAAGGGTCCAATTGTTCAAGAACTGAACACAATGTAAATTAATTTTTGAGCTCAGATTTTCCTTAGGTTTAGATTAATAGTGTATCATAAAAATAGAAGAAACTTGATTATATTTTTTAATGAAAAAATCCATTATTCATAGAAATGGGTTGCAAACCTTGAAAGAATAGGGCTTCAGGAATCTGTAAAATTACGGTTACGCAGGTTCATAACATTTTTTATTTTAAACCCCTTATCTTCTAAACTATGTTTTATTTCGATTGGTTCTACACTTGAAACAATGCCTTTTATAACAATTTGAAGACGCTTACTGCATTTTAATTGATATGTATAAAAATTTTTTTACGGGTTTCAAAGTACGACACAATCTTACGATAATTATTCATTCAATCAATACATTCTTATTTTATGGTATCATCACTATTTAATGATTGGCCAAACTTGGGTATTGCTCCAGTTGAGGGATACTGTACTTAATGCGAATTCAGTTGATTTAGTAGGTGGATTACATAGCATACCTTCAAGCGCAACTAAAACCTTATTACCTGTCAGTTGTTGAATAACAGCTTTATTATTTGTGTCTGTTTCGATTATTGTCAACAAAGCGGGGGGAGCAGGAATGAGGATGGTTGATAGGTCAAATATAAGCTAATATCAATTCTTATATTTGTTATATTCACAGAATTATCATCAGCATTCACTATTACATACGCATTTCTCCTGTTTACACTAAGAGAGTAGTCTCAATTATTTTTTCTTTTCACTTGTTCTCCTTATGTTTAGAAATGCAAATACACAGAGATTTACAAAATTGGCACAGATTTTTAATTTCATTATTCTTTTTTGTGGTAATAAGGCTTTATTATAATTTTTGTTTAGATATTTTATGTAATTATCGGTCAATTCGCGTAAAATATATTTGACGGGTTTTATCTGACACGTCACTTCACTCAACAGTTGAATCGTTTATGCTTATTCACATAAATTTTATTTCTAAAGACGATTTTATTTCTTCAAGTTTAATATCATACACTTTTTCCACATATATGTATTTTTCTGAGCGTTGATTCAGATGGAATGTGTACGTCTTAAATTAATTGAATAAAATCGGATCACAAAGTTTCTGCTATGTGCGTTTACCTCAAAATGAAGAATAGAAAAATAAAATTTGAACAAAAAAAGTAACAAAAATAAAAAAATTTTAAAATATGTAAATGAATATGCATTGTTAAGAAAAATATGAAAAAATATGCACTAAGAAATCGATACCATTTTTTAGTAAAATATCTAATTCGGATAGATAACTACATAATATAATTTCCAAATGCTCCAGAAAAAAAACATACATTTGCATTAAAGACCGCCTCCTAGTTATGACTAAAATTCATTTTAAAATAAACTCATAAAGAATAAAAACCACAAAAATTATAAAAAAATATGTGTATGAAAAAGTCAAAGGAATATTATTTTCTTAAATAGTGGACCATTATATCGCAAAGCAATATACGAGCCCCAATCACAAGAAAGTTGACTGATTCATCACAGTGGTTACCGATTCGTATCATTCGGTTTCGATAAACAATTATCAAAATCGTGACAAGCCTTAAATTATACATATGAAAATTCTATAAACTAAATGATAATTACAGTACGTTCAAAAAAAGGTGGATGTAAGCAATCAGGACGTTTGCGACTAAAGCGGATGTTGTGATGCGGTTGTAATAAATATTATAATAGGGCATTAAGACTGACGTGTTTTCGACCGAAATCAAGTTGAAAATACGTAATTTCCCATACATTTTGACAGTTGTGAAATTACATCATTGTCTGGTAATTTGTTGCAGTTTATTAACTTCTCTTTCCCATAATATTGAGACCCAATTGCGACTCATTTTACAACATGTGCCCCAAAAAATACTGTATTTTTCTTTTGCAAAAAATGCTGACGATAAGTCTGGTAATAGTTTTCAAATATTGTATTGCTTACCTGTAAATCCTTATATCCTTACGCAGTGTCTATCTAAAGCATTTGAATTTTTTAATTTTAAAGGAATAATTCTGAGATTTATTAATTGAAATTTTTTTGATTAAATGTTAACTTCGTAATGTAAAAAGATCGCAATCAAAAAGTATTTGAATTTTTCTCACCTTTATATTCAAACAAAATAAAAAAGATGAAATTATTGTTATTTTTGTTAATAATAGGTCATAACTATCACTGTTAAATGTTCACTGATTTATTTTCCCAATTTGAAATTAAAGTTTGTTGGATATTTAGTCCAATTTTTTATTTAATGAACTTAGAAGGTTGCTGCTGGAAAACCCCGCTTATTTTTCTTCTTTTAAAGACATATATGATAAGTTTTTATAATTGTATGTAGTAAGAAATAATAAGTATTTAGTTTCTTACAAGATTTTTTTTATTAAAATGCGAGATTAGAAGCGTCCTTGTGGTTTATTATGGGGAATTGCATCATCAAAAGTAAAACATCTTAAATATCAAGGCCATTTTAATATCGTTTTTTATGTTCTTTCTATTTACGAATATTCACTGAAACTGCCTTTAGTGGGCCTCATAGTAAGTATTTAAATTTTAAGGCTATTTACTGTCTACGGCGAGCTAAGATGTTAAACAGGCCTCTCATTATCTTATCTCTCCAGTTAGACGATTTACTTGTTCAACGTTTTCGTGTTTTTCAGGAAAACCAAACTGGGACGATATTTCTATCGTTTAAGAATGGCATACTTTTCTTTTATAATACTTTCGACAAACAAGCTATTCGAAATCCAAAGTGTACTTTATAAAATAATACCTTGTTTTTAAAATATTTATAAATCAAGTATTGTATGTTTATTATTTTCAAAGTTTGTAATAAAATTTTCATTCAATTTTTCACTGCGAATAGAACACATCGTTTTGTTATTACCAAGAGGTTATAGATCCAGCACCGAGGTAAATTATAAAATCAACAGAGGCCTGACATCCTCGTTACTATGAATGAATTGTAACGAAATTCCTGGAAAATGGCAGCAAATAATTTCAAGATAGAGCATTAAAGCGTAATAATTTCGATACTGGAAAATACATCCGAAACCTTCATTGCTAGCCGATAAAGTTATTGAATGGGAACTTTAAGATGCTAATGCAAAATCCGATTTAATATTAGCCATGTTTCCGTCAGAACTTAAGCAAATCAAAAATTGTGAAACAGCAGAGGATATTTGGGATAAACTGCACAATATATACGATTCACGAGGTCTGCAAAAACTGCTATGTTGTTAAAATCACTGATTTTATCAAAAATGAATTATGGAGAATGCATGAAAGAGTATATGTATAAATTTTTCGATATAATGGATAAATTACAGGAGATGCAAATCAATATTTCTCATGATTTGTTAAGTATTTTGACCCTGTACAGCATCCCTGAAGAATATGAATCCTTTCGTATAGCAATAGAAAGCCAAGAAAAACTGCACAATATATACGATAATGTCCCCCGAAACCCTTATGATAAAATTACTAAGAGTATGATGCTCGTCGATCCGTAAGTCAAAACAACAGTGATGCTTTAATGATTAAAAAGCACAATAAAGACAAAAATCCAATACGTGGTAAGAAATCGTTTAAATACAAGTGTTGCAATTGCGGTAAAATTAGTCACAAAGCCAATGAATGCAAGTCAAAGTCAGTAAAATACAACGAAAAATCCCACGTGAATACAGAAAATGTAAAATCAGATGCACTTCATGTGAGTAATAATAATAAAGAATGGTGTCTAGATTCGGGTGCCTCATCACACATGACTTTAAAAAAGACAAATTTCTCAACTTAGAATTTACTGCAAATAAAAAATAATAACTCTACAAACAGTTTAGGCACTGGTATAGTCGAGATCAAATCAGAAAAACATTATTTAGTAAAATTGTTAAATAGTCTTTTTGTACCGGATTTACGTTCAAATCTTTTATTAGCTTCCAAAATAACACAACATGGATATGAAGTAGTTTTCAAAAAAAATTTTGCTATTGTTGTAAATTCTAAAAACGGTGAAACTATTTTGTCAGCTTATAGAAAAAATGATTTATATTACGTTTCGGAAGTACCTGAAAACTAAACTACTACAATCCATGCCAATGAATGTTTTGGCCATTTGAAAAGGATCTGAAGAATTTGGTTCGTCAGGAAAAGGTAATAGAAATGAATATAAACTTAAATGACAAATTACCAGTATGTGAGGTATGTATTCAAGGGAAACACTCTCAACATCCTTTTAATGAATCTAAAACAAAATCATCGGAAGTTCTAGAAATGATACATAGTGGCGTTTGTGGTCCTATGCGTTATAACTCAATAGGAGGTTCTAAATGCTTTGTTACTTTTATAGATGACAAAAACCGATTGTGAGATGTATTTCATCAAGAATAAATCTGAAGTTCTGAAGAAATTTACTAAATATAAAAACAGAAGGACAGGAAAATAAAAATATTAAGAACAGATAACGGTGGAAAGAGTGTAAGAGCACGAGTTCACTGTCGCATATACACCACAACAAAATGGTATTGCTGAACGTAAAAATCGCATATTAGTGGAGATGGCTAGATGCATGATGATTCAATCGAAGTTATCCCATGGATTTTGGGCTGAAGCTATACAAACAGCCAATTATATCGTAATCGTTGTAATTCTTGTAGTATTGATGGAGAAACTCCGTTCAAAATATGGACTGGTAGAATTCCGTCTGTAAATTATTTTAGAAAGTTTGGATCAATAGCTTATGTACTGGACAAGAAACCAGGTAGAGGAAAATTTAGTCCTAAATCAAAAAAATTTATATTTTTAGAATATTCAGTACAAGCTAAGGCGTACAGATTGTGGAATCCTGAAGAGAGAAATTTGCTTAAAAGTAGAGACGTAAAATTTACACAAAATGTTCAAAATGAAAACGATTATGCTGATTTTATGGATGATGAAATCTTGAAGTCTTGTGATGAAGAAATCGAAGATGATCATAATACTCAAAATGTTGAACGTAATTATATCTAATGAAGGACATGTTGAAGAAATAGCTTCAATTATACAAACAAATGATCCAACGAATGTGAAAAATATTTTAAAATCAAAGGATTCCAGCAGCTTTGATGAAAAATAAGACGTGGGTAGTAGTTGATAGACCCAAAGCTAAGAAAGTGGTTGAATCAAAGATTTTGAAAACAAAGTATAAGCTCGATGGTACGGTAGAGAAAAGAAAAGCGAGGCTCAAGGTTTCACTCAAGTACCAGGTATAGGTTTTTCGGAAGCATTTGCTCCAGTTGCAAAAATTTCATCAATAAGACTAGTTGTAGCTCTAGCAACTCAATTAAACCTTAAAGTACATCAATTAGATTTTATCAGCGCATATTCAAAATTTTGAGTTAGATGAATGTAATTTTGGAAAAAAAGGAAGCTAAAAAGCACAAACAAGGAAAGGTATATTTACTCAAAAAATCACTGTACGGACTTAAACAATCAGGCACAGTGGTATAAAAAATTGCATGAACATTTAATCAAGATAGGCCTACAGCCATCTGAATTTGATAAGTGTTTACACATATCGTGTTAATAAAACCTTGATTATTGAGTAATTTATGTAGATGATTTAATTATAGCTACAAATGACGAATATAAGTTAAACAATCTGAAAAGCACGTTGGCAAGTACATTCGAAATGAAAATTTTGTGTGAATTAACGCACTGCCTGGGTATATAATTCAAACATGAAAATGGCGAAATATCGATATTTCAGTCGAAATATATTTAGGATATTTTACTGCGTTTTAACATGGGGAAGTGTAAGGATATCTCAACGCCTATGAATCCTAATATAAAACTCACAAAAGAACTATGTCCGCAATCTGAAAAAGAACTTAAGAAACTAAAAGAACTTCCATATCAAAATCTAATAGGATCACTAATGTATCTAGCTGTAACTACAAGGCCAGACATAGCACATGCTGCAAGTGCTTTGAGTTAGTTCAATACATGCTATCGTGAGCAACATTGGATTGCAGCAAAAATTGTTCTCAGATATTTGAAAGGAGCACAAAATTGGGGACTTAGGTTTTCTAAATCGGAAAATGGATTAGAAGGGTTTGCTGATGCTGATTGGGGTGCATCAATTGATGACCGACGTTCATATACAGGTTATGTTTTTAAGTTTGCAAATGTAGCAATAAATTGGGAATCACGAAGGCAGAGAACAGTTGCGTTATCTATCACGGAAGCGGGATACATGTCCATATCCGAATCATCCAAAGAAGCAATTAACCTAAAACGTTTTTTTAATGATATTTGATCTTTAAGAAAACTTTTGACCTATCAATATCTATAATGATAACCAAGCTTTCGGTAAATTATATAAAAATCCCGTGTTTCACAATCGAACAAAGCATGTTGATATCCGTCATCATTTCGTTAGAGAAATTATTCAAAGGGGCAAAGTTAATATTGAATATTTATCCACAGAAGAAATGCCTGCCGACTTACTAACAAAAGCTTTAAATAAGCTTAAACAATGTTGTCAAATGATGGGTCTGAATCTTGTTTAAGGAATAACGAAAATACATTATGAGAGGAGGCATTGGAAATCCAAAATGTACTTTATATAATAATACCTTGTTTTCAAAATGTTTACAAATCAAGTATTGTATGTTTATTGTTTTCTAAGTTTGTAATAAAATTTTCATTCAATTCTTCACTGCGAACAGAACACATCATTTTGTTATTACCTAGACAAGGATGTAGGCTAATAGGTCTGTAGGAAGAAGGTGCAGTTAAATCTTTTCCTGGCTTTGGTACCATTTTAATCTGGGAAGTTTTCCAAATTTTTGGAAATACTCCTAGATTCAAGATCGCATTAAATATAATAGATAGCATAATTATTGTTGGGTAGGTTTATAGTCATTGATGGTATTTGATGATTGTATTAATATCCTCTGGGCTAACATCAATTATGTCAACATAGTTAAATGTGGTGCCAAGTGTCTCTCCCATTACAAAATCACTTGTTTGGGGATTTTCTTGAAAGATTGAGCTTAAATAACATACAAACAAATCGGTTTTATCTTCTGCACTACGGACCCAGGTACCGTCAGTATTTCTTAAAGGATCTTGTGCCTCTACCGGCGGCTTAATATCTTTCGCAGATCTCCATAGCGAAAAAATTTTGTTCTTATTATTAGTTAAACTTTCAATGTAATTTTTATTTTGACGATTCTCTTCTACTTGAAGGGCCTTTTTTGGTTGTTTACTTGCTATGAACAGCCACAGCTTTGCAGCAGGTGACCTAGTTTGTTGCCATTGTCTTCTGTATTTTCTTTTTTCAAAAGGAAGTTTTTCGATATCAGTCTTTGAAATGTGCGTATTGCATTTCTTAGCAATTTGACTCTTAGAATGTTCCAGAGCTGAAGTAATTTTTATTTTTATTTATTTATTTTGAATAATATTCCATAACCTAGCCTTTTGGCCTTAATCAGTCACAAATTTCTACATAACAATTAATGACGTAAAGTCATTGACGCATTCATTCCTCACACTCGAAAGAAGGGTCTGCGTGGATATGACTACTGATGTATTTATTATATTTCAACCAATTTGTAGTATATGAAGTATTCATGGGAAATTTTGATATAGTAGTTCTTCCATAATAAGTTACTATTATTGGATAATAATGAGAACATAAATCATTTGAAATTTCTGTACTTATTGAATTTCGATTAATATAATAATAGACTTGACTTGACGAAACAGCTCCAAAATTGTGCTTGATTATTTTATTTTTCTAGTTACGTAGCCATATTATTTTTGGACTAACAATTTTCACTCGAAAAATGCTGTGGGGGAAAATGTTTAATTTCATTTTGATCAACACAAGTAATACTAATACTAACAGGAAAGTTAAATTTTTCGGGCATTTTTACCTTTTTATAATAGATTAAAAGAATTATGGTTACATAACTCAAAAAATACCTCATGTACGTTTTATACTATGGCACCAATTGGCCTTGTATTTTTGTAGCGGGTACCCAAATCTCCAATTTTAAAACAGCTAATAACCATAGAAATACAATCTAAAAGTTTTGATATAATATGGTTACCAAAGTATACCATTTGAGATGCCAAAATTTAGAACTTTTACAGACAAAAATATTTTTGTAAGACATAATAAAGTCCATTTATATTTTCAATTAAACTAGTTTTATGTTTAGGAAATGATATGGAAAAATTGTCCGATTATTCCAAATTTCCCTTTTACTAGATATATGAGAGAAACTTCGATTAATTTCCCCAAAAATTTACCCCCAAATTTATAAAAAGAATTAAGTGCTTAACAGTGATACCTAATATCAATTAATTAAAAAAAATGTATCTTTCTTGGCCTTTTTTTGTTAGCGAACTTGCGAAACTCCTACATAGAGCACATATAAACTTGATAGCTTTTATTTAGAAATATTTTTTATTTAGAAATATCGAAAGCGAAAAACTCGAAAATTTAAACCATTACTCATAAATCCCATGGGGATTGAGAGCTGAATGAAGCATTTGTCTCATCAGATTGTATTTTGTGATCAAAACCTGTAGCTATTCGAACGAAAGTCGAAGCATTTATGTCGCCGGACTGTATTTCGTATTAGCGTAGTTCATACGATCCTAGTTAGCCGATTGAGAGCTGAAGCATTCATCTCATCGGATTGTATTTTGTTGTCAGAAACCTATAGAATTTATCTCGCCGGATTGTATATAGTATTCAACTTTTATTTCCCATTCAATTCAAGTTAGCCCAGTGAGAGCCGAAAAATTTATCTCAGCGAATTACATTACAGCTGGTTAATTGAAAGTATTTGATAACCCAGTTATTCATATAATCGTAGACACTCGGTCGGGAGCAACAGAATTTGTCTAGTTGGACTTTGGTTAAGTAGCTAACACATTTTAATTGAAAATTGACTTTGTCAATACTGTTATTGCCTATCATACTTAGGTATCTTTTCATTGCTGCTCGTGTTACAAACGAACAAGGAAGCTCTGTGGTAACAGTCAAAGGAAACTAGACAGACTACCTCAGCAGGAAACGAAAATTGCATTACAATAGTACCAATAAAGTACCAGTTTTTTACATTCTAAATGTTCGAAGGTTCAAAAACGACCAAATTATTTCTATTATTATTTAGTAGATAACAAAGTGACTAACAGCGATTGTGGATTCTCACCACATAGAATCATATATCTTTAATTTTATGTTTCTATTTTATTGCAAAAAATTCAAAAAGTGCCATTAGAAGAACGAAAAAGTACCACAAAATCCCCTGTTATGGATTCTCATTCACTTAGGACCCTATATCTCCTATTTTATGTTTCTAGGTTTAATATAGAAGAAAGTTAAAAAGTGTGGAGTCCTTGTTTACTCCCATTGGACGTGTCCCCAGGTGGCGGATAGGGAGGTAAGGTTTCTGATCCGATTGTAGTAAATAGATTGGAGATTACTTACCACTGGTTACAGATCCCTATGTACTGACTATAGTCGAATCCTACGCATTACATCTAAACCTAGAAACCAAATAAATGAAGAGCACTTTTAAGATCAACGTGAGAGTAGCAGTGCCGAGGATCTGTATGGTTAGTGCTTAAATAAACTAATCGCTCCCCTCCAACGCCCATGGCACGGGTTGGTTGTAATTTCTTTAAAAGTCTAGTCCACGTACGCCTTCACTACGCGAGATGGTGAGATGGTCCACTTAGAACGTGCATTTTCGTGGGACCAAAATTAGTAAAGAAAATAATAAAATAAAGGATGATGAGAAGGTAGTTTCAGTTGGAGTTTCGGACACTGACTCTGACCTTTTAAGAATTCACGATGACATAATTGCTCAGGAGGGACAGTTATTGAGTGATCTAGCCGAAACAGACGACCTCTTAGGGCTCACGGAGAAATTAGAGGATCTTTCTCTTGGTTCTGATGAGGAACACGAAATCACTATGATTTCAGTTCACGCTCAGGAACAAGATCCTCCAGCATCCGAAATGTCATCCGCACGGGATGGTGGGTTCAAAATTAGTTCGGCAAGACGCGGTAAAACCAAGTGTAACTGTAACAAAAGAGAAAGCAAAGAAGGGCGTCAGAGCCTCCTTGATCTATCTTAATAAGAAGGCCATCTGTCGTCAGTCAATACCTTATCAAGAGGCATAGGAAGAGTGTAATTAGATTTGAAAAAATCTATGCCTCGACCTCCGTTATCTTGGGAATGTCTTATACCGATGGACTAAATGCGATATTTGACACCGTTCCGGAAAGTGTTCGGGAGAGTACAGGAACCGGGTGAGGGGTCGAACTGAAGTCCAAGAATAATGACAATGCCAGCAGCCGACCAAATAAACCTATCACAACTTCGGAACGATCGGTTGAAACTGGGAGCTGTCTATCATTGCCAGACCCCTGTCGTAAACCATCCGGCAACTCTGGTGAATCATTCACTAAAGGAGCCAGGCCTGCAGACGACCAACCCTCTACAAGCAAGAAAGGTGCGGCAAACAACACTCCCAGCTCTCTTAAAGGTCTTCAAAAGAAGATGATAAAGAACGCTGGAAGTGGGGCTGGTCATAAGCCATCCGGCTTTCTTAAGGATCACCGTAAGGAGGTTGTTTAGAGAGTTAGGCTTCTCTGACTTGTAAAGAGAACCTCGGAAGGGACTTCAGGTTTGCTATAGACCAGGAGTCTCTCAAGAAATTGGAGTCTATGGGGGGAATTAATAATTTCCGGTATCCGAAATCTCACAGTACCAACAAGGCTGCAAGTGGTGCAAATTAACTTGCATCACTGTGAAGCAGCCTCATTCGAATTAGCAATAAACCTTACTGACTCCAAAGTGGATGTGGCCTTAATCCAAGAGCCCTGGATCAACAACACTAGGGTATGTGTGTCAAAGGGTATACACTTTGTATACCATCCAGTGAGGTTAAGAACATGTATACTGGCTAGTAATGAGTTGAATTTTATAAATTTTCATTCTTTCAGCAATGGAGACCTAACGGTCGCCTCGTTTATATGCTCTACGATGCGGCCAATCCACCGGGCGATATGGTGTGCAAACTAACGGAGTACACAAAGAGAAGAGGCGTATATTTGGTACTCTGTTGCGATGCTAACGCACATCACTGCCAGTGGCACAGCGCTGATATCAATGAGAGAGGTGAGTCAGTTTTTAATTTTATAACTACTAACAATCTTTTTATCTGTAACTTGGGCAATATGCCCACATTCAGAACTAAGGATAGAGAGACAGTTATAGATATAACACTGACAAACTTTAGGAGCGATTACAACTGGAGGATATCCTTTAGTTTAAATTTCACGAGGCCAAAGGGTGAACCATATAGAAACTCTAGGAGAACCGACTGGAACTCGTTTAGGACCATTATGGATAGGGAACTAAACGCCGCTCCATGATGGCAATTGTCATCGGAGGGAGTTGAGAGTTTAGTGGAATAGTTATGAACTAACTTATCCGGTAATATTTCCGGGAAAGAGGGAACAGCCTAAATGGTGGACCAAGGAACTTAGGAACCAAAGGTCAACCGTTAGGAAGCTGTTCAACAGGGCGAAACTGACACATAAGTGTGAAGATTGGAAAAGCTACAGGGAAAGTTTTAATAGGTATAAGGCAGACATTAAGAGGGCAAAGAGGGACTCATGAAGGAACTACTGAGTCCATCGACTCTGTTAATGAGTTATCCAGATTCAGGCGAATTTTATTCAATGATCCTAGTGCTCCTGGATATATTCAGCGCGCGGATAACTCATGGACGGAGTCTTGCTCTGAGTCTCTGAGTTCACTTATGGAAACTCATTTTCCAGGCTGTAGGAACTTGGAGCCAGATGCACAGGCAGGACGAATCTTGGGATTCCCAAAATGTGTATCTGATAGGGAACTTAGTGAAGTAGTCGGTGACATAGTCTCGATGGATAAGGTGGCATGGGCGGTGAACACCTTTGAACCTTACAAGTCACCTGGTCCAGACGGTGTTTTTCCAATCATGCTACAGAACATCAGTGACATGGCACTAACACTTTTTAGTGTATGTCTTATTAGGAGACATATTCCAAGGAGATGGAGAGAGGTTAAGGTAATTTTCATACCTAAGGCAGGCAAGGCTAGCCACTCGAAACCTAAACATTTCAGACCGATCAGCCTATCGTCTTTTCTTTTGAAGACATTAGAGAGATTGATCGATCTTTATCTGAGGACGACAATTGACAACCATATCATCAGTGGGGCTCAGCACGCTTATCTAAAGGGTAAATCTGTTGAGAGTGCGCTGCATGATGTGGTGAGTTACATTGAATGCGGCCTACAGTATAGGGAGTATACCCTGGCAGCGTTCCTTGATATAGAATGAGCTTTTAATAACATTAAAATTGAGGCTATTAGAGAATCATTAGAATTACTATGCGTTCAAAACTTCCTAATCGAATGGATTATTTTGATGCTGAATAGCCGAATAATTAATTCGAAATTGGGAGATGCATGCATAAGGAAGATAGTGACTAGAGGGACTCCGCAAGGAGGAGTTTTCTCGCCCTTGCTATGGGTCTTAGCCGTCAATGTCATTCTAAGACAATTTGACGCAAGAGTTGCTTATGCTGATGACGCTGTTATACTGATCACAGGGAAATTTCTTTCCACGATCAGCGACGTCATGCAGTCTGAACTTAACGGGGAAAACGGAGCTAGTCAACCCGGGGAAAACGGAGCTAGTTCTTTTCACCAGAAGGTACAAGATTGAGCAGTTTAGGTTACCGGAACTAGGGGGAACTGAACTAAGACAGGCAAAGGAAGAAAAATATCTTGGGGTGTTTCTTGATAGTAAACTATCTTGGAAGAGGAACACTCAGGAAAGGCTTAAAAAAGGTCTCAACGCCTACTACACATGCAGAAGCACACCTCAGGCGACACTTGCGCCATTCTGCGTATCCTACCCATTGAGGAGGTCGTGATGGGAATGGCTGCAAGGAGCCTGCTTAGACTTAGTGAACTAGGACTTACAGGATCAATCAGAATAGAACATTCCAAAATTCTACACGAGGTTAATCTCGGTGGACATGCCCTGGCTCCCTCTGGATCCACGGACTATATGCGTTCGGAGGTCGATTTCGGGGAAAATCCTATACTGATTATTCCGAGTAGGGACGAATGGTCAGGTAGGGAGAAACTATTCAGTGGAGTATCGGTATTCACTGATGGATCCAAAATGGATACAGGCACTGGTGCAGGTGTGTATCTGATTGAGGAGAACATCAGGGAAACGTATAGACTCTCGGATAGTTGCAGTGTGTTCCAGGCGGAAATTCTGGATATTCTTAGGGCCACGGAATTGATAGCAGGGAACATTGAAGAGAATACAGGTTAGTTAGCGACTGTAAGAAGGCTCTGAGGAGATTGATGAGAAATTATCATATTAGACTCTGCCGGGTCATTGAGAGATAACTGGTAATGAGGTAGCTGATGAATTAGCTAGGAACGGCTCAGCTTTGGATAGGGCTGTAAGTGAAAGTGGTGTGAGACCACCTCTAGACTTTTACATCAGGTTAATTAGAGAATGGATTCGGGATAGAAGCAATCATGCATGGAATCGTAGAACGGAGTGCAGATTATCAAGGGTCCTATGGCCTAAACTTGACATAGCAGATACAAATCTACTTTTAGACATGAAAAGGGAAAACCTGACGACTATGATAGGTATTCTGACAGGTCATTGTCCCATAGGGGGAATGACAGGGAACTGGGATAGAGGTCCCTCCGGTCTTTGCATGATGTGCGAAGATAATGAGGAGCTAGAGACGGTAGAACATATTATATGTCACTGTCCATGTCTACAACTAAATAGGCAGAAATGGTTAGGCAGTCGATTCGTTGACGAATTGGGCAGTATATCGAGGATCGATCTCGATAGATTGATAGAATTCGTCATGGGAATAGGCTGGCTAAGAGGGGATCGTTGGCTTAGAGCGAATAATATAGAGCGGTAGCACTTTTCCTTTCCAGGTTTTTCTATTCTTTTCTACACTTTTCTTGGTCTCAGCATTTTCTATTATTTTCCTTTCCTGGTCTTTTACATAATTTCCTCTACAAACTCTCTCTACATGCTCTACGAAGGGACTCACAATGGACGTCTAGGTCTCCGAGTGGATGCATAGGTACTCTTCTGAGAACTGTGCAACCTTTCTTTACCTACCTACCTACTTAAAAAGTACCAAAGAACGAAAAAGTACTCAGAACTGTCAATATTTAATTCCATGCTTGAATATTGTAAAGAATTAAAATAATACTCTCAGAAGAACGAAAAAGTACGACAAAGTCTCCCCTCTTGGATTTTTACCCACATAGGACCATGTATCTTTAATTTCATGTTCCTAGGTTTAATATTATAGAAAATTCAAAAAGTATCATGAGAAACCTAAAAAATACCGCAAAGTCCTGCTTGTGAATTTTTGGCCACATGAGACTATGTATGTTTAATTTCACGTTTCTTCGTTTAGTATTATGAAAAATTCAAAAATTTCCATTGGCCTTCATATCACTTAGGACCACATATCTTTAATTTTCTTGGTTCAATATTACAAATAATTCAAAAAGTACCATTAGAAAACGAAAAAGTTCCACAACGTAGTATCTTATGTATTCTCATTCCTTTAGGACCATATACATTAATTTCGTGCTTTTATTTTAGATATTGTAGAAAATTTAAAGAATATCATGAGTAAAACAAAAAAAGTACCACAAAAGTACCCCCTCTTTACTCACATAGGAGCATTAATCTTCATTTCTTGTTTTTAGGTTCAATATTATAGAAAATTCAAAAAGTACCATTAGAAGAACAAAACAGTACCATAAAGTACCTCCTTATGAATTCTTACCCACATAGGATCATGCACACACATGGACAATGGTGTGAATTTCTTCAAATGAAAAAATTTTTTTAAATTTTATGTTTTATTTTATATTTTAAAAGTCCTTAAACTTATAATTATTATATTATTTTTTATTAGGAATAAAAAAAAATACTTTTGGAATTTACCTACATTGGAGTTTGAAAATCGGAAGAGGATTTCATAAAGGAAACCCATATTTTTCTGGGGACAATAAAGTAGGTGTGCTTGCAATAATTTAAAAATTACAAAATAGTTATCGACTAAATATTAATAAAATGCAATAATAGCATGAAAACACATAATTGTTATTATTGTTATTTTTTTTTTTAATTCCCTTGATTATCCAAAGCAAAGACTCACACCTTAAAATTCCTTGCTATGATATTATATCGTTATTATTAAAAGTTCTGATTTTTCCTTACTAAATGAGCGAGAATGATTCTTAAATTATTGATTTAGATATATTTAAGGATTTTAGGTAGAATTTATATTATTTTCATTCCCAGGTCCGCTTCCCACCAGGCTTGATGAACGATGATGCAAATCGTTATTCTTCCAAACTCTATAAGAGTGGAATATTTTATTCAAATTAGGGTCCCACGATTATTTCCAATAAACCCTTGCATAAAAACTTCAAATTGTTCTTTTCATTAAAATGCATGATGACATGTCCATTCCTACCAAAGGCACTCCCATACTATTACTTATTACCAAAACGAGTTTTATTCATATAATATGATGATTTCTTCTTTTCAATCATCTTTAAGCACTTTTTATATCTATTTTCTTTAGATAAATTCTTGTATTTACAATAAAGTGACTTTTGCATATTACTTTTGTGGAAGTTTTAGCTTTATAATAACCAAAAGTATGTTGGGAGAGTTAGTCTTAAGATACAATCTGAAAGTTTCTGAATAAATATATTATTTGTAATACTAAAATTCTGGCTAAAATTGTTAAAGAAACTTAAAGCAATTATTTCAGAAGTATTCCAACCCAAGAAGGAAAAATTCAATAATTTTTAATAATAACGGTATAATATCCTAGCAAGGACTTTTGGGGTGTACGTCTTCGCTAAAGAAATGATAATAAAGAAAATTCAAAACAGTAAAAAAGATAGAAAATTGTTTTGTAATTTTAAAAATTATTTTGTAATTTTAAAATTTTGACAAACACACCTATTTCATTGTCCACAGAAAATAGATTTTTTCAAAAAAAAAAAAAAAAAAAACCTGATCTTTAAAATAAGTAGGTAAATTCCAAAATTACTTTTTATTCCTTAGATAGTTGTATTTTAAAATTTTTTCATATGAAGAAATTCACACCTATTGTATGTATATATGTGTGCATCAAATTTCATGTTTCTTCGTTCAACATTATAAAAAATTCCAAAAGTACCATAACAAAAATAAAAAGTATTATAAGTCTCCTCTTATGGATTCTCATCCACTTAGGACCATATAACATTAATATTATGTTTTTAAGTTAAATATTATAGAAAATTTAAAAAGTACCATTAGTAGAACAAAAAGGTACTACAAAGTCCCTCCTCTTGAATTCTTACCCCCACATAGAACCATGTATCTTTAATTTCAACTTCTAGGTTAATTATTACAAAAAAAAAAAAAAAAAAATCGAAAAGTACCATTAGAAGAACGAAGAAGTACCACAAATTCCCCCCTTGTGAACTCTCACTCACTTAGGACTACAATATTTAAGTTCATGATTTTATTTTAAATAAAAAGGAGTGTAGATACTTTTTCGACTAAAAAAACACAAAAAGTCGTCTTTTTTGCAATTTTCAAATTCAAAATCGTTTATTTTTGGACTCGGTAAAGATATCGACTTCAATTTTTTTATTCAATAGATAATTTTGTTCTTTAACTAGTTAAGAAAAAAACTACTAAAATCGGTCGGAAATACTAGGATATATATGAAAAAAACTGGACCAAGAACATGCAAAATTATGGTGCTTAAAAATTCAAACGCAAATAACTCGAAAACTATGAGATAAATAGGTCATGTAAGCATGTTTTTATAGGTCTTATCAGGGCCTACAACAATATATAAAAATATTTGAAATCGGACGAGAAAAAGAATTTGGCAAGCGATTAAAAATCTTTTATGTCACAGGTACCTAACTTTGAGCCCCCTTAGCTCCGCCCCTGAGGGGTTTGTTGTGCCCCCCTTCCAAACTTAACATTGAACGCTCTGCTACGCCTGTACCAAATTTCATGAAAATCCAACCAGCCGATCAGAAGTTACAGATTTATTTCCAAAAAATTTCGCCCCACTGTGCAACATAATGAACAAAAACTTCAAAAAGTAAATAAATTTATAAAAAAAAGTAAACTTTTACAAGAAAATAGTTATTAAGAAAATCATATTTTATGCACAAAACTAATACATTACAAAAATTATTTGAAGAAAAAAAAAAATAGAAAATTAAAAAAAATATATAAATAAATAAATTAATAAATAAATAATAATAATATTAATAATAATAATAAATACTATAGTTTAAAAAGCAATATATTTTTTTAAATAATTGAATAACTAAAAATATTAAAGAGCTATGTGTAAATACATTTTTTCTAAAGTTAACAAAAGTCAGTGAAGACTAGTTGAAAGTATTCTTTAAATTAAAATATAATTGAAAACTATTTATATGAAAAAAAAAGAATATTCAACGATTTTATGTTCACAAAATTTTAAAAATAAAAAATAACTCTATAACCGTATAATTTCTTTATTAATAACTGTACTTACTTTGTAAAAAGTAAATAAAGTGAAGTAAATTACAAAACGTAACATACATACTATTACAAATAATTCAATGACTGAAAACTAAAATAAACTAAGACTAAAATAAAAAATATATAAATTTAATTATATAAAGTAATAATAAATGCAAAATTCTCAAAATAGGAAAAGATTTACAATTTAAAAGAGATATAATCCAGATAAATTAACACTAGTACCACATTTATTACATTTATTATTAAAATACATATATATTTCTTTAATTAATAACTTAAAAATTATTGTATATATTTTTTGTATTATCAAAAAAAAAAAAAATTACGTTTACTATAGAAAAAAGCAGTATATATATATATATATATATATATATATATATATATATATGATTTGTTTGCTTTAAATAAACAGAAGTATATACTATATATATTTTTTTCTTTGACATTCTTCAAAAATAAATAGAAGTAAACGTTACTTTTTCAACATGGCTCAGGTAGATGCCCCTTTGTCCCTATCACTGTAGATCTCCTTAGATTTATTGAAAGGCTTCCAGAATTTTCAGGTGAAGCCAAGGAAGCTGTCGAAATTAATTTTCATGCTCAAACTTGGCCCGAAGTTAAAGCAATTCGTATAAACTATTTTGGGGAATATGAAAGTGTAGAACAACAGTTATACGATAAACTTCGATCTACAGTTTTTAAAACTAATGCTTTCGATTTTTATAACGAAATTAAAAACAATCTTCGAAGTCTCAATAATAAAACAGTAACTGATTTAGGAACCACTTGAGGAGGCCATGAATATTATTTTTGCGTCAGGGTATGCCAGTAGTGATAGTAATAGTGAGAGTTAAAATAGCGATCAAACTTATATGGGAAACTGCAACCATAGCGGCAATCGACGTTTTGAAGCAAATAAAAATCAGGGCCGGTACAGTAATAGATCAGGCAATACTAATAGCTTTAGAGGGTATAACAATAATTATAGACATCAACAGAAGAACAGAAATCCAGATTATAGTAATAACCAAAATGGCGTAAATTATGTCAATAACTTTCGAAATTATGAACACAATTATTCAGGACCTAATCAATATCAGAATTCTTATTATCGACAAGAGGTTCAAGAACCGATGACATTAATATGGTTCATAATTTCAGCCCCTCGATTCCTTTACCCTTTAATATATCTCGTACTAATTGTTCAAATTCAATTTGTGAAAATCGTTATTACGAACAGCTTTCAACAGAAATTCGTAATTGTACTGCTGCCCCACTTCCATTACCACAAAATATACAAATTTCTGAAAATTTGCAAAATGCAAATCAACCACGTATTACAAGTGAAAATCCTGCAGTACAAAATTTTCATTTTCTGAGTAAATTTCACGATGGTTATGATGGAGTAATTGGCAACGATATTTTACTCACTTATAATGCAGTTATAGATTAAACCAATTACGATTGAACAATAGAATCGTACCATTAATCTTTCCGAAATTTCATTATGCAATATTTGTAACACGAGTAGAAAATGGTTTTATACACATCGTTGAGCACCACAACAATATTGGCGAAATAATTGTAAATGAAGGCGTTTATAGCGCACAAAATTTCACCTCACGGAAAAAAGTTCATGGGCAGTTACTTCCGACAATTATCATTTGGCTAACTTATTGCAGTATAATAAGCAGAAGGTCAGTTTAATTAGTAAGATTAAAACAAGTCACTTAAACTCCGAAGAAAAATAAATTTTGAAAAGTATTTTAAACATAAATTTAAATTAATTATTTTAAAACCAATTCTAACATTTACGAATGCTATAATGCACCGAATTATTACCAAAGACGTGTTTTATAGATACCCTTATGTTCATATGGATGAGGTAAAAGGGCAAATTGAGGAAATGCTATAATCCGGAATTATTAGGCCCTCGAAATCCCCATACTCAGCTCCTATATGGATTGTTATTAAAAAAGATGATGCAAATGGTTTGAAAAAGTTGCGGTAGAAGGTTGTTTTCCTATTCCGAACATAGAGGAAATTCTAGACAAGCTTGGCAGGTGCATGTACTTTACAACTTTGGATCTCGCCAAAGGATTTCATCAAGTGGAAATCGACGAAAAGGATGTACACAAAACAGCATTCTCAGTCGAGGGAGGACATTATGAATTTCTCAGAATGCCTTTTGGTCTCAAAACAGCACCTGTCACATTCCAAAGACTCATGAAAAACATTCTAGGTGACCTAGTCAATAAAGTTTGTTATATAATAATCTATTCCACATCTCTTCAGGAACATCTTAATGCACTGCGACAAGTACTAAATAGGCTTAAGAACGCAAATCTGAATATTCAAATTGATAAATGTGAATTTTTCAAGAGGGACAGAGTTCTTGGGTCACATTACATTACGCGAAATGGTATAAAACCGAATCCTATGAAAGTTGAGTGTATAGTTAATTATCCACTACCAAAGACGCAGAAACAAATAAAACGGTTTTTGGACTTAGCGGTTACTATCGTAAATTTATAAAGGACTATGCTAGAATTGCGAGACTTATGACGAAATACCTAAAGAAAGATGCTAAAATCAATTTAAATGATCCAGGATATAATGAAAGTTTTAGAACACTGAAAACACTTTTAGTCAATGACCCTATATTAGTGTATCCCGATTTTAACAAGAAATTTGTTGTAAATACGGATGCAAGTAATTTCGTACTGGGCACTGTTCTATCGCAGGACGATCACCCTATTTGCTATGCGAGTAGAACTTTAATTAACACGAAATTAACTACAGTACAGTTGAAAAGGAATTGCTTGCGGTAGTATGGGCTGTATCGTATTTTCGACCATGTCTTTTTGGAAGAAAATCCGTTATCAAAACAGACCATCACCATTGCAACGGCTGGTATCTATAAAGGCGCCAAATTTAAAATTGATAAGGTGGAGCTTGAAACTGAAAGAATTTGATTACGAAATTGTGTATAAGCGAGGAATAAACAATGACAATGATGACGCATTATCCCGTATAGAACCACAAGTGAATTTGACTCATCAAACACAAGTGAATGAAATATTAACAAGTAATACTCCACTTAATTCATACAGAAATCAGTATATTATAGAAAAGTCATATAATGATACATTGAGAGTGGTTAAATTTTTAATAATTCTAGGAAAATCATATTAGCGAGTAGATTTAGCGAAAGCGATATGATAACGATAATAAGAAATTATTTTCTCACCACTAGGGTTAATGCTATATATATTACGGATAGCTCTGTGTGCAGAATTTAGAAGAAACATTTGTAAGGTACTTTGCAGGAAATCCCTATCATAGAATAACAAGGTGCCAAACTCTTCTAGAAGATGTCGTTGATGAAAGCACTCTGGATGAACACATTAGAAGGGAACACCATAGAAATAACCATAGCGGTATAATTGAAAATTTTGAACAACTAAAGAGAAGGTTATATCATCCAAAACTGAAAATTAGAATCCAACAATACATAAACAATTCCGACATTTGTAACATAGAAAAATACAATAAAAATTCTTGGATTGAATTTAAAAAGCTCTCACCCAGTACCTCAGTATTGTTGGTAATATTGAGAAAATTGTTACAGATAATGAGTTAGGGTTTAAGGCACTATCGTTGATCGAATTTTTAAAAATATTGAAATTCACTTTACTTCCAACAATAATCATACGTCATGCGATGTGGAACGCCTCCATAATACAATGAACGAACACATTCTCTTATTATGACATGACCCTGATAGAGAAACCGATTCTGTTGAAGAAAAAATTTATAAGGTGATCATGTTCTACAACAATACAATACATTCGACTACGCGATGTAAGCCTATTGATTTTATGAATGGTGTAATAAGAACGGAACACTATCAATGTTAAAGGACCGAATTACTAAATCTAAAGAAGGTTCAGTATTGAAATTAAATAAGAATCGTGAGGATTGTGTAGTTCAAAGCGGGGAAGTTTACATAAAAAGTGAGAGGGGGAAAAACCATGAAAGGTTTAGAAAAAAACAACTAGATAACGACCACCTTATTACCCAAACTGGGCACAAATATTACAAATCACATGTTAAAAGGAAAAAAGAAACGTTAAAAAATACATACACATATGATATATAAGTATATTATAAAATTATTTTGTCTTCTACTAAGTATTATTAGAAAAATGTATGAAAATATATATAAAATATATATAATAGTAAGTAATAATATATAATTATTATTGAAATCTTTTCTTTCGCGATAAAAAAATATGAAGTAATTAACAATTATATTTTATGTCTTCATTCTCACAATTATAAAAACTAAACTAATAAAACTTGTTTGAGGACAGCCTAGTTTGACTGCCCGTACTTTTCTATATTTTTTTTATAAAAGAAGAAACCTTCTTCTTTACTCGATGCTTAACGTTCAACTGTTTTATTTATTTACAAAATACAAAATTCAACAATAAAGTAGAACAAACGATCATAAGTAAATAAATAAGGGCTACTGTGTTGTTGTTGTTATTCTATGTTGAGAGACAAATAAAAGAAATTCACCACTAGTAACGTACATATGTGCAAAAAACAAAACAATAAATAAAATATGTACCGATATTGAATTTTTGTTTACAACAACACATTATGAGATGGTAATACAAAACAAAATAAGAAATAAAATATAACCTAACGGTTAATAGCCAAAATAAGTTATAGTGGACCATAAAACAAAAGTTACATCAAATTACAGTGGGATGAGTGGCTCAAAAATATGATTAATTTAAATACAATAAAAAATGCAAATAAAATAGAAATAAATATAAAATAAAACAATGAATTTAACAACATATTAATGAGTATTATACGGTGACCTAACAATTAGGGTGGCTTAAAATAAACAAAAAAAGTTTATTAAATCTAACATAAGTAAAATGCCTTAACATGCCGGGCCCCATTGAAACCCCTGGTTTCAATCAATTGGTAGAAGCGCCAGTTTCGAAACCGGACGACGAAAAGTAGTTGTTGGAGTTTTTATATCTGCAACACGAGCGTGACCATCTGGACCAACAATGACATTTATGACACGACCAATTATCCATTTCATCGGATGAAGATTATCTTCGTGCACTAGGACCATATCATTCACTTTAAGATTTTGCTGAGGTGTTCGCCATCGGGTTCGTTCTTGTAGTTGAGCCAAGTATTCTTTATGCCATCTATTCCAGAAATGAATTTTAATAGCTGTTATTCTTTGCCAATGTTGAATACTGGAGATGTCAGAACTAAAGTTGATTCTCTCTGGAATGTGTTTTAGTGGGCAACCAATTAGAAAATGGCCCGGTGTGAGGGCCTCGAAATCATTCGGGTCTGTTGACGTTGGCGAAATTGGACGAGAATTCATTACTGCTTCAATTTCAACTAGAGCCGTTGAAAGTTCCTCAAATGTAAGTCGAGCATTCGAGAGCGTTCGAAATAAGTGTCCCTTGGCCGTTTTGACAGCCGCCTCCCACAACCCTCCAAAGTGTGGAGCTCGAGGAGGAATAAAACAAAACTCAATCATTTTCGAAGTTGCGTGGGAAATAATCTCTGCTTTAGTAGATTCTTTAAGAAAATTCTGGTAAAATTCTTTAAGTTTCGAGTCTGAGCCAACAAAATTCGTTGCATTGTCACAGAAAATTTTTGACGGTAGACCTCTTCGACCAACAAAACGTTTCAGAGCTGCTATAAACGCATCACTTGACAGATCAGAGACAGCTTCGAGGTGCACAGCCTTTGATGAAAAACAGACGAAGACTGCTATGTAAGATTTGTAAGGCCGTTTCCCTCGAATGCGCAAGTAAGTTGAAATTGGGCCAGCAAAATCAACACCAACAATTTCAAATGGACGGGAACCTGAGACACGTTCTTGAGGTAGATTTCCCATCACCTGCGTAAGTAGCTTGGGCTTATATCGAGTGCAATGAATGCATTGATGAACTACTTGCCTGGCTAATGATCGGCAATTTATGATCCAAAATTGCTGTTGAATAAGAGACACTAATGCCCGTGGGCCGGCATGAAAATTGTTGCGATGAATATGTGTGACCATTGTTTTTACGAACGAGTCAGATTTCGGTAGAAGAAATGGGAACTTTGATTGCTCTGGTAGATTGGAATTAAGCAATCCGCCACCAACTCGAATTAATGGGACTCCCGAAATAGTATCTATAAACGGAGCCAAGGATGCCAATTGTTGCGAAACAGAGCCAGATTTTTCAAGTTGATGAAACTCGTCAGAGAAATGAGTTTGCTGAAGAACCCAAATAATTCTGTTGAGAGTACGTGTGACTTCATCTGGAGATATATTTATGTCTTTCGGCTTTGTTTTGCAACGAAAACGGAGAACATATGACATGACACGTAAACACTTTAAATAGCTGCTAAATTTGTGTATTGCCGTTAACACGTACTGTTTTTCTTGAAAACTGGTGGCATATGATAATTTTCGCTTTTCTAAAAACAAATTTTCTTCGCTTAAAACGAGATTGTGTTGTATGGGCCAACAAGAACTGGTTTCTCTTAAAAATGTTGGACCATGGAGCCAATTTGAGTTGCATAATTCAGCTACAGTACAGCCTCTGGATACCAAATCAGCTGGATTTTGATCTGTTGGAACGTAACGCCAACATACATCAGCACACAAATCTTGTATTTCTGCTACACGATTTCCGACGAATGTTGAAAGCGACGATGAATGACTGCTTATCCAATGTAGAACAATTTGAGAATCACACCAAAAGTAAACCTGTGAAATATTGTACTTAAAATAAGGTTTTAGTTGACACCAAAATTTCGAAAGTAAGTGGGCCCCACAGAGCTCTAGTCTGGGCAGCGTACTGGTTTTTATAGGAGCCACACGAGATTTTGAAGCCAATAAGTTGACGGAAATATTGTCGTATGAGTCTCTGCAAACGAAATAAAGACAGCAGCCATAAGCCTTGATAGACGCGTCGGTAAAACCGTGGACCTCAATTGTTGTTGAATTTGCCATACGAACGAAGCGACTTATTTTCAGCTGGGGCAAGTTATGAAAATCTTCTAGAATATTACTCCAAGCTGTATCAACTGCTTGAGGAACAGATTCATCCCAATCGCATTTAAGGAGCCAAAGTTTCTGCAGTAGAATTTTAGCTTTTATAGTAAGTGGACTAATAAGGCCCATAGGGTCGAAAAGGGTTGAGGTGAGCGACAAAATCGAACGTTTTGTGTTCCTTGAGTACGATTTGGTAGGACGAAACTCAAAGCGAAATGTGTCATCGGAAGGATGCCATGAAATGCCCAATGTAGTGGTGACTTCATCATCAATGCGAACCTCTTTAGCACCGTGGTTTATAAAGTTAAGCTCTGGGCAATTGCTGTGCCACTTAGAAAGGGAAAACCTTGAGTAATTTAAAATATCTGTTACCTGATCTTTAATTAGCTGCAACGTAGATAGATCATCTGCGCCAGTAATCATATCGTCTACGTAAAAGTCGGTGGTAATGACAGCCTTGCCGACTTCATGAGCGTCAGGGTAGCGTTCTGCTGCATAATGTAGACTGCGAATGGCCAGATATGGTGCCGATGCAGTACCATAAGTCACGGTGTTGAGAACATAGGTTTTAATAGGCTTCGAACTATCGTCGCGCCACAAAAGCAACTGCAGATTTCTGTCTTCCGGATGCACTAACACCTGCCTGTACATTTTTACAATGTCAGCTGTTAATCCGTATTGGTGACACCTGAAGCGAAGAAGAGTTATGAGCAAAGTATTTTGTATAGTTGGGCCAACCATCATGATTTCGTTGAGTGAATGTTGTGAAGATGATCGGCATGACGCATCAAAAACTACACGCAGTTTTGTTGAGGTACTTTCGGGCCGTAAGACACAATGATGGGGTATATAATAGTGCGGTTGAGACGCGGGAGAATTTATCTGACTCATGTGGCCCATTTCTTCGTACTCCTTCAGAAATTGTTTATACTGTTCTTTTAATATAGGATTTTTATTTAATTTTTTTTCTATGGACCAAAATCGTCGTTCAGCAATATCTTTCGAATCCCCAAGACACGTAGGACTATTTTTAAGGGGCAACTTCACCATAATTCGGCCATCATTTTGAACCGTAACATGTTTGAGAAAATGTTGTTCGCATTGCTGTTGCTCTGGGGTGACGCATTGACGTTTGCCTTCGACGGCTTCTAATTTCCAGAACCTTTCAAGATTTTTATTTATTTCATCGGTATCATTTGTCACAGCTATATATGATGAGTTCGCAGAGTGTTGAGCGCTGTCGCTCGTATATTTCCCCGAGACGATCCATCCAAACAATGTTTTTTGTAGTATTGGCAAATTTTGGTTTGGGCGGATTTGGCCAACCGATAAAATTGAGAAAAATACTTCTGCTCCGAGAAGAATGTCTATGCTCTGTCGACGATAGAAGTCTGGATCTGCCAGCTCTATGTTAGAAGGCAGATTAAAATTACGTACTGACATAGTTTCATCTGGATGATAGCCAGTGATGGTACGTGAGACACAAAATTCAAGGGACATTTCGAAATTATTTAACCTTGATCCACAACCCCACAAGAGCCAATTCCCACAACATCTACTGAGGTTTTAGATTTTTTCAGATTTAAAGCATTAGAAAGGTACTCACTTATGAAGTTAACTTGAGAACATGAATCCAGAAGTGCTCTCGCCAAATGATACCTTCCTTCAGAATTACGAACTAATATAAGTGCAGTTGCCAAAATTATCTTGCTTGAATTTTGTTGAAACGTGCCATGAACGGTTGCGGAACTTGTTGAGGGACCATCTTCATCAGGCTGCTTATGCAAAAGCGAGTGATGACGTTGTTTGCAAAATCGACAGGAATAGCGAGAAGAACATCGAGAATAGTTATGCCCTTTTGCTAGGCAATTGAGACACAAATTTTGTTTTTTGGCCTGGTCAATGCGCTGATCTATAGGTAAAACCAAAAAACGCTGACATGTTGTAATAAAATGCCCCGTCTTCGAGCAATGATTGCATGAGGAAGATTGGGATACATTTTTTGTCACGAAAGAATGTTGTTTTGTATGTAAATCATTATGTGAATGATTCTTTGAGTTAGAAGAAGGTTGTTCTTTTGTAGCTCTTCTACACTGTGCATCCAATTGTTGACAACGCCTGTCCAACATTGAGCAGCAGTCAGACCACGATGGTAATTTCGTATAGTCGATGAACTCATCCCATTTTTGCTTCGATTGTTGATCAACCTTGGTCATAGCCAGATGAATTATGAATGCGTCACAAATTTCCTGGTATGAGCCAAGTGATTTAAGGGAACTGTAAAGAGCTGAAATTGTGTCCACAATGTTGCGCAATTGATTGGGAACTGGCTTAGAAGCTTTTGGAATATCAAACATTGAGGTAACAGTTTCCAGGAAAATTAAAGTATTATTGTCGTACCGCTCCTTAAGCCTATTAAGAGCCTTTGGATAGTTTTCGTCTGTTACCTGGAATGCTTTGATTGTTGCTAGAGCCTCTCCACTGGTACAGGATAACAAATGATTGAACTTTTCAGAGACAGAAATGGTTTGATCATTATGAACCAAATTATTAAATGTGTTAATGAAATTTTTGTACTCGAGATATTTTCCGTCGAACTTGGGCAACTTAAGGCTTGGAAGTCGACTTGACGCGGGATGAGGCACAAAAAATGACTGTTCTTGGCAACTCGGACGCCTTTCCTTACCCATCTGCGTAAGTATGAGACTTTTTGCAGTGATGTATAACTCGTCTATCTCCGTTCTGCCTCCTTCTTCGGGCGACAAACGTTCAATCTGGTTCTGACAATACAATGCTTGTTTGTAGTATGATTCAATAATTCCTAATCTGCACTCAAGTTCTGTGTGGGACAAACATTCTGGGCTTTCAACAATCCTTTTGATTCGCGTGATACTACCTTTCGATGTTGCTCTCAGTGTCTTTAATTCTTCCAGAGTCATTGTTTTTTGAGATGTACCACTTGCTTCATTCATGTTTCAAATATTTAGAAATTGTTCACCAATTTATTTTGTAAACGGTCTTATTTAAATATGAGCTGACAAATATTAATTTAGCTTTGTTAAAACACTATATTCTTTAAAGGTTTCACAAATATTATTTAAAAAAAATATTTATTAAATGCTCATAGACCCACAAAAATAAAGTTTTTATTATACACTGTCCTGTCACGGTCGCCAAATGTTTGAGGACAGCCTAGTTTGACTGCCCGTACTTTTCTATATTTTTTTTATAAAAGAAGAAACCTTCTTCTTTACTCGATGCTTAACGTTCAACTGTTTTATTTATTTACAAAATACAAAATTCAACAATAAAGTAGAACAAACGATCATAAGTAAATAAATAAGGGCTACTGTGTTGTTGTTGTTATTCTATGTTGAGAGACAAATAAAAGAAATTCACCACTAGTAACGTACATATGTGCAAAAAACAAAACAATAAATAAAATATGTACCGATATTGAATTTTTGTTTACAACAACACATTATGAGATGGTAATACAAAACAAAATAAGAAATAAAATATAACCTAACGGTTAATAGCCAAAATAAGTTATAGTGGACCATAAAACAAAAGTTACATCAAATTACAGTGGGATGAGTGGCTCAAAAATATGATTAATTTAAATACAATAAAAAAATGCAAATAAAATAGAAATAAATATAAAATAAAACAATGAATTTAACAACATATTAATGAGTATTATACGGTGACCTAACAATTAGGGTGGCTTAAAATAAACAAAAAAAAGTTTATTAAATCTAACATAAGTAAAATGCCTTAACAAAACTAATAAAGTAAAAGCTATTTTTTTATATATAAAAATATCAATAACGAATTTTTGAATTGTCTTATTTCAAACAAAAATATAAAATTATAAAGTAAAAAAATTAATACAAACAAGAAAGTCTTATTTTTAATAAGACTAAGAAAATGAAAAATTAAATTTCCAAATGTGCAAGTAATATTATATTATTATTACTAAATATCCTAATTTCTTCAAAAAGATTTACTATCTATAAAAAATGTTAAAAATATACAGTAAATACATATGTTGCTATGTGTCTATAAACAATTAAATTTGTTTGTTGTTTTCAAAACAAAAACCAATACTCATATCTTATATGTCTGTTATAATAAGCAATAACCATAAATAATTTTTTCTGATTTATAAAAAAAAAAAAAAAAAAAAAACAGTGAAAATAAATATTTGCTTGTATTTACTTAAAATTTCCTCGGAGCGTCAATCAAAGGATGGGGCAGTTATGTGAACAAACATAGTTCTCGTACTAACTGCGAACTCCCTAATACATTTTATTTGGAATTATCGAATTAGTAATTACACACAGATACCTTCAAATATCATTAATATTATGAATGCCCAGACGTGTCTTGTTTATTTTGTCACATAGTAACAAAAGCCTGATCGAACATGCACAATCTTGTTTTTGTTTTTATTACGCTTTACCTTGTTGGTATGCTTAACTTATGTTTGTACATTTCTTTTACTTACTTAACTAATGAAACATTTTGTTACTAAGTGACAGACATGATTCTGCATTCCCAGTTTATTTTCTTTTACATATATCAATTGCATAAATTTCATTTTACTAACAATTATTTTAAGAAATATAAAAACGATTGATAGTAAGGATACCGGGGCCATTATTAATTTGGTCTTTGAAGAAACCGCTTACGAAAATTGAAAAGTAAAAGTAAAAATAAAAAATATTAAAATTATAAACTAAATATAAAAAATATAAATATTTGAATAAAATAAACTTATTAAAAAACCAAAATTTAATTGTGTTTAATTTTAATTAAAATTAAAGAACAAAACTAGTAACCTCATAAACCCTGGCAACGTTCAATCTGACCAATTCCGCGGCCTTTAAGATGCCGAGAACATCTGTCTGAAAAACGCTACATTCATCAGGAAGTCTAAATGAGCCTTTTACATCCGCGCCCATAATATAGACGCCTGCACCAGTACCGATATCCATCTTTGATCCGTATGTAATTACTACACAACCTTCATACAGATTCTCACTGTCGGAAAATATCTCCATATCAGGAACCACCACAACAAGATTTACCCCAAAGTAAAATTCAGTTTCAGATTATACTCACCATAACTGACTTCGTACACGACCCGGGAGTGATCTGTTACTGGTGAACCTATTAGTCATTTTGTTATCTATTAAAAAATAATATAAATAATTTGGTAGTTTTTGAACCTTCGAAAGTTTAGGATGTAAAAAACTGGTACTTTAATGGTACTCTTGTAATGCAATTTTCGTTTTCGGCTGAGGTATACACAGTTTGTCCAGTTTCCTTTGACTGAGCTTCTTTATTCATTCGTGACACGAACAGCAATGAAGAGATTGCTAACAATGATAGGTAATAACAGTGTTGGCAAAGTAAATTTTTAGTTAAAATGTATTAGCTACTTAACCAAAGTCCAACTAGACAAATTCAGTTGCTCCCGACCGAGTGTCTACGATTATATGAATAACTGGGTTATCAAATACTTTCAATTAACTAGCTGTAATGTAATTCGCTGAGATAAATTTTTCGGCTCCCACTGGACTAACTAGCATTTAATGGGCTCTCGTTAGGTTAATTATAGGTTTCTGACAACAAAATTCAATCCGATGAGATGAATGCTTCAGCTCTCAATCGGCTAACTAGGATCGTATGAACTACGCTACTACGAAATACAGTCTGGCGACATAAATGCTTCGGCTTTCGTTCGAATAGATACAGGTTTTGATCACAAAATACAATCCGATGAGACAAATGCTTCATTCAGCTCTCAATCCCCATGGGATTTATGAGTAATAGTTTAAATTTTCTAGTTTTTCGCTTTTGATATTTCTAAATAAAAAAGCTATCAAATTTATATATATGTAGGAGTTCCGCAAGTCCGCTAACAAAAAAGGCGAAGAAGGATACATTTTTTTTAATTAATTGGTATTAGGTATCACTGTTAAGCACTTACTTAATTCTTTTTATAAATTTGGGGGTAAATTTTTGGGGAAATTAATCGAAGTTTCTCTCATATATCTAGTAAAAGGGAAATTTGGAATAATCGGACAATTTTTCCTATATCATTTCCTACACATAAAACTAGTTTAATTGAAAATATAAATGGACTTTGTTATGTCTTACAAAAATATTTTTGTCTGTAAAAGTTCTAAATTTTGGCATCTCAAATGGTATACTTTGGTAACCATATTATATCAAAACTTTTAGATTGTATTTCTATGGTTATTAGCTGTTTTAAAATTGGAGATTTGGGTACCCGCTACAAAAATACAAGGCCAATTGGTGCCATAGTATAAAACGTACATGAGGTATTTTTTGAGTTATGTAACCATAATTCTTTTAATCTATTATAAAAAGGTAAAAATGCCCGAAAAATTTAACTTTCCTGTTAGTATTAGTATTACTTGTGTTGATCAAAATGAAATTAAACATTTTCCCCTACAGCATTTTTCGAGTGAAAATTGTTAGTCCAAAAATAATATGGCTACGTAACTAGAAAAATAAAATAATCAAGCACAATTTTGGAGCTGTTTCGTCAAGTCAAGTCTATTATTATATTAATCGAAATTCAATAAGTACAGAAATTTCAAATGATTTATGTTCTCATTATTATCCAATAATAGTAACTTATTATGGAAGAACTACTATATCAAAATTTCCCATGAATACTTCATATACTACAAATTGGTTGAAATATAATAAATACATCAGTAGTCATATCCACGCAGACCCTTCTTTCGAGTGTGAGGAATGAATGCGTCAATGACTTTACGTCATTAATTGTTATGTAGAAATTTGTGACTGATTAAGGCCAAAAGGCTAGGTTATGGAATATTATTCAAAATAAATAAATAAAAATAAAAATTACTTCAGCTCTGGAACATTCTAAGAGTCAAATTGCTAAGAAATGCAATACGCACATTTCAAAGACTGATATCGAAAAACTTCCTTTTGAAAAAAGAAAATACAGAAGACAATGGCAACAAACTAGGTCACCTGCTGCAAAGCTGTGGCTGTTCATAGCAAGTAAACAACCAAAAAAGGCCCTTCAAGTAGAAGAGAATCGTCAAAATAAAAATTACATTGAAAGTTTAACTAATAATAAGAACAAAATTTTTTCGCTATGGAGATCTGCGAAAGATATTAAGCCGCCGGTAGAGGCACAAGATCCTTTAAGAAATGCTGACGGTACCTGGGTCCGTAGTGCAGAAGATAAAACCGATTTGTTTGTATGTTATTTAAGCTCAATCTTTCAAGAAAATCCCCAAACAAGTGATTTTGTAATGGGAGAGACACTTGGCACCACATTTAACTATGTTGACATAATTGATGTTAGCCCAGAGGATATTAATACAATCATCAAATACCATCAATGACTATAAACCTACCCAACAATAATTATGCTATCTATTATATTTAATGCGATCTTGAATCTAGGAGTATTTCCAAAAATTTGGAAAACTTCCCAGATTAAAATGGTACCAAAGCCAGGAAAAGATTTAACTGCACCTTCTTCCTACAGACCTATTAGCCTACATCCTTGTCTAGATAATAACAAAACGATGTGTTCTGTTCGCAGTGAAAAATTGAATGAAAATTTTATTACAAACTTAGAAAATAATAAACATACAATACTTGATTTGTAAATATTTTAAAAACAAGGTATTATTTTATAAAGTACATTTTGGATTTCCAACACCTCCTCTGAAAATGTGTTTTCGTTATTCAGTATTCAGACCCATCATTTGACAACATTGTTTAAGCTTATTTAAAGCTTTTGTTGGTAAGTCGGCAGGATTTCTTCTGTGGATAAATATTCAATATTAACTTCGATAGGTCCCTGCAGAGATAAAATATCATTAAGAAAACGTTTTAAGTTATTGCTTCTTTGGATGATTCGAATATGGACATGTATTCCTCTTCCGTGGTAGATAACGCAACTGTTCTCTGTTTTCGTGATTCCCAACTTATTGCTGCATTTGAAAACTTAAAAAAATTGATGCACCCCAATCAGCATCAGCAAACCCTTCTAATCCATTTTCCGATTTAGAAAACCTAAGTCCCCAAATTCGTGTTCCTTTCAAATATCTGAGAATAATTTTTGCTGCGATCCAATGTTGCTTACCATAGCATGTATTGAACGGACTCAAAGCACATGCAGCATGTACTATGTCTGGTCTTGTTGTTACAGCTAAATACATTAGTGATCCCATTAGATTTTGATATGGAAGTTCTTTTACTTCCTTAAGTTTTTTTTAAGATTGCGGACATAGTTCTTTTATGGGATTTATGAGTAATAGTTTAAATTTTCTAGTTTTTCGCTTTTGATATTTCTAAATAAAAAAGCTATCAAATTTATATATATGTAGGAGTTCCGCAAGTCCGCTAACAAAAAAGGCGAAGAAGGATACATTTTTTTTTAATTAATTGGTATTAGGTATCACTGTTAAGCACTTACTTAATTCTTTTTATAAATTTGGGGGTAAATTTTTGGGGAAATTAATCGAAGTTTCTCTCATATATCTAGTAAAAGGGAAATTTGGAATAATCGGACAATTTTTCCTATATCATTTCCTACACATAAAACTAGTTTAATTGAAAATATAAATGGACTTTGTTATGTCTTACAAAAATATTTTTGTCTGTAAAAGTTCTAAATTTTGGCATCTCGAATAGCATGTTTGTCGAAAATATTATAAAAGAAAAGTATGCCATTCTTAAACGATAGAAATATCGTCCCAGTTCACCGGTTTAGTTTTCCTGAAAAACACGAAAACGTTGAACAAGTAAATCGTCTAACTGGAGAGATAAGATAATGAGAGGCCTTAGCTCGCCGTAGAGAGTAAATAGCTTTAAGATTTAAATACTTACTGTGAGGCCCACTAAAGGTAGTTTGAGTAAATAAATGGAAAGTACATAAAAGGCCATATTAAAATGGGCTTGATATTTAAGACGTTTTATTTTTGATGTTGCAATTCCCCATTATAAACCACATCAGTCGGAAACGACAAGGACACTTCAAATCTCACATTTTAATAAAAAAAAAATCTTGTAAGAAACTAAATACTTATTATTTCTTACTACATACAATTATAAAAACTTAATATATTTGTCATTAGAAGAAGAAAAATAAGCGGGTTTTTCCAGCATTATTAAATAAAAGATTGGACTAAATATCCAACAAACTTTAACTTCAAATTGGGAAAATAAATCAGTGAACATTTAACAGTGATAGTTATGACCTATTATTAACAAAAATGACAATAATTTCATCTTTTTTATTTTGTTTGCATATAAAGGTGAGAAAAATTCAAATGCTTTTGTGGAGTAAATTCCGCGACTTTTCGTAATATTTCCGGAATTTCTTGGAAACAGCAGAATATTTCTGATTGCAATTTTTTACATTACGAAGTTAACATTTAAACAAAAAAAAATCAATTCATAAATCTAAGAATTATTCCTTTAAAACCATTTTTATAAAAAATTAAAAAATTCAAATGCTTTAGCGAGACACTGTGTAAGTATATAAGGAGTAACAGGTAAGCAATACAATATTTAAAAACTATTATCAGACTTATCGTCAGCATTTTTTTACAAAAGAAAAATACAGTATTTTTTGGAGCACATGTCTCAATTGGGTCTCAATATTATGGGAAAAAGAAGTTAATATACTACAACAAATTACCATGCAATAAAGTGTGTGATCATAAGCAATAAAAATAATGAATAGTAATGGGATTCACAACAAAATATCTTTCGTGTTAACTTATGTATACAAGAATTTAAAGATTATTTTCTGAAAACTATGATTGATGAAAAAGGAATGTAAGAAAAAATGAAAACAATAAAAAAAAGATATAGCCCAGAACAAAAAACAAATTTTATAAGTGAATATTGCCACCTTTTTGGAAAAACCCAAAAAATATAAAATTTTTTTAAAGTTCCAACTTCAGATTAATATTTATATGATTCTTGCAGCAATATTATTTAGAACTTTGTAAGAAATCTGTGGTGCGATTCAGTAACTTATTTTAACGATAATCGAATCGTTAAAATTAGTAAACAACAAAATTGTCGATTTAGTTATTCTCTAACACTTTTAACGATATTTGTTTGCGTTAACTTAAAGACAAAAATTTTTGTGTTGTTAATATATTGACAAAAATTAGCCAAAAAGTCAACCCAATGATTCAGTCGTTGTTTTGTGGTTGTAGTCTGTGCTTCCACGTTATAGATGGTGCTTCTACGTTTCCGAATCTTCTTTTAGGAGTAGTGGTCATTTTGAAGAAAACCATTAACAGAAACACATCTTAATCAATATCAAATACATAATTTAATCAATCACGGTCTTAAAATTGTTAAACAAACTTCGATTTGTTTCAAATTTATTCGTTTTTCTTTTTTATTTGGTTTTGAACCTTACTTTTATTTCGGCATTTCCTTGTGGAGAGCTGCCACACGAAATAATAGTTATATACAATCGTTTAAGAGTACTTAGTGAATCACACAATCGTTACTGCAAACAACAATTGCTATTGACAAGTTTTACGATTGTCGAATCGTTAAAAGTTACTGAATCGCACTACTGATCTCGTTAAGCAGCGACAATTATTTTTATATAGCTCCTATAAAACCAGGAAATATAAATTAGACTAAAAAATAAGTTATTCACGAGAATAATTATCGTAAGATTGTGTCATACTTTGAAACCCGTAAAAAAATGTTTATACAAATCAATTAAAAAGCAATTAAAAAGCGTCTTCAAATTGTTATAAAAGTCATTGTTTCTAGTGAAGATAAAGGGTTTAAAATAAAAAATGTTATGAACCTGCGTAACCGTAATTTTACAGATTTCTGAAGCCCTATTCTCTCCAGGTTTGCAACCCATTTTTATGAATAATGGATTTTTTCATTAAGAAATATAAGTAAGCTTCTTCTATTTTTATGATACACTGTTAATGTAAACCTAAGGAAAATCTAAGCTCAACAATTAATTTACATCGTGTTCAGTTCTTGAACAATTGGACCCTTTAAATTGCATGATCTTATAAGTTAACTTCTTGTAGTTTATCTCGTAAAGATTTTCATACTTTTAGGCTCACGTTTTTACTCGTGCTTTAAAAATGTATGTTGTAAGATTGTGTCATACTTTGAAACCCATAAAAAAATGTTTATACAAATCAATTAAAAAGCAATTAAAAAGCGTCTTCAAATTGTTGTAAAAGTCATTGTTTCTAGTGAAGATAAAGGGTTTAAAATAAAAAATGTCATGAACCTGCGTAACCGTAATTTTACAGATTTCTGAAGCCCTATTCTCTCCAGGTTTGCAACCCATTACTATGAATAATGGATTTTTTCATTAAGAAATATAAGTAAGCTTCTTCTATTTTTATGATACACTGTTAATCTAAACCTAAGGAAAATCTGAGCTCTAAAATTAATTTACATCGTGTTCAGTTCTTGAACAATTGGACCCTTTAAATTGCATGGTCTTATAAGTTAACTTCTTGTAGTTTATCTCGTAAAGATTTTCATACTTTTAGGCTCACGTTTTTACTGGTGCTTTAAAAATGTATGTTGTTTGAGAATTCCATTTAAAGAAGATTTCTCGCACAATTTTCACATGAGTGCAAATTACAACTTCAATTCGTTTAATAAATATAGTTTTTAAATGTTGAATTTTACTTTATATTAGTCCTTTTGAAATATATTTTTGACCACAATGCAGAATCAAATCAAATCATAGTTAAATACCCTTGTAATAGAATAAGTTGCAATTAAGCTCTGCAACACCCGCATTCGCTAAACCCGAACTTAGCATCCGAAGTCGATGCTAAGTTCGGGTTTATATATATATATATATATATATATATATGTACAAGCCACAAACATAGTGGTTACCGATTCTTATGACTCGGTTTCGATAAACAATTATCAAAACCGTGACAAACCTTAAATTACACATATGAAAATTCTATGAATTGAATGACAATTACGTTCAAAAAAAGGTGGATGTAAGCAATCAGGACGTTTGCGATGATGTGATGCGGTTGTGATAAATATTATAATAGGGCATTACCGACGCGAAATTATGTACTTTCGTGTTTTCTAGCGAAATCAAGTTGAAAATACGTAATTTCCCATACATTTTGACAGTTGTGAAATTACATCATTACGAGCCCATCTCCGTGCAACTCTGAACATGGTTGATGCAACAATACAACAAAAAAAAACATAAATAAAGTGACTTATAAACATAAAACAATATTTTATTGACAGAAAACAATATCCTTTAATCAGTATACTAACAAATTGATGCAAACGAAATTACATCAAATGTCATTTAGCCGTATGAACAGTATGCAATTACGTAATTTCCCGCTGGTCTGAACAAGGCTTACAAGAACTACTCGAGAGATTTTTTTAATTATGACAAACGTCAGATTCTTACCATAATGAGAATTTATGTTATGTTATTTCAATGTTATGATATAATTGTTAGAGCTCAAGCGAAGACAAATTTGTTTTGCTGTCTAATGACGTTTTACTCTTCACCACAGGTGTAAAGGATATATATGAGCTTTTAATTCCATTTGTAATTTCTATAATATTCATTTAAGACCCCAAAAAGTATATATATTCTGCATGGAAGTCAATGTATAGATGGCTGTTGAAATCAGTTCCCAGATATCGGATATATATATGTTTTGTACATCAAACTACAGAGAACTTCTATCAAACTACAGAGAAAGATCCATAAATAGCCATGATATCGCAAAAAAGCTGAAAATACCTAAAAAAACGTTTTCGTTTTCTATAAACAATCGAATTATTTGCAAGTATTTTTATTTATTTAGTGTCTGTTTTTATGGCTTTTTTCAGAATTTTTCGGATAATATCGGACAAAACTTACTTTCAGATCAAATATTTATCTCGAATTTCGAACTTTTAAATCAATCTAATCGGTCCACAAATTTCTAAATACCCTTTTTTTAATTAATGTTATCTTCATCTTTTTTAACTAATGTTGTCATTTGATATTGTTGTTGTTTCATTTACTTTAAAATATATACGGATGAAGGGTATATAAGATTCGGCACAGCCGATTATAGCACTCGAACTTGTTTTAATTGTAATTTTTTGGTGTTTTGTTGAACTAATTATTTGGAGCAAAAGTAAAACAAAAGAAAAAATTGTCATTAAATTTTGACAACAATTCTCGCCGAAAAACAAAAAAAAAAAAAAAAAAAAAAATTATTTATTGTTCCCATATATGCTGATATAAATAAAAAATTTGCTGAAGCTCTGCCGACGTTTTGATACTTATTATGGTAGAAAAATCTCTCGTGTAGACCAAACCTAAGAAAAGAAAAAAATAATATAAATATGTACTACATGGTTAATAATGCTTGCTTCTGTACTATTAATTTTCGTTACCTGCTCTTAAGAAAAATTTTACTTTAGAGAAAAAAGAGTGTAGATACGTTTTCGGCAAAAAAAAAATCACAATTTTTGCAATTTTATAATTCAAAGTTGTTTATTTCTGGAGTCGGTAAAGAAGTCTTTTTCAAAATTCCTTTATTCGATAGATAATTTCGCTAATTTACTAATTAAACCTCTAAAAAAATCTAACAAAATCAGTCGGAAATGATGAGCTATATATATATATATATATAAAACTGGAAAAAACTGGTTGAACTTTCAAATGCAAAATAACTCGAAAACTATATGAGATAAACAGCACATAGGCCTTATCGAGAGCTTTAGGAAGACATAAAAATGTTTCAAATCGAATAAAAAACTAATTTGGCAACTGGTTAAAAAATTTCTGTCACACAGTGACAATATACAAATAATTCTCTAACTTGTGAATCTCAATAAAATTTCACATGTCCAGAGGTGAGGTTTTTTTGAGTTGATTTGGAGGGGTAAAAATTTCTAGAGGGTCAGGAGGGTAGTTGGCTATCTCGGGTTTGTATTTTTTATTTTTTTTTTTAAATCGCCAAAAATTCATATCATAAATGACAGGAAAGAAATTTTATATATGTAGATAGTCCTTCTAAATGTCTACGAAAATACGCTTACATGTGAAGGATATCTCTTTTAGTTTAAGAGATATTCAGGTCTAAATAAAATTTTATTTCGTTTTTAGCCTCGTTTTTTTACTTTTTTGACTTAATATTGATCCTAAAATTTTTTTTAAATACTCACCAGTAGTGCGATTCAGTAACTTTTAACGATTCGACAATCGCAAAACTTGTCAATAGCAATTGTTGTTTGCAGTAACGATTGTGTGATTCACTAAGTACTCTTAAACGATTGTATATAACTATTATTTCGTGTGGCAGCTCTCCACAAGGAAATGCCGAAATAAAAGTAAGGTTCAAAACCAAATAAAAAAGAAAAAACAAACAAATTTGAGACAAATCGAAATTTTTTTTAAGTTTTAAGGCGGTGATTGATTAAATTACCTCTTTGATATTGATTAAGATGTGTAACAGGTATTTGGTCATTTGTATTTTTTAATACGTATTTATACACGAAAATACAGTGTACATACAAAATAACTGAAACAAGGTTATATATAACCCGTTAGAATTTTGTGAAAATAAAATTTCCCTTGCTAATAAGAAGCGAAATCCACAAGTGTTAAAATTATTTTTACGTATAACAGTTTGTAATAAATTTAACAGTGCGGTAATTACTCTACTGCAATAACATAGAATATTACGGAGATTAAGAACCGTGTGTGTATCTCATTTAAAGAGAAATTAATCGACAAGTCCCACAGTTAAATATTTATTCGAAATACTTGGTACAAAGTTTAAGAGAGGGAGGAAGTGTCGTAATTAAAACTAAACTTAATTATTTCCTCATAATTTTTAAATTTTGTTGCTCTTTACTTAAATTTTATAATACGGTGGAACATTTAAGAAAATTGTTCGAACCTTTTATATAACAGGAAGTTAACTTCTCTTATTTTTTATACATACTCTCCAAGAAAAATCATTCGTTCGTACATACGAATAAAATTTTTAATCGTTTTGGCCAAATATACCCATTTTTTATTTTGTAACCCTATATCTAAAATGTCTCCGTTAGATGAATTTATTAAATCTTCTGATCAAGTGGTCGAATTTGAAGCTTTTTTCTCTGGCATTCCGTTTGATAGGCATACTATCCACACTCTGGACATTCACAAAGATGAAATTCTTCGCCACTGGGCAGACTTTAGAGCATCTTATGATAAAATCTTGATAAATTTTAATACGATTTTTCATGATGTAGATGTTGAATCTCTAAAGGAAAGATTTTATAAAACCTTTGATTCCCACGTTAGAACCTTGTCTAAGGCTAATGAAATTTTAGATTCCCTCCGAACTAAAAACGCCCTTGTCGTAACACCCCCTTCACAATCCAGTGATTCTAACCCAATTATTTCTCTCCCGCCATGTGATACCCAAACTATCTATGGAGATTATGTCTCCTGGCCATCATTCCGTGATATGTTCACGGCCCTTTATATTAATAATTCCCGACTGTCCTCTGTTGAAAAATTATTCCACTTATTGAAGAAAACAGAAGGTGAACCCCTTGACAAATGATGGTTTTGAGATGGCGTGGAAGAATCTCGTTGAGCGCTATGAGAACCCTCGCATTTTAGTTCACTCTCAATTAAAAATTTTGTTTAATCTGCTGAATAACCCCATTAATATGGAATCAGGACCTTACATTAAGCAGTTTCAAAGATCAATCAACTATTGCATTAAAAGTCTTTCACCGCTGAAAATAGACACTAGCAATTGGGTTGTTATTTTCGTTTTTATCTGTGCGAAATGCCTACCTAAGTCTCCACTTATGGCAACAACAGTTAGGACCTAGCAAAGAACTACCCACTTGGAAAGATATGGATAGTTTCCTAACGTGTAGATATAAATCCCTTGAATGTTTCGCGAATATTCGTGCAAATTCGCCTGAATCTCAAACATTCCATAAGAAATCGATTTCTAAGAAACAAAGTCCCAATGATTCTCGAAAAATCAACACATTTCAAACCAAAGTATCCAATGGTTAATACAAGAAGTGCTCGCTCTGTCAAGACTCCCATCCCTTAAGACTGTAAAATTTTGTCATCAAGGTAATGTTAGACCCTCTAACAATGTACCCACGAATAATCCCCACGATTCGCACCCCTCTCAAGTCGTTTATAAAGTCAAAGATACTCCCTCAACTTCAGCTGCAGTCCACTCCTCATAACTCGGTTATTCTAGATACAGCTTTGGTAGATATATGTGTAGGTGATGTGCGTTGTACCGTAAGAGCTCTTATAGACTCGGCCTCGGAAGCAACATTCATTTCCAAGAAACTTCAAACTTCTCTTGCACTTCCCTCACATTCCTCACATACAAACATCACTGGCTTAAGCGGATCTCTATCTGCTATAGCTAATCGAATATGTCCTATTACTATTAGCTCTCCGGTAGATAAACTCTTCAAAATCTCAACAAATGCTTTCGTCGTTAACAAATTAACAGCCAGTTTACCTTACTATGACTATTCGTCTATTATAAACTCCAAGTTTTTTGATATACCCTTAGCTGACGACTACTCTCATAAAACTTCAAATGTTGAAATCCTAATAGGATGTGATATTTACCCAAAATCATTAGAGATGGTGTCCGCTGGGACCATCATAGATCACTTATTGCTCAACGTACCATATTCGGATGGATAATATCTGGAAAATTAATTCCATCTACCCCCTCAACTTTTAACTCCGTATCTTCTTATCTCAATACCCTTGATCTCAACAAACAGTTAACCAAATTCTGGGAGCTGGAAGAGGTCCCCGAATTCCCTGCAAAATCCATGGAAGACATTTTCTGTGAAAATCTATACAAAGACACAACCTATAGAGACGAAAATGGTTGTTTCGTAGTTAGCCTCCCCTTTAAATCAGAATATACTGATAATATACCCCTCCCGCAACTCAGCATTATCTCAATTTCTTCGAAATAAAAACCCCCAACTGAAATATGATTACGATAAAGTAATCGAAGAATACTCCCTTCTCAATCATATGAATTTGGTAATCCCAGATTTATCTGCACCCCCTAACTTGTCTTATTATTAACCCCATCATTCTGTGCTCAAACCCGAAAGCACAACTACGAAGCTACGTGTTGTTTTCAACGCATCGAGTTCATCTGGCGTAAATCTAAATGATGTTTTATACCCCGGTCCAGTTTTACAACAAGATTTAACTGTTCTTATATCTCGTTGGCGTTTGTTTAAATACGTTTTTAATGCGGACATAGAGAAAATGTACCGCCAAATACTTGTTAATCCTCATCATACCCCATATCAAAGGACTTTTTTTCGAAAATTATCCGATAAAGAACTCCAAGATTACGAATTAAAAGTATCACATTTGGTGTTAATTGTGCCCCATATCTCGCTCTGAAAACACTACTCGAACTCGCTGAATACTGTCGTAATGATTACCCCGAAGTTTCAACAATTCTACAAGAAAATATGAACGTTGATGACGTACTATCAGGTTCTCATGACCTACCCCTGGCCGTAAAATTAAGAGACAATCTCATAAATGTCTTAAACTCTGCTGGGTTCCCCCTTCGTAAATGGATCTCGAATGATAACTCTCTTCTAAAAGGCCTTAAACCCGAACATTTACTTTCGTCTGATACGTTGAAACTCGAAGATACCACCACAACTAAAACCCTTGGACTCCGTTGGAATGAGGGTCTGGATTATTTCTACTTTAACCCCACAAAACAGCCTTCCCGAGATAACATCACAAAACGAACTGTGTTATCGGACATTGCACTATTATTTGATCCAGGTGGATGGCTAGCTCCGAAGATCATTGTTGCCAAAATGAAAATGCAACAGATTTGGAAAGACCAAATCGATTGGGATGAAAACTTCAAACCAGAAACCCTTCACAGTTGGCTTTCCTTCCTAGATGACTATCCGAACATAAGTCTCATAAAAATCCTCCGATTTGCAGATTACTTCCCCTCATGTTCAGTAGAACTTCACGACTTTTGCGACGCCTCTGAAAAAGCATATGCTGCAACCCTTTACCTTCGAACTATAAGCGAAAACGGTCATATAAATTCTCACTTACTTCTGCAAAAACCAAAGTTGCTCCTGTCAAATTCGTTGGCATGGACCAAGGTGGCTCAAGCAGCCTAGTAACGAATGGCGTTCAATGTCTACAGTTATTGAAATTAATGAAGAAGTAAGGCCCGTAAAAACACATTTAACTCAACACTCAGAAGATATTCTATCGCGTTTTTCCGACCTTTCACGAGCTCTGCGTGTAATCGCTTATATATTCCGATTTTATCACTTTACTCATTCCCGATACAAACAGAACTTTAACTTTCCCTTTCTCACTTTAAGTCAATCCGAAATTAATTATGTTAAACTTTGTTTAGTGATTTCCTGCCAAAAGTTACATTTTCCTGAATATAGTCTTCTATCTAGAGGTCAGGAAATCCCCCGAAAAAGTTCTTTATTAACTTTTAACCCGTTTATAGATGCTGATGGCGTAATGAGAATCAAGGCTCTCAAGGTGCGATATACTCTCATATGAAGAACGATTCACTAAAAATTTAACCCTACTCTGGTCGTTTTACCCGTCTGTACTTAGAAATGCTACATAAATACACAGTTCATGGAGAAAATTCCCTTCTAATTCGTCTAGTACGAATGGAATTTTGGGTAGCAAAACTCAAAAATTTATTAAAAACCATCATAATCAACTGTAAAATATGTGTTCTGTATAAGCACAAACAGAGTCAGCAGCTCATGGCATCTCTCCCTCCAGAAAGAACGCTTCTTTGTCGCCCCTTTAAAAACACCGACCTTGATTTCGCTGGCCCATTCAGCATAAAATCATTTGCTGGCCGTGGATTCAAAATAACTAAAGGCTACGTTCTAGTGTTTGTATGTTTCGCAACGAAAGCAATGCATCTGGAGGCAACAAGCGAAATATCAACCCCAACTTTTCTAGCAGCATTCCCACGATTTTTCTCTCGTCGAGGTACCCCATCTGCTCTATTCTCAGATAATGAAACTTTCAGAGTATTAAATGTCACTTTAACCCCCCCTGGCGCTCCTCATATGGGTGGACTCTGGGAGGCAGGAGTAAAAAGCGTTAAATCCCATCTTAAGAAAATAACACAGGCTCTGTTTTTTACCTTTGAGGAATTTACAACCATGCTTTCAAAAATTGAAGCCTGTCTTAACTCAATACCTCTAAGTCCAATGAGTGAGAACCCCAACCGGACATTTTCACATTGGCGCCCCGTTATTGTCACCCCCTGAACCAGACTTTTCTGGCCAGCCACTTAGCTATGCAAACAGATGGCAAAAACTAAATGTACTGCACCAACACTTTGCCTGTCGGTGGAAAGAAGAGTACCTGAAAGAATTGCATAAACGAAACAAGTGGAAATACCCCCAGAGGAACTTTGCCGTAAATGATCTTGTCATTATCAGAAAGGATAACTTCCCCCCAAACGAATGGCGACTTGGTCCTATACTAAAAGTATCTCCCGGACAAGACAATAAAGTTAGAGTCAGATCAGTTCGCACCTCAACAGGCAACATAACAAGGCCAATCACTAAATTAATTCTCCTCCCCTTTTCTAATAATGAACCTGCCTAATAAACTTTTCAAACTACTTACAGAATTATGACACCGAACAACCGTCAAGCCAGAAGACAATCCCCCATTGCTGTTATTCAAAGGACAAAAAGTAGACGAAATCAACATAATCAACCTGATTGCCGACTATGTAAAAGAGATCATCCATTGCGGACATGCAAAAAATTTACCAACATGACTGTGACATCCAGGCTCAATGTCGTCAAAAAATATAAATACTGCCAAAACTGTTTGGCTCACAGTCACCTGTTACCTAGATGTCGTAGCTCTGAAAGATGTTTATGCAGTAAAACACACCATACCCTTCTACATCACCGTCAAACCATCAGGTCCATAAGAAACAACAATATCAGCCAAGAAGTGAACCTCATGCATTCAGTTATTTTGCGCCCAACTGTCATTATACGACTCCAGTTAGGCGAAGATTGGGGTAATATTCGTGGCATTCTCAACCCGTCCTCAGAAATCACCAAGATTGCTGAATTTTTACCGTCTCGTTATCGTCTTCCTATCGACAGATCAGCTACTCATCGTACTTTTAAAATTACTTTTAAACCTCATTTTGTTGACGGCCCTGTGTTCGTTATAAATGCTATGGTGACAAAAGATTTACCACAGTCTCTCCGCTCTGTTGATCTTGATGAGAAAATCGCAGATTCATAAAAAAAACTCCGTTTGGCAGATCCAACATTCTACAAATCTTACGACATCAATATTTTTTACATATTCCTTTGAATTGTACAAATTAATTGTATTAATATCATTTTCCATCCCTGTATTTCTTAATATTACACATATCTCAAAGATTTTGTATCTTTAGCAATATTGTATCTAATTATTTTTGTTCCACTTTTCGCAATGCACCATCACTTTGCCTGTCGGTGGAAAGAAGAGTACCTGAAAGAATTGCATAAACGAAACAAGTGGAAATACCCCCAGAGGAACTTTGCCGTAAATGATCTTGTCATTATTAGAAAGGATAACTTCCCCCCAAACGAATGGCGACTTGGTCCTATACTAAAAGTATCTCCCGGACAAGACAATAAAGTTAGAGTCAGATCAGTTCGCACCTCAACAGGCAACATAACAAGGCCAATCACTAAATTAATTCTCCTCCCCTTTTCTAATAATGAACCTGCCTAATAAACTTTTCTAACTACTTACAGAATTATGACACCGAACAACCGTCGAGCCAGAAGACAATCCCCCATTGCCGTTATTCAAAGGACAAAAAGTAGACGAAATCAACATAATCAACCTGATTGCCGACTATGTAAAAGAGATCATCCATTGCGGACATGCAAAAAATTTACCAACATGACTGTGACATCCAGGCTCAATGTCGTCAAAAAATATAAATACTGCCAAAACTGTTTGGCTCACAGTCACCTGTTACCTAGATGTCGTAGCTCTGAAAGATGTTTATGCAGTAAAACACACCATACCCTTCTACATCACCGTCAAACTATCAGGTCCATAAGAAACAATATCAGCCAAGAAGTGAACCTCATGCATTCAGTTATTTTGCGCCCAACTGTCATTATACGACTCCAGTTAGGCGAACATTGGGGTAATATTCGTGGCATTCTCAACCCGTCCTCAGAAATCACCAAGATTGCTGAATTTTTACCGTCTCGTTATCGTCTTCCTATCGACAGATCAGTTACTCATCGTACTTTTAAAATTACTTTTAAACCTCATTTTGTTGACGGCCCTGTGTTCGTTATAAATGCTATGGTGACAAAAGATTTACCACAGTCTCTCCGCTCTGTTGATCTTGATGAGAAAATCGCAGATTCATAAAAAAACTCCGCTTGGCAGATCCAACATTCTACAAATCTTACGACATCAATATTTTCTTACATATTCCTTTGAATTGTACAAATTAATTGTATTAATATCATTTTCCATCCCTGTATTTCTTAATATTACACATATCTCAAAGATTTTGTATCTTTAGCAATATTGTATCTAATTATTTTTGTTCTACTTTTCGCAACTTTATCTATTACTTAAAACCCGTACGTTTCTTTTATTCATGATTTTTTACTTTTTTATTCCAATTTGCTCTAAACCTTTTTTTTTTTTTTGGAAAATTATTATTTATTATTATAACTGTTGGAATTCCCACTCGGTCCTTTTGTGTTTTTTGCGTAACCGCAGGGGGGCCGGGATGTTTATGTGAAGAACATAACTTATATTTAATACAATTAATTTATTATATTATTTAAGTTGCCCCTGATCTAATTGCCCAGACTATACTGGAAATCAGTATTCTTTTGGTGGTTGTTTTTCAAATGTTTGTCTCTTGTTATTCTATCTCATTCACATCTCTCATTCTCCAATTCACTGTAATTTACCAATTGTTCCTTTATTATTATTGTTTGCTTAGCTATGATTATTATTATAGAAAAACAGTTAGTCAGTTGATCAGCGACCATCAAAGAACACAGAACAAACTTCTCGAAAACAAACTACATACAAATAAAAATAACATTGTGTGAGCAACAAACATTTGAATAAACAACACTAAAACGTGAATATTAAAACCATATACATAAAACATAAACATTGTGTAAGAAAAAACAATTTATAACAATAAACGTAAACCCAACAGTTCTTGTAAACAAAATATAATCAAATAAAATAAAATATTTGTAAGTATTATTTATTCCCCACATAAACAAGCCTTATTACCACAAAAAATAATAATAATGAAATTTAAAATCTGTGCCAATTTTGTAAATCTCTGTGTATTTGCGTTTCTAAACATAAGGAAAACAAGTGAAAAGAAAAAATAATTGAGACTACTCTTTATGTGTCTCTTAATTGTTAATTCTAATGAGCGAAAGCTTAGTGCAAACAGGAGAAAAGCGTATGTAACAATGTATGCTGATGACAATTCTGTGAATATAACAAATATAAGAATTGATGATAGCTTATGGAGCTTCTAAAACGAGGAAGAAGTCCCAAATCCTCAAAATTACTGGCTAAATTATCGAGCGACTGTGGTACCTAAAATACAGAAAATTGCCGTTTAAACCACCCCCAATACACTTGCGAGAAGAAAATACGAATGTATTGATTTGTGATTTGATCTCGTTAAACGGCGACAATTCTTTTTACATAGCTCCTATAAAACTAGGAAATATAAATGAGACTAAAAAATAAGTTATTCACGTGAATAATTATCGTAAGATTGTGTTATACTTTGAAACCCGCTATAAAAGTTATTGTTTCTAGTGTAGAACCAATGGAAACACAGTTTAGGAGATAAGGGGTTTAAAATAAAAAATTTTATGAACCTGCGTAACCGTAATTTTACAGATTTCTGGAGTCCTATTCTCCCCAAGTTTGCAACCCATTTCTATGAATAATGGATTTTTTTCATTAAAAAATATAAGTAAGTTTCTTCTATTTTTATGATACACTATTAATCTAAACCTAAGGAAAATCTGAGCTCAAAAATTAATTTACATCGTGTTCAGTTTTTGAACAATTGGACCCTTGAAATTGCATGGTCTTATAAGTTAATTTCTTGTAGTTTATCTCATAAAGATTTTAATACTTTTAGACTCATGTTTTTACTGGTGCTTTAAAAATGTATGTTGTTTGAGAGTTCCAGACATTTTAAGAAGATTTCTCGCACAATTTTCACATGAGTGCAAATTACAACCTCAAATCGTTTAATAAATATACTTTTTAAATGTTGAATTTTACTTCTTATTAGTCCTTTTGCAACATATTTTTGACCACAATGCGGAATCAAATCAAATCATAGTTAAATACACTTGTAATAGAATAAGTTGCAATTAAGCTCTGCAACACCCGAATTCGCTAAACCCGAACTTAGCATCCGAAGTCGATGCTAAGTTCGGGTTTTATATATATATATATATATATATATATATATGTATGTATAAATATATATATATATATATATATATATATATGTATGTATAAATATATATATATATATATATATATATATATGTATGTATAAATATATATATATATATATATATGTATATGTATAAATATATATATATATATATATATATATATATATATATATATATTTATATATAAGTAACACTATGCGACAGTCAAAATCGGGATGGGATGAAACCAACGGGAAATGTTATATCGGTAAAAAAGAAGTTATACGTGTCCCGGCGTTTCGCTGGGTCACGTCTAGGAATCGAGATATATCGATTTGAAGTTAGTAACTATCATATAGGGGAAATTGTGACCTTTGGTGGTCTTTTTTTTTACATAATTCGAGAACCACAAGTCCGATTTTGCTGAAACAAATTTAAAAAAATTAAGAATTACAATTCCTTTAATCTGTTCATACAACGTTTCGCTACATAAGCAACAGTTTCGCAGTTATAAATAAATGTATGAAGAAAAAAACTATTTTTTGCCTAAAAAATTGAATTTTTTTATTTTTAATTCATAAAAAATCCAAAACGGTAAAAAAAGTGTCAAGTCCTATTACTTTCACGTAAAGTCACATAACCTTTAAACAAAATGAGACATAGATCATGAAAATCGATGGACGCGTTTCGCTTTTATTCACAATTAAGTGAAGGTATGAATTTCAAAAATTTTCTCGAGATATGCTCAAAATTCCTTGGAAAAAACATTGATGACTTTTTTATGATTGTCAGAATTAAAAAAAAAGTAATAAACAAAAGGTTATTTGATTTTTATGGTAGCGGTAACAAACTAAAAAACGGTAATAAATGTGCGTGGACAATTAAAAGGAAAGTGCACTTTTTTAATTATTTGGGTTATTTCCGTTGGCTACCTGCATGATTTTTTTACACAAATTGCAACCACATTTATGAGTGTTCTTGTTTTAGAACGTTTCGAAAAATTTAAAACGCACACGAATCAGGTTTATAGCCACCCTTAAAAGATGCGCGAATTCATAAGTACCTCTCAGTAAAATATTGAAACTTACGTAGTATTTATAGGTGTTCACTGATCGATTTTTGTCATTCAACAAGTGTCTCCGAACGCGTAAAGTACGGTTTTTTTTAAAGTGACGAAAAAGTAATAAAAGTATAAAACCGAAATTAGTGCAAATTGTCCAGAAAATATCAATTTATTTCGTTACGTTTGTGGCAAAAGAGCTTTTTCAACAAATGCTGCATTACTCACTGAGCAAGTGGAGCGCGCTTTTAAACTTTATTTTGATTGCGAAATAATTCGCGGCGTTTCGTGGGTCACAGACAAAATTTGTAAAACGTGCTACAATCGTCTTAACATATGGATCCAAGGGAAACGCAGTTCACTTCGTTTTGGTGTACCAATGATTTGGACTGATCCAGGAGAGCACAATTCCGACAACTGTTACGTTTGCGCAAACAAAATATGTGGAGTAAATCGTAAAGGCCTTAAACGAAGAGTTTACATATCTGTTAAAAGTGCACAAATATCTCTATCGCATTCGGATGAAATACCAATTCCACCGCTTCCAAGTCCTGACAGAGAAACTTCTTTTTCTATTGAAACAATTGATCAATCGGATTTCAACTATAAACCAACACCAGAAGCCGGCCCAGCGAACAAAATAATTCCAATATCACAAGCAAGAATGGACAAGATTGTTGCAGAATTAAACCTTTCTCAACGTGAAGCAGAAAAACTTGCCCAGAAGGCAACAATTTGGAGCCTAATGTCAAAGTCACCGGATATCGAAGACGACAATTGCTATTCCAACGGTACTACACACTCAACGAAGGGAACACATTTGTTTACTGCCACGATATAAAGGGACTGATGGAGGCGATGGCATTAATTATGTCGCAGCTGATTGGCGAATGTTCATCGATTCTTCGAAATCAAGCCTGAAAGTCGTTTTGCTACATAAATATAATAAAAAACCAAGCATTCCCATTGGCTACAGCACAGACATGAGCGAAACATACGATTCCATGAAAATAATTTTGGATAAAGTTTGCTACACTGATCACATGTGGCGGATCAGTTGTGATCTGAAAGTCGTGGCGATGCTAAGAGGTCTCCAAGGAGGCTATACGAAAAACATGTGTTTCTTGTGTCTTTGGGACACCCGATTTAAAGGAAACCAATACGAAACGCATGAGTGGCTTGCTCGAGATCCAACGGAGAAAGGACACAACTGCGTAAATGATCCACTGGTGCCAATGGAGAACGTCCTCATGCCCCCTCTCCATATCAAACTGGAAATCGTAAAAAATTTCATCAAGGCCATTGTGAAGCAACCGAAAATTCTTGATTGTTTGGAAAATATTTCCCACGAATCAGCGAAGCAAAATTGAAGGAAGGTGTTCTGAATGGGCCGGATATACAAAAGCTCATGAAATCAAAGGAATTTAAAGATGCTTTAGACGGTAATGATTACTTTGCGTGGAGTGCAGTGAAGAAAGTCATACGATATTTTTTGGGAAGTACGCGAGCACACAATTACCCCGCTCTTGTGACCAAGACAACACTACTTCCAGAAAATTGGAGTGAATATGTCCCTCAAAATTCACTTCTTGCATCACCATCTCGAATACTTCAGCAAGCAGCTAGTCTCAGAGTCGGATGAACATGGCGAGCGCTTCCATCAAGTGGAAATGCCAATGGAAACGCGACATAAAGGCAAAAGGCTCGATTCGCTGGTGGCTGAAATTTGTTGGTGGTCGCAAAAGACGTACGATCCCGACAATGAAGATGAAGAAGAAGAATATACAATGGGAGTTTCCTCCGAGGGTAAGTCACAAAAATGAAGTTAACTGACTGATTAAAAACAATTGATTTTTTCCAGATGAAGACAGATCCTCATCCGATACAGACTCTGAACAAGTGGGCGAACCACCACGCAAGAAAGTAAAGGGCGCAAACAAACGAAAATAAGTTTTGCGTTCATCGATTTTTATAACCTATGTATCTATGTAATAACCTAATAATTACCTGTAATAATTTTTAATATTACGTGTTAATAATTATAATAAATAATATATAATAAATATTATCCAAATTCATTGAAACATAAAATCAATATTCTTGTCAAAATGAGATACCTTCACTTAATTGTGAATAAAAGCGAAACGCGTCCATCGATTTTCATGATCTATGTCTCATTTTGTTTAAAGGTTATGTGACTTTACGTGAAAGTAATAGGACTTGACACTTTTTTTTACCGTTTTGGATTTTTTATGAATTAAAAATAAAAAAATTCAATTTTTTAGGCAAAAAATAGTTTTTTTTTTTTCATACATTTATTTATAACTGCGAAACTGTTGCTTATGTAGCGAAACGTTGTATGAACAGATTAAAGGAATTGTAATTCCTAATTTTTTTGAATTTGTTTCAGCAAAATTGGACTGGTGGTTCTCGAGTTATGTCAAAAAAAAGACCACCAAAGGTCACAATTTCCCCTAAATGATAGTTACTAACTTCAAATCGATATATCTCGATTCCTAGACGTGACCCAGCGAAACGCCGGCACACGTATAACTTCTTTTTTACCGATATAACTTTCCCCGGTAGTTTGAACCCTTCCCGATCACTGACCCCTACCATTTGTCGCACAGTGTAATTATTCACGCAAAGCTAAAGGCAAAAGTTGCAAGTTTGTAAAAATATAGTCATATATAAAATAAATTGGAAATATAAAAGTTTAAAGGCGCATATTTCTGAAATGAGACATGATATTGACTTAGTCTTTTTGCAAAAGATCGGAAATTATATATGCTAAAGGATAAGCTTAATTTGGAATACATATTTTTAAAATTTCTTTAGCTATTTAGAAATAAACCAAATAAAAGGCCCAAATTGGGGTTTTTGGAGAAAATACAAATTTTTTAATTGTAATAACATATTTGTTTATAAAGATATCTTAATGAATCTTATTAATATAAATAAAAGCGCGTTAACCAAATTTCAATCAGGGGTAGGGTTTTCCTGAATTCCCAAAAAACTAATGAAAATTCCCAAAAATGGGATTTTTTAAATTTTTGGCTATAGAATCCACATTTTCCCGAAGTTCCGTAGATTTTGATTTAAAACTTTTAACAACATATTGAAGATTCTTAAAATGTATTCCGCTTGTCGATTCGTGCTTAATATGGTCTCAAATCAAAACTTTCATATAAAATGGGTCGAATTCGGGAGGGTGTGTACCATGACCAATTGAGTTATTGGGCTTGTTTTTTTATCTTAAAGTCATCTCTGTGAAGTTACCTTTCAGAAAAGTGCTAAATTATTATGTGTTGCTAAAGAAAATTTTATTTTAGATAAAAAAGAGTGTAGATACTTTTACGACTAAAAAAACACACAGTCATCTTTTTTGCAATTTTCGAATTCAAAATCGTTTATTTTTGGACACGGTAAAGATATCGACTTCAATTTTTTTTTATTCAATAGATACTTTTGTTAACTAGTTAAAAAAAATGAATAAACTAAAAAAACTGGACCAAGAACATGCAAAATTATGGTGCTTAAAAATTCAAACGCAAATAACTCGAAAACTATTTGAAATCGGACGAGAAACAAAAATTTAGCAAGCTATTAAAAATTTTTTATGTCAGAGGTACTTAGCTCCGCCCCTGAGGGGTATGTTGTGCCCCCCTTCCAAACTTAACTTACACTCCTCTGCTACGCCTATACCAAATTTCATGAAAATCCAACCGATCAGAAGTTACAGATTTATTTCCAAAAAATTTCGATTCTGTGCCAACCCAGGCGGCAGGTACGGTATAATGTTCCGTAACTGGGATTTCACCCACGAAGAAACAATTTCCGATGGTCGGTATTACCTCACAATATTTATTTGCGACGTGCCGATTTGGGTTCTGATTGATACGGGATTTACTGACTTACATCGGTACTTTCCTCCGTCGTACTCAAGTACTCACTACCATAAGAATGGATCGATTTCACAAGATTCATTCCATCATGGTTCGGGAAGCAATAGATGCAGAACAGGAACACCGGTTACAATCGCTTTTACCTTCGGCTAAGGCATCTTTCTATGCGATTACAGGACCCTGTAATATGGGGGAACTTGTTATACATATGAAACACGATCGACCTATAAAACAATTAACGAAAAAGTGGACCGCATGGAGCCTTCGCACAACCCCTACAGTTCACCGGTGCTACTTGTTCGTAAGAAACAAGAGACTTGGCGTATATGCATAGACTTTAGACAAATTAATGCAGCAGAACCCGATGCCTACCCGCTGCCACAAATTAATGCCATACTCGACCAACTAAGAGAAGCTTCGTTTATTTCCACGATTGACTTGAAAAAGGGGTACTGGCAGATACTAGTCGCGACACAAATTCGGCAATATACCGCTTTTACCGTTCCTAACCGAGGTTTGTTTCAGTGGAAAGTAATGCCCGAATTACACTGGGCCCGAATTACATCCAAAGATATTTGCGTTCTTAGATGATGTCATCGTGTTGGGATGAACTTTTCACGAAAACTTGGATATACTGAAAGTAGTTTTTGACCGTCTATTATCGGCTAAACATCAGATCAACTTCGACAAATGCGAATTTATGCGCAAAAGCTTAAAGTATCTCGGATATGTTGTTTTACCGAAGGCATTCACACCGACCTTGGCAAAATAGAAGCAATCCGAAAGCTGGACCCTTCTAAAGCCATTCGGGAACTAGGGTGTATACTGAGAATAGCATCGTGGTACCGCCGATTCATACCAAACTTTTTAAAAATCGCCGAACCGATAACACGCTTACTAAAAAAAACCCAAGGAATTAAGTTGCCCTGACTTTGAAAGACCGTTTTTCCTACAAACCGAAGCCAGTATTATTCCAACGACATGGCGAACAAGAGAAAGTCATCGCCTATGCAAGCCGCCCTCTTAACGATGTGGAACGAAAATATTCCGCAACCGAGCAAGAATACTTAGCAGTGTTATGGGGTATAAGAAAAATGCGATCCTACTTAGAAGGATATAAATTCACCGTTATCACCGACCGCCCCAACCTCTAATTTAATATCGGAGGGCAAACTTAATGTGTTGGCCGATGCTCTCTCCAGAAAGTCTATTACCGAATGACCCTATGGACCCCTTAGCCATTGTAACTTCGTTAAAACCGAAATGGAGAAAAGGTTTTTTAACGAACTCATATATTATCATAGGCTATTGATAATTTAGCTGGCAAACTCGCCCCAAAATATTCCGGTCCCTACGAAATGGTTTAGAAAATATAACCGAACATATATATAATACAGACGACCATAGGGAAAACCAGTCGTGTCCACGTCCAAGACTTAAAACTGTACCACGAAAGGGAATCGTAAAAAATAAATAAACTGAAATCTGAATTATCATATATATATAATGTTTCGCCTCTAGTGTATACTCTCTGACAACTTTTTTAAGCCTTCTTGATTTTATTTCATTTGAAAAAAATATAAAAAAGTTTAAATATTTTAGAAATTATTCTTAAGTATTATGTAATGACATCAATGAAAGTAAAAGGCTCTATTATGCTATTGATGAATAATAAATAAATAAATAAAATTTATATTTATATACAAACTCTTGGTTTAATTTGATTTCGAATCAACAGATTTTAGTTTAAATATAGCAAAGTTAATTCGATTGTTGGTTCCGAAGCCCTATAACTATTAGGATCATTTTCATCGATATATTTTTGTGAAAGTATCTTTGTCTATCAAAACAAAGAATTGATCTTTTGTGGATGCAGAGAATGATATTAAATGTGCTTTATCCGAAAAGTCTCCTAATATTAAAGAACTCATAAAGAAAAAACAATGTCGCAACATATTATATCTTTACATAACATTTTGCAATCAGGTAGTAAAACTGGACAAAGTTGTAGTGGGTCGCGCTTCCATTGCAATGTTAAAGAGGGATCGCGAAGTAAGAACTTGTGAGAACCCCTGCTCTAGATAGTTTGTTATTTCAACTAATTAACCAAATGAATACAAAAAGAAGTTAAGATATAAATTATTTTCAAAAAAATAAAAATAATGAGGACGGCTTGAAAAACAACAAAAACAATAAACTAAGACATATTTGGTTTTTTCAACTTTTTGAAGCACCTATGTAAGCTAGAGACTTCATTCAATCACAGAAAGATCGGAAAGTTTTTTGTGTTGAAGAATTAACTAAGTAGATCCGGTATTAACCGAGTTATAGGCCAAAACGCATTATTATATTTTTTGAAGCTCCTACATAAGCTATGGAACTCATTCTTGCATAAATCTTTCACAAATATTTTTCTCGAATTTCGGTTTTTTAAATCAGTTAAATCGGTCCATATATTTTCCTTCATACCCTTTTTTAATTTAATATTGTCTTACAAAATATTATTTGCAATAAAATATTTGTTCTGCACCGAAGTGATTATATCTTCCTTAAATATGTGAAAACTCTTGTAAAATTCCAAAGTATTAAATTTATTTACTAGCTTTTAACAGTGCGCTTCGCTACCCTATTTGATGCGATAAATAATATTTACTTTATATCGGAACTACTACTCCCCCTGGACTTATTCACCCTATTCGAAATTTGATATGAATATTGCTTTTATATTTTTTTAGACTTTCACTGTAATAGTCCTTAATTTAGAAAATTTATATTTATTTGTATGCGGGATACCTCTCCCCTGGACCTCTTTGCATCAATGCAATATGATAGGATAAAGATTCCCACGAAATTTTAGGGCTTTCACTGTAATAGTTCCTTAGATATGCTATAATGAATATTTGCTTTAAACGGGGGGTACTACACCCTCTGCTTCGATATATTTTAAGCTATTCGGTTCATTAATTCATTACTCGGTTTAAAAAGTGGGCGTAAATATGGGCGTGACATTCGATAAAGATCCAACATAACCTGTAACATTCTACAGTGAAGCACAATCTGTGCATCAATTTTCATATAAATAGCTTCATTAATAACGTGTAAAACTAAAAAAAAAATTGATTTTTTTTAAAGTAGGCGTAAAATGTGGCTGCGATATCCAATCGAGATCTAAAAAAAGCCTATAATCACCTCTGACACTAGTACTATCTGGGTGTAAAAAAAAGAAACAAACAATCTTACACCTCATTTTTAAAATAAATAAATATATATATATATATATATATATATATATATATATATATATATATATATATATATATATATATAGATAGATATAGATGTATATATATAAATGAATATATATATATATATATATATATATATATATATATAGATGATAGCTTGATATAGATGTATATATAAGGATTTATAAAATCTTGATTATATTTCAACTTTAAAATGCAAATTATTAGTGTTTACGTAAGTATTATTATTGTAATTACATCCAATATAATTATTGTAATTACATCTCAACTCGGGTGGAGGGTGTGTAATATTCGCAACAGCCGAGTATAGTACTCAAACTTTTTTCAATTTATATGAAAAAATTTCCATTTTTTAAATTTTATTCAAATTTAGTAGGCTTTAGAAAAAAATAAATGATATAATTTCACTATTTTTTTAAATGGTATATTTGAAAATCTTAATTTGTATCTATGTAAAAATTCATAATTTACGAAGCATATATTTAAGATTCTTGTATAAAAAAAAAAAACATTGAAATTTTATTTGGAAAGACCGGAAAGCAATAAAAATTGGTCTGAATAAGTTTTTTTTATATTCTGATTCTCATTGTAAAATAAGTTTTTATATATCTAAACAAATTTACACATTTTTGGTTTAAAAATATCTTTAAGTAATCTACTGTTTTGAATCTCTAGAATTGCAAACATCTTTTTGAATCCTTAGTTCAGAATTTATAAATAAAATTATTGAACGTCGAAAGTAAGAATTTTTCATCTGTTATGCCTTATGTGGAAACTTATTTGAAGAAAATAATAAATACTGAACAAAACTGTAAAATTATTGTCAATAAAATAGTAAAAATAGTAATAATAAAAATTTAATTTCTTTCACTAATATGGCAACACTACTGCCTTTAGCAATTATTAACTACACAACAAATTTAGAGAATATGAATTACTTCACTTATGTGGACATTTTGGAAATATATTTTCCCCACATCGGAATAAATTTTAGTAATTTTAAAAATCTGATTTTAGATTTAAATAAGCGGACAAATTTACAAATAAGTTCAAATTTTCATGACTGTAGGAGATTTCCTTCTACTTTTTTTCTACGGGCTCGATTCACTGTGTATGACAGTCACACTGTGAATCTGAACTACTGTAGGAAACAATAATATTATTTTCAAAAAGACATATGTATTATTGTATTATACGTTTTTTGGAAAATATAAAAGACACCCCTAGTATCAGATTTAATGGCGTAATTTATATTTCTGTAAAACATATGTACAGCTGCGATCAATAAAATAGCACCACATCATATATTTTATTTTAAACAAGTACTATACAAAAACTGTTAAATTTATTTCCGTTTTTTTTTTTTTTTTTTTTTTTTTTGACGAAGATAAACCGTATGCACTGAAGTAACAGTAAGTAAAATAACAAGGAAGAATATTATATTCGGCTTGGCCGAATCTGCTATATCCACCATCTGCAACTTGCTGTGCCACCCAACTTGAAATTTCACCTTATATTGGCGGTGGGATAAGTGTGAATCATGCCCATTTTTGGTTTCTGAGTTAGCATCGATCCTCGAACTACCTGTACAATATGTCGTTGTCATAGATGCTTTTGTTTAAGAGATATCACCACAAAAGTATGAACTGGAGTTACAACGAACGAATCGACGGACATATAGCTAGATCGATTCAGAATCTTACCAGATCTTTCGACATGTTACACAAGGAGTGATAAACCCAATATACCCCATCTTTTTTGATGGTTGGTATAAAAAATTAACATTTTACGTAAGTTTTGTGAAAAAGGTAAAAAATATTTAGAATGCTATGAAATGGGCAGTAAAAAAATAGCACCTTGAATTCGTTGAAATAAATCTTAAATTATTGAGAAAAAAATGAAATTGATTATTATTATGTTTGATGGCTAGTTAATATTTTAGTACTAAAAAAAAATGTTGGTCTGATCTTTTATTAGCTTTGCTGATTGATTAACCTATCTCACGGAATTTTCCAATTTTTGGAATCCTTAACTTAAAATTGTATGCCAAATACTATCACACACTAGCCAAAAGATTTTTCTGGTTGTATTTTGTGTTCCGATTACATTTTAATTCTGACCATATGTTATTTAGATTGTCATCTGGAAGCTGTGGTGCACATCTCATTACAAGGACTTTACTGCTTCAAAACCGTATTTATGCCAATCAAATTCTGTGTTTCGGGGTCTATAATAACGCCAAAGTCTTATGAAATTATGATTCTATCAAGTATTTATAGTTATATAGAAGAATTATTTAAAGTCTTTCTTCACTAAGGAATATCAACAGGATCATGATATTCGAGAACAACTGTCGTCGTTAATTTCTTTAATATTTTTGTACATATTTGATTACTTTTTCCTTCTTATACATCAGTGTGTTCTCCTAGCATCAAATTAAAAAATTAAATAATTTATGACTTATTTGACCAAGAAATGTATCGCCGCCTTAGTATTAAAAAATGTAGGAGGAACTTTGTGTATCCTATCTTTGTACAAGCATGTCGTATGTTAAAGGTGGTTACTTTTACATGTTATTTGTGCTTCTTAAGTGACATAATACGCTAAGTTCTGGAATGGCGTACTAAGTCTAAAACCATAAAAATTTAAATGATGGGTTTAAAAATTAAGATTATTATTATTTTTTTAACGCATTATCATTTCTGAACAATCAGTCATTAAAATTCCTAATTTCCGCATAAATATCTTATTCAGAAATATTTTTATATAAAGTCCACATCAACCATCCTATTTCAACCAATAAATAAGAAAACGATTCCTTATGGTAGCAAATATAACACAAATAGATTTGATTACCATTTTATATGATTTTACTAGAAAAGAAACCAAAATATTCAATTTTATATATTAATTTCTAATGACGGTGCTATTATTTTGACTGCATTATATCTTATATAATGCATTGCTTAAAAAAAACAGTAGATATTTCAGGAAATGTGAATATTTTTCAGAAATAGTGCTTCAAATAACGATTGTATAAAGTATTTGGGGAGAAAATATCTACAAATAAAAATATAACTTGCGTTAAGTGAAGATAGTTTTTTTTTTGGTACTATTATTTTGACCAGCACTGTATATGTATTTAATATTATCATGATATTATTGTTTATATGGCGCTTACATGCGCTTGATACCCGAAAATATGGGGGCTATGCTCAATTATGGATCGTAAGTGATAAAACTTTACACTAGGTTTTCTACTCATTAAAACTTATTTGTGTCAAATATTATCGTTATGTTGGAATTGGAGCTTATATGTGAGCCATGGTCAGTTTTCTCCCGATCTTCGTGAAATTTGACACACTGATTTTATGCTCATATACAGCTCACTTGGTCCAAAATTTTATGAAATCGTGAACTGTATAAAGCATTTATAGACATCCATTACTACTATTGTTCTATAAAAATACATGGATATAAGACCTTATTCCACTTTAAACTATTTTAAGTTGCAAAATTTGGCGTGATATGATCTGAATTTTTTAGTGATACTTTGCATACTTTGCATAGATGCTTACCAAGTCTTAAGAAAACGATTAAGTTTTAAGATTTTCTGAAGTTTTTGTTGTCTCCTTTAAAATTTTCTTTATTATTTATACGCCCTTATACGTGTCCATGCTTCACTTGATCATTTCAAATGATAAAATCGATAATGGCCGAAAATTTCGTTCCGATATCTTAATTAACCAAGACTTTATTACATATACAATATTTTACAATATTTTAGTTTCTTCGAAAAACAAATTTTTACCAAAATTTTACTTTAATTCCATCCAAATCAGAAAAACTATAGACTCAATTTTTTAAATAAATTCTCTTGTCTAGCTAGCAAACTGTTAAGAACATATCAGAGTTTCCGAAACTGTATTCTGTTTTTGAATTCATGCTTTGGGATTTTTAAATTTTGATACAAAATTCGGAGTCAAATTCGAGAGGGTCTGTGCTTTGCCCTATTGGGTGGTTAGCAGGGCAATCAAAAATATGCTCTAAGAAAAGTGTTTTATGCGCATAAAAAATGCTCTTAAAATCCAAAAATGTGCCCTTAAAGTTAAAAAATATGCTCTTACAATATTATTTTTTGGAACTGAATTTTAAATTATCTAGTATTCATGCTAAAAAGAACTTAGCAATTGCTAAAAAATATTTTCCTTTTTCACTTAAACACTCAAATCTAATACATAGGTACATTTTATCAAGAAATTACAAAAATTCTATCAATTTATAAGATGAAAGGGAATCGGATTTGAAAACTTATGTGACAGTAAAATTGAAATTTCATTAATATGTAAAAAATTTCATCGGGTGCAAAATAAGAAAATTTTTTCTTTTCAATGTAGAATATGCAATATTATGCTATTATGTATAAAATATTAAAAAATATGCCATTTAAATTACAAAAATATGCCATTTAAATTGCAAAAATATGCTCTAAAATAAGTATTTTCTATGAAAATATGACAAAATATGCTTCTAAGTTCAAAATATGCAAAAATATGCTGTTATGACCAAAATATGCAAAAATATCTGCAACAAATCGATGCCAAAATTCTTAAAATTGCCTGAAATGGATAAATAACTAACAGTTTTGTTCATTTGAAGCACAGAAAAAAATGTGATTTTTGGTTGCCGTGGCAATTAGCCTCGTTTTCTTCTTAAAAATCATCTCTGTGAAGATACCTTTCAGAAAAATATAAAATTATTATATGTTCTCAATGAACATCTTATTTTAGAGAAAAGGGAGTGTAGATACTTTTTCGTCCAGAAAAACGCAACAAAATCACAATTTTTGTAATTTTCAAATTCAAAATCGATTATTTTTGGACTCGTTAAAAATATCGACTGAAATTTTTTTTATTCTACATATAATTTTGTTCTTTACCTAATTAAAAATATCTAATGAAAATTTGAGATAGTTGAAATTTCAAATGCAAATAACTCGAAAACTACTAGAGATAAATATCACAGCAAATTGCGTTGGTTTTATTGAGAGCTTTAAGAATATATAAATCAAATAAGAAACAAAAATTTGGCAAGCGGTTAAAAAAGTCTATGTCAGAGGAAACCTAATTTAAGCCTCCATAGCTCCGCTTCTGAGGGGTCTGTGAGTGCACCTTCCAAACTTAAAATTGTATACTCCTCTGCTGCGCTTGCGTTTAATTTCATTTAAATCGAACCAGCCGAACAGAAGTTACAGATTTATTTCCAAAAAGTTTAGATTCTGCCCTACTGCACGGTGGTAAATTCCGGCCAAAAATGCCGAAAACTAATGTCCGATTTTTGATAAAATGTTGCACTATAAAGCCAAGTAATAATTCATAACTTTTTTCGCTGCTTAGACATCTAGTTTGGAAGTAATAATGATGCAAATTGGAATATTTTTCATTGATCATTATTTTACACATATGTGCATTTCTGTCATATTGTAGTGTTATAGGCAGGATCGACATATAGTGTTATTAGGTTGATTGTCGTGTAGTGTTAATAGACAACGTTTTTCCTATAGCCCAATTCTATATTTATACAGCTGTATGGGGATCAGATTAATTGTTAGGCGTTCAAAGGAACTGCCAAAAGATGAGACTCCAAATAAAACAAGGCAAATGTGCCTATCTATGTCTATGTGCTTATATACTAATTTTCAAAATTAATCCTAGCTTTTCTAACTTATTCTATTTTATTAAAATATTACATTTGTCTCGTTCGGTATCATGGAGTTGGCTATGATATCAAGTATCTTTAGTTCCTTGACCAATCACAATATTTCATATTCAATTATGTTTATGATTAGTCTGCATTACCTATAGAACAATGTGAGTAGTAATTCGATATCTATTTAATTATTTTTTGTTTTATGTGTTTTTGTGTGTGGTACACTACAACATATATGTTTTTAATAACTTTTAACGTTTTTTGAGAATAAAAGTGGCAACACTATGTTGTGGTGGATGTAAAATAATATAACTCTTGATTGAAAATTAATTCTATTGTCAATAAAGTGCTAAAAAAAGATAAAATATTTTGACTAAAACTGTATATCACCGGCTTAATTAAAAAATATAAATTATTTTGTTATTACTTTGAAAATTGCAAAATAAAAGAATAATAAATATCATTTCTTTGCAACGTGATCCTCTGTTAGTTTGCTGTTTTTTTGTCTCGCTTGCTCTTACATGAATCATATCTTTCCTTATAATTGTGTTTTCTGCCTTGCTTAGTATACATAAAAATCAAATATTAAAGGAAATCAAATCTGTAACATTGGAAAAAGTTACATGATCAATTGGACTAACTATTTTAAAACAAAATTTTTTTAAAAAACTTTATAACTTATAATTATGGTTTCTCCTTGTGGTGTTTGCAATATTGATGTTGGTGTTGGCCGTAGGCGCAGTTCACTGTGTACTGACTGTGAGGGTGTATCCAAGGAAGTCTTTACTTTACTAGATAAAAACCGAAATTTGTTGTACACATGTAAGGAATGTATGCAAAACCCACCAGAGCGTGATGATGAAAATGTCTCTTTAAAAGAAGAAATGCGAAATGAATTTGCTGCCCTTAAAAATACACTTCGTGCCCATGGAAATGATATAAAAAAGAGCAGGCAGAAATCAAATCGAAATTTGAGTCTGTGATTGGTGAAATACGAAATGAAATTTCGGTAAACATGAGGGAAATCAAAGATGAAGTTACTGTTTGTAAACAGCTAGTTAATTCTAATGATGCAGCTACAAAAAAGAAAATGTATGAACTGGAGCTACAGAATCATGTTCTTCAACTTAGGTTAAACAGATCGGACATTGTAATAACTGGCCTTTCTGATACCCTGAATAACCTAAGTGAAACTGTCATTGCTTTGTGCACTAATTTAAAAATTTCTATAGTTCCGGAAGATATCCAAAACGTTATTTATATATATAAAAAGAAAAAAGCTGTGCTGGTAAAATTTCGTCAAATTGCTACTCGTGATAAAATAATGTCTAAATACTTTCAAGAAAAGTCTCTGACCCGTTCCGATATTGAAGGAGGAAATACTACTACAAGAGTCTATTTAAACGATAACTACTCTCCATTGGCTAACAAATTTGTAAGGATCTGCTGGAAGCTGGCTCAAGATGGCAAAATTGTACGTTATAGCATTATAAACCGTGAAAATCTGAAAGCAAAGTTAACAATGCCGAATAGTGATATAAAGACTGTAAATATAAATGAATGTTTCGATCTTTGTAAATTGGACACTTAAAGTAAAATATTTTTCTTATATTTTATCTTTTTTCCGTTATGCTATTCATCTCATTTTTTTCTAATTCTTGTTTTTTTGCTGTATAACTTGTTATCTGAGATGTTTTAGCTTTTTTTTCTATTAAATAATTTTCAATCAATTGGAAAATCATATAAAGAGGTTTTAAATTTCTGTATCAGAAAATAGAAATAATTAAAAATTTATATTTCGTTTAAGAATTTTTAAAATGTATAATTACTTGTTAAATAATTGGCTCCCCCTGACACACGATTGCTTGAGTTTTGATGTACCATAATAATAACCTTGGTCCTGTTGCTAGAGATGAATCTATTTTACAATCTAACTTGTCTGCATATTCTAAAAACTTAAACATCGGACATATAAATGCTCAAAGTTTGAACCCTTCAGTCTCCAATGCTAAATTAGAAGAATTCAAAAGTATTTTTATGCGTTCTGGTCTTGATATTATTGGTATATCAGAATCATGGTATAAATCTAATATATACTCTCAATCGTTGGCTCTTCCAGGTTACAATCTTGTTAGAAATGATCGTCCTGATAGAGATCGAGCTGGCGGTGTTTGTTTGTACATTTCAGAAAAGTTGCGTTACAGAATTATTTTCCGTGGGGAACAATACCATCGCTGTGAATCTTTATTTGTTGGAGTTTTTGGCAATAGAGTTTCGGCTGTAGTGGAAATTGTCTATCTGCCAAATGGTGATATAAATGAATTTGAAGAACTCCATGGTGAATTATTTGATCGTTTTTCAAATATTATTACTATGGGTGATTTCAATTGCAATCTTTTTGATGTTTCGACTTCTGAAGCTGTTCGTTCTCTAAGTTCTAGATGTGGTCTGACATGTGTACATAACTGTTTACTTACACACTTGTGTGTACGAAACAACACTACTTCGTTAATTGATTACTTCATGCTCAGTTAGCCATCTTTAGTAGTGCATAAGGGTCAAATGTTGTTTCCATTTTTCAATTCCCATCATAGTCTTATATTTATTTCGCTAAAGTTTGCTCCTAGGGAGCGGGAATATGGAATTGAACTTAAGGACTATAAACGAATCAATTTTGATGAATTTGGTCAGTATGTAAGTCGATTTAATACATCGCCTGTTTATTGTACTAATGATGTAGATTTGCATCTTTCAACATTAAATGATTTGGTAAATGGTTTACATTAGTTCCTACTTTTAGAACTAAACCCTTTTCAAATGACAATAAGTGGATGAAATCTAGGGAAATTATTCAAGCCAGATCGCTGAGAGACACTGCATATGATGCTTACCTTCGAGATCGCACTGATGACAACTGGAAAAATTTTTGTAAACTTAGAAATAAAACTAAATCAGTCATTAGAAGAGTTCGTAGAAATTACGGTAAGGGTTTATTTACTGGTGTTGATAACACTCAAATATGGAGTAACATTCGTAGGTTGGGTTGTGTTGGTCGGGAGAGTCCTAAACTTGATGAAGCAGACATTGAGTCGATTGCAACTGTGTTTTTGAATAACCTGAATCCTAATAGCATGCGTTATTATAATTTTGAAAGCTTTATTGATGGCCCAAACTCCTTTTCTTTTAATGCGGTTACGGAATATGATGTTTTCATTTCTATTAACTCAATAAAGTCTAATGCAGCTGGTTATGATTTGGTCCCAATAAAGTTTTTAAAAATTATATACCCGCTGATTTCAAGAATGCTTCTTCAACTTATAAATACTATGTTTACAGTCTCTAAATTTCCAAGTGCGTGGAAATTAGGTCGTATTGTTCCGATTGCTAAATCAAATAACTTCAACATTGATAATTTGAGACCCATAAGCATCTTGCCAGCTATGTCAAAAATAGTTGAAAATATAATGAAGTCTCAGATTTCATCACACTGTCAACGTTTTTCACTCTTTCACCCTAATCAATATGCTTTTCGTCGTAATCACAATACAACATCTCTACTTATTTCCCTTACTGATTCTGTAAGAAAAGAGCTTGATGAACATAAAAATTGTGTTATGGTTTCTCTTGATCTCACTAAAGCGTTTGATCGAATAAACCATAATGTTCTCATTAAAAAGCTTCAGGATAAATTCGATTTTTCTAAATCCTCGTGCCAGTTGATATACTCTTATCTTAATGATCGATCTCAGTTTGTATCTTTTGGGGGATTAAGCTCTAGTGTTGGTATAGTTACCTCCGGTGTGCCACAAGGTTCTGTAATAGGCCCAATACTCTTTCTAGCTTATTTGAATGATTGCATTCCTCTCATGGATAGTAAGTTTTGTAAATCGTATGTTTTTGCGGATGATATTTTTCTTGTATATAAAATGGATTCTGAAATAAATATAATGTCTGAGGTCCGTTTAAATAATCATATTAATACTGTTCTGAATTGGATGCATTTAAATTTTTTGGAAATAAATTTAACTAAAACTAAGGCAATATTCTTTCGTTTACCTAATCAGATTTTGAATTATCCCAGAATTTGTATTAATAATCAATTAATTAGTTATGTTGACTCACTTAAATGCCTTGGTATAATTGTTGATTCAAATCTTAATTTTGCAAATCATATTAATTCTATATCGAATCAAGTTTCTTTTATTTTGAGGAGACTGTATGCCTTGAAAGCATATACACCTAGATATGTGAGATATCGCTTGGCTCATGCCTTGCTTATGTCTAAAATTAACTACTGTTTGGAAGTTTTTTCCGGAACATTGTCTGGTAGTTTGGACCTTCTTGAGAGGATTGTTAGAAACGTTGTTCGTTATGTATTTACTGTTCGTATTCGTGATCATGATCGAGTGACTGAGCTTGTTCCTGAACTTTTGGGTTGCGAATTTCATGAATTTCTACATTTAAGTCTTTTACTACATTTTTACAAAATCATGAAATTAAGACACCTTATTTTTCTTGTCGATGAATTTACATTTATTCACTCAACTCGTAATATACAACTTGAGATACCTCGAATACATCTTTCAATTTATGAACATTCATTTAAGATAAGAGTCGTGTTTGGAACAATTTGCCACCTAATCTACGACTGTTTTCACACTCCTACCTCACTTATAAAAAAATGCTTTTGATTAGGTCTGTATGATTATTTTTTTTTTTTAGTTTTTTAAGTGATTTGATCTCTGGTATACAGGATTTATGGAAATTTTATGGTTATTTAATTAAATTTTTTTTGCTGTTTCGTGTGGTTGGGGAGCCACTTATGTAGTACTTATATATTTTTCTTTTTTTGCAAAGCAGTTTTAAGTTACAGTGTATCTCAACATAATTCTATTTCATAGTCAAAATCTTTGTCATACATATATATAACATAGATATTAATCTAACAATACATGTATAATTGGCCTTTAAGGCTTCCAATGTATTGAAATAAAATAAAAAAATAAAATAAAATATTAATTCATTGTCAGTGTTCTGCTCTAAAATACTGGACATAAAATTATCTTTTTGGTACATTTATGGACTTTAGAAAAGTTGTGTACTTTTATAGTCACAAAAATTTTAAACCTAACCTTTAGTAGATGTTTTTTCTTTCAATAGGTTTCAGAGGTTGAGTCTAAACAGGATAGTATACTCCTAATTGTCAGGAGTTAGTATCAATAAAGTTCAGCTGCTACTACCTGCTATCCTTCCTACCACGACATTTCTAGTAACTATTGAAATGGGGATTTTTTTTAATATATTTAAAATTCAGCATATTTAGAAAATTAATTATATAACATTAATAATGATATAAATAGTATATGATCGGCAAAAAAATATATTTTAGGTGTTTTAATATATATAAAATTAGTTTTAGAGTGGATTCTTGGAAAAGTGAAGCAATTTTTAATATAAAAATCATAAAATAAAATTGTAATCCCTATAATTAACTCTTTCTCAAATGTATTTTATTCATTGCGCGTAATTTTTGAAGCAAATGTTTTGATGAATGTATTAAATATTATTATATTTTCGAAAATTTATCAACACTGTAAGGAAAATCTTCTTCTTCTACTTAACTAATTTTTACGAGACTTATATCATTGGCTCATAACTATATCTTACGAATAAGCTATTTTAATTATTTTGATATTTATCAAGTATGAATTTATTATAATTCTTCTTTATCCTCATTTACCTGGCCATCCCCTTTTGGTATTCGGAAAAAATTTAGTTTAAGAATGAAGCATTATATTTTTTATGCGAATACCAAATTTAAATTATTTACACAATATTATATTATATTATATTATATTATATTATATTATATTATATTATATTATATTATATTATATTATTTTATATTATATTATATTATATTATATTATATTATATTATATTATATTATATTATAGATATAATATAAACTATAACTTTTTTACTTATAAAAGCTAAAAATAGCACAAATGTATAGCCTTGATTTTAAAATTTACCTATGATACTGCAAAATTGAAACTTCATTCATTTTCCCAATGTTGTTTATATATTTTTGATTGATTTGCAGCCGTCCTGCTTGATAATCATTTGGAGTTGATGAAAAATGTATGCCAGTATTATACGGATGCGGTATTTGGTTATTTCTGGTTTTTAGCTTGTGTAAACGTGGCGTGTTTGCTGCTTGTTGCATTTTAATTTAGTTTTTTAACCTAAAAAATAGAAGTAAATATTAATCAATCAGCATAATTTGTAGTTTCCAAATAAACCAAAGAACTGTGTATATAATAGCGAAAACAATGTCATCTTAGGCCCCGATATAATATTGTATCGTATTGCTGAAAAATACATTTGGAAAAAAATCGTATTACAAAATTTGGAAGAAGATTCACAATAAAAATATTCAAAGTAAAATTTTTAGCAAACAAACGTAAACTGATAATCAAAAACAGATAAATCATGAACGATCGTTCCAACCAAATTTATATGTAAGTGCACATTGCAAAAATCCTATGGATGCACATTTTTCTTTTTATTAAAAAACTTAAATTAAAGAGAATTGTTTATAATACCTTACATCTAAAATATTACATTTAAACTTATTTATTCTACGAGCATTTATAAAAATGAAATCGAGGAGAAGAAAAATTCAGTTATTAAACATATTTGCATAAAATGTGGGTATGACGCATTAAATTGCATTTTCATATTTACTTAGGACTTGATCTTATTTCAGCTACTTATTTTACACATTCCTGGAATATTTAAGTGCTACATAGGGAATCATTATAGGTTTTACTGCTTAATACCAAGCGGGAAAAGGTTCGCTTCTTTAACATCTTAACTTGACTTTTCCGTTGACAAATTTAAAAAAACATCGTTTTAATCAACTAACAATAATTTAAATCTTCCCATAAGTTCCAATTGTGATCGGAACAGATTCGTCCCAATCCAGGATTTCTCGATACAAAGTATAATTTTTGCTTTTAAAATAATAGAACTTAAAAGTCCCAAACGCTAAAATAAATAAGCGGTCAATGAAAGTATGTTGCGCTTAGTTGCTTTTATATTTTCAAAATTATAATCTAATTTGAACCCCAAAAAATCTTGTGACGAAAACCAAGTCCAAGCTTTTTAGTATTTGGTTTTTATTAATGTTTTTTGTCATTGCAGTGCCTGTTTGCCATTAGCCTTTTTCAATATAGCAACTACTTCACTTATTAAGTTCTGTAAATTATCTGCACCTGTCAAAGATCATCAACATAGAAATGACTTTCAACAACCTTTGATCCAATTGGGTTTGACTTTTACAGCAATTACTTAACTCCTTTAATCATCGAATGGCAAGAAAAAGTGCAGATGCTGTGCCATATGTAACAGTGTTTAGATTAAACATTTTAATTGGCACATTTTCATGACAATAATATCATTTGATACTTTCTATGTTTATAGTTTATCATTACTTGGCAATACATTTTAGTTACATCTGTCAAAGCAAATTTGTAACAACGAACACGAAGCAAATGGCTTATTAAATCCGGTTGAGTGGTGGGACAAACCATTAATATTTCATTTAATGATACTTGAGAGCTAGTGCAGCATGGGGCGTCATATACGACTCTGCACCTACGGGAAATTTAGTGTCCTCAGACATATGGCCCATGGCAATGTATTCAATCATAAAATGTTTATATAAATGTTTAATTGTGTTTTTGACAACCTTCTCTTCAAACAATTTTAAACGATGATCCCAAAACTGAAGAACTCTCTTTAAAGGGTAGTTTTACCTAGAATTTCTTGGAATTTAGTACTTACACATTTGCATTAAAATGAGCTTCACGTTGAAAAATGCACCCAAAATCACAAATAGTTATAAATTATTAATATTTTCAGTTTTACCTTTATTGACCATGTTACAAACTGTATTGTCATTGTTTTTTATACCATGTGACTTACCAGCAATAATCCATCCCAACAACGTTTTTCGTAATTTTGGCAATGAATCTCACAGAGAAAATTTCAAAGAAAACGTCCCTTCCAATTAGCCTGTCGATTTTCTGGCATTTAGAAAAATTGGGATCGGTCAACATTAAATTATTGGGAATTTTGTTTTTAATCTCACTGAAATTTAATTCTGTCAGATAAGAGCCTTCTTTTAACTAGAGTATTTTTAATTAACGTGACTCTACTTTTATTGTTATTATCAATCAATTCAAGGGCGTTTTTTAAAATAACAGCACAGGATTCCTTAAGATTCATTTTATTCTTTTTTATTTATGTAAACCCAAACGAAACACAACAAATGATGCACACTGCAAAGTATTTATGCGTTCATAAATGTGTCAAAATATCATTGCATTTTTTTACAATGCAGTGTTGCCACAATGTAGTGCTTTGCCTTGTCTACGCATTTGCTTGCAGTGTTGCATTGCAAACTGCGTTTATGAAGTCAGCCATGGTTTCCAAAACTAAAAATTCTTGTTGAAATGTAAAGAGTTTAGACTTTACTGCAGCACAATGAACCGTTCAGAGTAAAAATATTGTCACTTTTGTCTTAAGATATTTTTGTCACAGATATATATTTGTTATATATATATATATGTACAAATTAGACTCAAGAAAAAATTTCCCCAAAATGATGTCTTTGCCCGTAGGTCCAAATTATTGATAAAATATTATCTAGCACAGTATGGTGTATGTTCTAACTTAAAAAATTTTAAAATATTAATAAAAATGGATCAGGAATAGCAACTAAAAATTTCAATATAAAAATAGATTTTTCTTAAAAATTTTGTAGTTTTGCAAAAAGTATTGTATTATTAGATTTTAATTCTTTTTGAACATGTTATCCTGGAATGTCATCATGGTATCCATATCAACTTGCGTTGAAAGACTTCATTTTTTACAAAAAAAATTAAATTTTTAAAAGTATAATTTTTTTATTTTTTTAATTTATATGAAAAAATTATAATTTTTTAAAATTTTACTCAAATTTAGTAGGCTTTAGAAAAAATTGTATAATACGATTTCCGTATTTTTTTTTTTATATGATATGTATTAAAGTCTTGCGAATCGTATTCAAAAAACTGTGTGCAGTCTATACTAAATAATAAACTATTTTTTTGTTTATGTAGCAAACCTTCTCAGTTTCTCTCTCATTTATCTATATTGTCAGTGTTGTAAATAGTTAGAATAAATTATTCGTTAACTTTTTTATTCCATTAATAATTTTGATGTTCTAGTACGTTTTTAATGATAAATAGGTTTATCATTTAAAAAAAATCATTATTTAGCTTATGTAAATATAATTATGTATAAATAAAATATTTTGTTTTGCTTACATTATTTTTGTTGAAATTTTGTTAAAATTTAACTATTTTAATAATTTTTTTCTATTAAAATGCGTAATTTTTAACATGAAGTTGGTACATTAGATTAACAACACCTTAACCTAATTCATATTAATGTACTATTTGAAACTACGTGGAAACAGCAAATAACGAAGTGTGTTTGTGGCGAACATTTGGTTGACATGCGGGCAGACAGAATATTGGTATTTTAATCCAAAAAAATACCAATTCATAATTTACGAAGCATATATTTACGATTTTTGTATAAAAAAAAACAATTAAATTTTATTTGAAAATGAAAATTGGTTTGAATAACTTTTTTACACTCAGATTTTCTTCATAATATACATTTTTTATATATCTGAACAAAATTACACATTTTCGTTTAAAAAATAGCAAAATCTACAATTTTTTATTTCATTTAATGCTCCATTATTTATAATCTTTATGTAGTCTACTGTTGTCAATCTCTAGAATTGCAAACATCTTTTCAAATACCTGGTTCAGAATTTATAAAAATTATGTATAAAAACTTATTTTTGAAGCTTCCGGGTAACTAACGATATCATTATTTCAAAAATTCTTAGACGCCAAAAGTAAGAATTTTTCATCTGTTATGCTTTACGTAGAAACTTATTTGAAGAAAATAATAAATACTGAAAAAAATTTTAAAATTGTTTTAAATAAAATAGTAAAAATAGTAATAAAAATTTAATTTATTTCACTTATATGGTAACACTGCGATATGTGCTTGTTGTTAGTTATTTTAAAAGCCTTTAGTTATTATTAACTGTACAAAAATTTTTATTACTCACTTATGTAGACATTTTGGAAATTTATTTTTTCTATAACGGAATAAATATTAATTATTTTAAAAGTTTGATTTTTGATTTGAAATTGGCGGTCAAATTTACATATAAGTTAAAATTTTCATGACTGTGGGACATCTGCTTCTATTTTTTCCATTTTTCTATGGGCTCGATTCACTGTGTGTCGCAACAATTTTAAGACTTGTGAAATTTTGTGCTAGCTTTGTACTTGTTAGTTAAATTTGGTTTAACTTGTTGTTAAGTTAATACACAAAGAAATTTAAACGAGCTTTAACTAAAAATGTTGTTTTTCACTGCGAGATTAAAACTGTCATATTTGGTGGCATTACCGTACTGAATTTTGAAAACAGATGTTATTTTTTGATAAATTTATGGAAGTGCTTTAAATTTAATAAAGAAAAAAGGAAACAAAATAGTTTAAAAATAAAAATTTATGCACGTAATTTACTTTCGTTTATAATAAATATTAGATAAAATATAATATTTTTCATTATATGTTGATATTTATTTTTTTATTCAGCCGTGTATGTTATGACTGTGCTAACTTGGGTTTAACTGGCGAACGTAGCTGAGTTAAACGTAGATTAGGTTTTAGATTGGAAACAAACGTAAACATTCTTCTGTTACTAAATTCAACTGAGACCCAGAATATAATAAAGTTCTCACAGGCTCTACATTATCTGAAACATGAATGGACGTCTGCCGAACCCCAGACTCTGAAGATATACTGGGTACCATTGATAAACCACTGTGAACTTCAGTAAATTGAATTGAGCTTTCGTATCTGTGTAATAAGAAATGATGCGGCTTTATATATATATATATATATATATATATATATATATATATACTTAGTCTTGTGATAGAAATATTAATTTAAAAAAATGCATCCGGTTTTTTCAAAATAGCAACTATTTGAAAACCGGGTTCTCGAAAAAGTCGAATACTCGAAAACCATGTGGATATTACATGTTAAGAAAGACTAGAAATTCAATTTGTGTACATATGTATAAAAAAATTTACTTTACATTTCATATATACTTCATTTATCTAAAAGTGATGTGCGGCTTTAAAATAGTCCTTATTTAAACATAGCATGTCCACAACCATCTGTATGTTAATTGTCTTTAAAGACAAATGCGTAAAACCAGCTTACAATTCTGGAAGGTACCTCTGAGCTTCAAACTAAGCAACTCAAAAGCTACTTTGGCCCGTTCGGCAAAGAAATGGTGAGAACCCCTGCTTCGGGAGCTGCCTGGCTTCTGTGAAAAAGGGAACTGCGAACAAATTTTCGAGTTCCCAAGTATCACCTCCCCCCGACAGTACAGGAGCTGCGAACTTGCCTTCGAGCTCTGGATCTCTGCTCCAGCCCAAAAGGCAAGATACATACGTCCCAAAGGCACATCACACCGTCTTGGTGAAAAGCCAGCCGAATCCGTAAACCCAGAGGAACTCGTTTCCCTAAATTGGGTCAAATCTTTAATGGCCGAATTGCAGCAAAAACCTCCTTCTTCGTCGAAAGACGGGCCTAAACGGCAACGATCGGAGGAGGAGGCACATTTGCAAGGACAACAGCCCGGAACCAAACCTCCGAAGCTCTACAACCCGATGAACGAATCGTTTAGTGAAGTTGTCAAAGGTCATCTCATAAGTGCTGTCATCGACAGGAGCGACGTTGATATAGTGCGCAAAAGGCTGATAGAAGTATTCTGGAAAGTTCTAATGGAGAACCCCGAACCCTCTCCCCAATGCGATGATGCTTAATGGTACCGTAGCCGTGTCAAGCTAATGGCCTACTCAAACGAGCAATCGGCCTTGCTCCTGAAGCAAGCGGTCTTTGTTTTGGAAAGCCTATGGAAAGGCGCTAGACTAGACGTGGTCTCTATTGACTATATTCCACGTCGGCCTAGAGCCACGGCCCGCGTACCGGATGAAGGAGATTCTGCAACTTATTTGGTTCGGTCACCCTCAGGTCCCCAAAAATGATTGGAAGGTGACCAGAGTATCCGAATCCGATGGAGCATCCAGGATCTGTTTGTAATCGGTGGGACATTGAGTTGAGTAGAATAACTAACAAATACATTAGACAGAGCGACTTCTGCAGCATGCAGACCTAAGGTCTGCAACGGAAGGAGTAAATCACATTGGTAGAATTCCGAAATAGGTGACACTCGCAAAGATTGCCGCCGTTTATTTAATGAGGCTAAGAGACTGGGAAACTATTCAAATCCTCAGTAAACAGGTTTAAAAACCTGATCAGAACGCGAAACGCAAATCTTAAAATGTCTTCTGTAGCGGCTAAGAGCTAAGTATAGTTCAGATGCAAGCTTTTTTACAGGCTAGTGCGAAAAATAAAACAAAATAACTTATTGCTTTATAAACGAAAAGACTCCAATTTATTTGGTTGCTGTACTACGAACTACTGAAAATTACAATATCAAAAATATTCTTTATAGACAAAAAAAACAAAATTAACAAAACATCATCATTAATATTATTAATTATTCGAATGCGTATATAAATACGCAGTCGAAACAACTTGTTTCTTGCTACTTTGGTCGACGTCTTTATAGATGCTGCATGCTTTAAATGCTGCTTGTTTTGATTCTGCCCTTTTTATGATGATCTTTTTTGTGCTGCTTTCTTTGGTGATAAATTTACAGTGGCTTCTCTAAACATCCTTCCCCCGTTGGAAGGCTGCGACTTTCAACTGAATAGTTTTCAATAGGTAATATTGCTAATTTTGTAACTGCTCGACGACTAATGTTGTAACTCCATCTTTCCCGGAAACTACATCTACAATATGACCTAGTTGCCATTTCAAGGGTGGAACATTTTCATCCTTCAGTACAACCATTGTGCCTTTAGTAAGGTTGTTCTTTGTAGCTTGCCACTTTGAATGCTCTTGTAGTAATGTCAAATATGAACTAGACCATTTCTTCCAAAAAATTTGTTGCATATAGCACACCCTTTGGCAACGATTTAAACGGCTAATATTTAATTTAGTCATATCAGGCTGTATTATGGTTGTTAAAGGTGAGCCTACTAAAAAATGAGCTGGTATTAAAACTGCTAAATCATCAGCATTTTCTGTTATTGGAAATAGAGGTCTAGAGTTGAGAATGGCCGATATTTGATACACTAGTGTTCGCAATTCTTCGAATGTTAAAATTGAAAGACCCACAGTTCGATAGAAATGGTACCTTGCTGACTTAACAACAGCCTCCCAGAGGCCGCCAAAATTCGGGGACCTTGGAGGTATAAACTTCCAGTTTATTCCGTCTTTCAAACATTATTGATAGATTTCCTGCATATGTGTTTGTTTAAAAAATAGCATACGCAATTCAGCTATTTCGTTATTAGCACCAACGAAATTTGTCGCGTTGTCCGACCAGATATCTTTTGGTTTTCCCGAATTGAAATAAAACGTTTGAGACATGATAAGAAAGACGATGTAGACAAATCTAGCGCTAATTCCAAATGTGTTGCTTTATTAATAAAGCAAATAAAAATGCATATATAGCATTTTGTTGGTGGACGACTTCTTATTTCATATTTGTAGTAAAAGGGGCCACAAAAATCAATTCCCGTAGTAGAAAATGCTTTTTTAGGCTGAACACGATCTGCCGGTAGTTTTTAGACGAAAACATCGAATACATTTGGCAATAATTGTAGAAACCGTTTTCCTGCTCCCAATGAGATGATATTGTTGTCGTATATGTGCTAACAAGCACTGTGGTCCCGCATGCAATAACTTTGATGGTAGTACAAAATTAGAGATGTAGTAACTGGATGCCGCTTCGGTACTATTAATGGGTGCCTGGCCTCGAAATTTAAAAACGAATTTTGCAAACGACCACCTACTCTTATTAATCCTTTCGCATCCATAAAAGATGTTAGAGAATACAATTTGCTTGATGAAAGTATATTTTCATTTCTTTTTAAAATTTTATATTCGTTAGAAAAATGATCGAACTGTATGTTACGAATTAACATTTCAGTGCCACTTTTTATTATTTGTGTTGGAGTCAAATCTCCATGGCATTTACCATCCTTCTTATAACTTAAAAATCTAGATACGTATGCAAAAATTCTCTGCAACTTCAAAAATGAATTATGATACTTGCAATCTATTGTTAAAACAGTAACAGAGAGAGCAACTAAGACTACTTAAATATGAATGCATCAGCTTTGGGATCCCATAATAGGCCTAAGGTTTTGGTTATGTCTGTGCCATCTTGAAATTTTAAAAATTCTTCACGATCAGATACCGGAACTTCATTTAAAATAAATAAATCATTCGAACACCATTTTCTAATTGCAAAATTTCCTCTTTTCAACAACTTAGTTGCTTGCTCTCTGATTTCAATAACTTCTGCAGCAGAGTTTCCTCCAGATATCAAGTCATCAACATAATAGGAAAATATTTTTCTTCATCCATCGATAATTGATGCATTGCATATTGCGAGGAATGCAGAGTTTCCTCCAGATATCAAGTCATCAACATAATAGGAAAATATTTTTCTTCATCCTTCGATAATTGATGCATTGCATATTGCGAGGAATGTAGCAGGCTTAGTGCCATAAGTTATAGTGTTCAATTTATAAATTTGTATTTCTTCATCCGGGCTTTTTCTCCACAATATGCACTGGTGAAAGATTTAAGAAGCGAGAGCAATTTGTAATATAGTGATCTTGCCAGTCACAAAATAAACATATTGAAGCTGCTCCAGAAGTTACTAGTGCATTTTTACCATGGCCACTAAATTCCTTGCTAACCTGAGAATTTAATAATTTTGTTATCATAGAACTTTCCAAATTTTCCATGCATAGATGATCACGATGGTAATTGATCAGTCTGTAAACCTTCTTCCCACTTTGTTTGCGATTGTGAATCAAGTTTTGAAGTAACTAAATATATCAAAAAACCATCAGCAATATTGTTTCAAGAGCCCTCATATGAGCATTAAGTTTATCACTTAGTTGCCGTAGACTTGAAGCAGAACTATTGACAACAACCTTCAGTCCAAAAATCTCCTTAATATGTGCCTGAAAATTAATTAATTTATTATCAAAACGCTTCTTTAATAATGTAATGGCCTTATCATAATTAGCTTCGGGATGAAATAGTATCTAAAGCAGCTCCCACTAAGCATGCACGTAAATGTTGAAACTTCTCTATCTCGCTTAAATCCGTGTCGGTTGTAAACATTGCGAAAAAATCAGGCCACTCTGTATACGAGCCACTAAACTGTGGAATTTTCAACTCAGGCAGTCTGGTTTTGCGAGTATTCATGGAGTCGTCCAACAAAAATTGACGAATATTAGAATGAGGTGTAGAACGAAAACCAATTTTCCGTTTTATTATTGCCTTCACATCAAAATATGACTTCATGAAATTTTAACGTATGTCACCATATATACCACCTTTTGATTTTTCTTCCAAAATTAAAACCGCTTGCTAGAATTAGGAATACAAATTTTCAATATATTCTAGTCGAACAGAAAGGTCGACATTATCTAAACTATTTAATTCGTCAGCTAGTTCATTATTTGCAATTGGTTAGAAATAGAACTTACTCTATTCAAATATTGAGACATTGCAGAGCCTTGACTTTAGCAAGTATAAATCCAAATGTTATGTAATTATACAAAAATTCGAAGTTGGTTATAAATCCGAACTGATTTTAACCACGATTGATGTATGATGACCAAAACTCAATTTTGTTGATATCCGAATTGATATCAAATTCAAGATTGATTCTATTAATATCCGAATTGATAGACGCACTATCACGTCGGGGTCACCAAATATTTGAGTCTGTAAGCTTTTTTTACAGGCTAGTGCGAAAAATAAATATAATAAAAAAATAAATATAATAATAAATATAAACGAAAAGACTCCAATTTATTTGGTTGCTGTACTATGAACTACTAAAAATTACAATATCAAAAATATTCTTTATAGACAAAAAAAAAAAAAAAAAAAAAAAAAAAAAAAACAAAATTAACAAAACATCATTAAGATTATTAACTTCGTTTTATAGCTGCACCCTTATAAATATGAATTTTCTTTTTGTTGTTTTTGCAAAATTAATAACAAGTAATTAGCTTTAAATGCAAGTGCGTGAAAAATAATACGCACATAAATATACATATCGACACACATGAATATATGTATACGCATAATATCTTTAGGTATATAAATACGCAGTCGAAACAACTTGTTTCTTGCTGCTTTGGTCGACGTCTTTATAGATACTGCTTGCTTTAAATGCTGCTTGTTTTGATTCTGCCCTTTTTATGATGATCTTTTTTGTGCTGCTTTTTTTGGTGATAAATTTACAGTGGCTTCTCTAAACAGTGGTCTTTATCCCAAAAGCGGGTAAGACATCAGACCTATTAGTCTATCGTCTTTCTTCTTGAAAACTTTGGAAAGGCTGATTGACCCGCACCTTCGTAAGACAATCAACCCTAACCTTTTGTCAGCGTCCCAACATGCCTACATGAAAGGCAAGTCAGTTGAGACGGTGTTGCATTCGCTTGTAGGGTATATAGAAAATGCTCTCGAGCACAAGGAATATGCATTAGTGTTCTTTCTTGATATAGAAGGAGCCCTCAATAATGTGACCCCGGATGCTATTAAAATGGCTATGAACAGACTGAATATACATCAGTCGATTATTGACATCATATGGAGACTTATGGAATATTACCGTCAACATAATGCTCAGGGAACTTGATTCCCTGAGGTTCAAACCGTCGCGTATGCAGACGATGTAGCGGTGGCCGTATTTGGAAAATATTTGGATACCACATCTCACCGCCTTCAAAATGCGCTAGGCTAACTCAGTGAATGGAGTACAAGTAGTGGCCTTAGCGTGAATCCAGGAAAAACGGAACTAGTTCTCTTTTCAAGGAGATAAAAATACCATCTTTCCCAATCCCTTGCCTAAATGGAGTTGAATTAAAGGTGTCAGACAGTGTGAAGTATCTGAGTATAATACTGAACTCCAAACTGTCCTGGCTCCAGAATACCCAGGTTAGAGCATCAAAGGCAAACTGAATAGCCAGTGGATCTAATAGCCAAACAAATTGCCATCATGTCGGCGACTAGGCTCAGTACTATATAGGTGCATGGAACGGTAGGAACTCTGGCCATGCGACCATTGATTATTGTATACCTCAGTTTCAATCTCAGCCGACCCCATTATAAAAGACGGATCGATTGAGGTTTACAATGATAGATCCAAATCTTCTGAGGGGGTTGGGGGAGGTGTCTTTATTCCCGCATAAATTGCTGGATTACTGCATTGCTCCTCAAGGGGAGATCTCAGCCATTAGGAAAGCGGCTAATGTACCGCTTTCCTAATGCGGTATATATATATATATATATATATATATATATATATAATTTAAAAATTATAATTTAAAAAACGATATTTTGATTGATAAATTGGTTCTTACTAAAATTTTTTCTTTAAATTAAAATGTCAAATTTAAGATAAACAAACTTTAGTTTTAAATAAAAATTTATTTTTTTGTTAAGAGCCTCGTTTTGTAAAACGAAACGAAAACTTGTTTTAAAATTTTATATTGAAAACAACAAATAAATTCAGTTTCCTTTAAATATATAACAAAAGGATATTAACATTCTTTTCTAACACCAACCAAAACAATAACAGTTTCTTCAATCAAAAAATACCTAGTTAGAAATAAGACAAATCGCAGAGCAACATATAAAAAAATTTCATGTGTGTTGAATCAACACACAAGTAAATAAAAAACAGTGCAAAAGGATAATAATAATGTCTTGATTTTTTTTTTTTTTTTTTTTTGATTCCAATACAACACACACACAAATTTTGAAACTAACACAATTTCGTAAAAAAGAAAAGAACTTTAGTTTCTCAGTGTCTCATTTTGACTCTTTTCATTACAAAAATCATAACTGAATCGTACAGATAGTTTCAAAATTTTAAATGCATACCTTGTCTATCAATTCCAAAAAGTTTTGTTCGCCCACGTTGAATTGTTTCTCTGGAATCTGGATTCATCCCACTCGGAATCCCAAATTTTAAAAAAATTTGTATAACTCGTTCCAACTCACACTGTTAAAGGATCTGAAAAGTGATGTCATAGTAGGATACGTTGTCTATCATTTCCTAGAAGTTTTGTCCGCCCACGTTTGCCTGTTTCTCTGGAATCTGGATTCATCCAGAATCCCAAATTTTGAATGATCGTCAAAATCATCTTTTTAAGTGACTTCTGATAAAGTAGCCTGAATTTAAAATATGTGAGGATATTTCCTAATTGTACTAGTTTTCTGGACCCATTTGGTCCAAAAATGTGGCCCTAATTCCATTTTTATTGAATATATCAGTTTTTCCATGCTTAAGAGAGCTATGTTAACGAGTTAACAGAGCTATGTTAACGAGTTAACAGAACTCAGTCAACTAACATGGTTTGCATCTAGTTATAAATTTTAAAATTTATCTTCACACACATGAAAAAATATGATAAAATGGAATCATAATTATTATTTATAATCAATTGTGAATACAAAAAGCGTACCTTTAGCAACATATTTTACCTCATATCACTTTTTGAAGTACTGGACTCAAGATTTTGATCTGAAATACACTTGAAAAATATTTTTCAGTCACACTATCCATGCTTGCTGGAAATTGATCAACAGGTTAATCTCTTCGCTATTGTGGTATAATTCTTAGATCAGATTGTATTTGTATTTTTATTTAACTAAGTCATTTATTTAATGTAATTCCTAAAGAAGAAGACTATCACTAAAATAATTCTATTGACTCGCAATAATCTGATTTAATAATTCATGACAGGTAAGTAGTTTAATGAAAAATATATATTTTCACGAAGTTTTAAGACTTTCACTGTAATAGCTGTGTAAATACTAATTCCCCTTCACATATCCGCTCTTTTCCATCTCAACTACGAAACTTGAGGAAAATAGATCAAAGTTTAATATTTTCAGGACATAGGTTATGCAGGGCAAGGTATCATTTTTAATATTTAGAATTATCCATTGAGCATTTTCAATCAAAATACGATAATTTGATTTTTTGGAACATGTGCGTTCCTATGGTCGTAAAGAAGTACATTTTTTGTCCAACTATGCAATTACGTAGAAAGTTATTCCTACATATTATGAATGCTTCTAATATAATGGCCCTCTCAGTCTGCGTTTAAGGGATAACTACCGATCGGAAATATAACTCTGATAGATAAAAGTAAAAGCACTAACTTAAATTCAATTTTATTTTCAAGTTTTTTAATATATATCGGACAAACCGGGCAACACCGAGGAGAAATAGCTAGTAATAAATATTTCCTATACTGTTTATTGGATTGCGCATTTAGCTCGTAAATGTGCATTTATAAGAAAAATAACTTATTAAAGTTCCTTTAATATAATTTTTTAATATTTTATCATTTCTGTTGCAGTTTTTTTCGTAATAGCCTGAGGTAGGATGGAAGGATTTTTAACTCTTTATGTCTAAAAGCGGCTTCGTTTTCATAATTTTTCTTTTTCAATTTTTAATTTTTTTAATATTAGTTTCTTAGGAAAGTACGTTTTTCAAAACTATTCAGTTGGACTCAAAAAATTTTTCATCATTATTTTCAGCGTTAAATCAATGATGAAAAAAAATCGGAACAGAACATTCAATTTAAGTCAAAATTGTTAAACAAATTAAACACAATTCATAAAGCTAATTAATTTGTCTTTTAATAACATTTTGTTTCAACTTAAAGCGTTACAAAGATACATTGATTTAAACAACAGCAGAATAAGGAAAAAAATTACCACTGAGGAAGATTTAATTGGCCTCGTAAAAACAAAACGCCAACACAAATAATGGTAGAATAATGAACTGTGGAGAATGCCAAGTTGTTTTTATTGTACTTTATATATACTCACCTTCCTAACTAAAGTTTAAATGTAGCGACGATTTCATATTCATTTATACAAAGTGACAATACTTTGTATAAATGTCTTCCTGTATAGTTAAAAAGTAATTCGGATTTCTTTGTTTTATTTTTAATCTCACCTCGAAAAATTAATTTTCAATATAATTGCCCATGCAGTCTATTTTTTATATCCTGTACTACTCTTCGGATTATATACTTATATTTTAATAATAACAAGTTCTTGTATACATTAGAGGACCAAGCCGATTATCGGCTAGCCGCCGTCGTCTGATATAAAATTAAACGGAGGAGCCGGATCAAAATAAGCCGCTGATCAGTGTTGCCATTTTCGTCTTTTTGTAACAAATTTGGTGGGATTTGTATCGTTTGGTACGATGGAAAGCTGAAACAAATTTTGGAAGGTTTGATTATTTAAATTTGAAAAATAATTGTTAATAATAAATATAAAAAATGTTAAAGTAAAATTTGATATTGTGTTTGAATTATTTTAATTTGGGTTTTATTTTGAGGGTTTAATTCTTATAGTATAGATTGATTAATCGTTTTATTGAAGGTTCTATGTGTACTCTTCCAAAAGAACAAAAAAACTAGTAGGATTTCAAGAACTATTAATCCTTAATACTAGATGCGTTTTAAAAATATGAAATACATTTTTCCAAAGTTTTGAAATATATTTTTTTTTATATGTTTGCAAGATGTGTGCTTTGTGGACCGGTCTATTCACAGTAATATTACTTATAAACATATGAAATTTTCTTCTATTTACATAATATATTCTGTTTATAATCACATAAAGTCAACAGCATGAAAAATTAAGACGAAATAAAAATATACAATTGAATAAAGTACTTTAATAATTTGCGTTATTTTTAGAATTTTTAAATAATTTTTAGTTTTATTTTAAATGCTATTTAGCTGAATAGTATCTTCACATCTAGTCACACTACTGTCATTGAAAAAGGTTGCGCGTAATGTAATAAGAAAGTGACCTCGTAAGCCCTCTTGCTTTACATCGAGTCTGTATTTGACAAATCTTTATCAAGACAAACGTCAAATGTTTGTCTGAATTACATATGTTTTTTATTTTTATCAAGTATGTCATAATAAACCACGTAAAAACTTCCTACAAAAATCAAAATGACACCTTTTATCAAGCAACGTCAAGACAAAGTTGTCAGTACTCGAGCGTTGACAATTTTGTCTTAACTCGGCAATAAATTGAAAAATTCAGTAGGCAAATTTTTATCCCGATAAAATTTTGACGTTTGTCTTGATAAAAATTTATCTAGTATAGACTCGACGTTACAATTTTTTTCATGTGCGTACCGCGCGAAGCTGTTAAATTGTTATTGTATTTTTATGTAAAATTTTTTACCTCGTGCGGTGCTTTTACACTAACAAAATACAATCAATTGTTGTTTTTGTAGAAGAGTGGTCACTTTATAATTACATTATGAGGTTAATGTAAAAAACATAAATAAATTGGAGCCTGTAACGACTCATTATGATTTGAAATTTGCGGAACATTCCCATAGGCTGTTATTGCGGCTTTAGATCGCCGGGTATGTAGGTTCTTTCGTTTTCGTCGTTAACATATGAAATTTTGTGCCAGTAAATTATCTTTTGCAAGTACGTTGGATAATTGAAGGAATTTAATTTAAAAACCAGGCCTTCATGCCATATTGAATCGAAGGCTTTTTCAATGTCAAGAAAAATAACTCCAGTGCTCTTACGATTTCTTTTGTTTGTTTCAATAAAATTAACGACTCTTTTTAGTTGATGTGGAGTGCTTCTTGCGGAATCCAAACTGTTGAGGGTTAATAATATTATTTTGGTTGGAAAAAGCTAAATCCAATAGGCTTAGGATGCTGATTGGTCTATAGCTAGACGGTAATTTAGGATCCTTTCCTGGCTTAGGAATTGGGATAACTTTTGCTTTCTTAAAAATAGTTGGAAAATAGCCTTCTATTAAACAAGAGCCGAAAAGTTTACATAGAGTTTCAAAAAAGTAATCGGGCATCTTTTTAAGGATAATGCTATTTATTAATGCCATTTAAACCGGGGTTTTATCATTTTTCAATAAAAGTACAAATGATTTAACTTCATCTAAATTGGTAAGCTCTACGTTAGATCTGTCAAGAATTGTGTCGTTAAGATCATGAATGAATTTTGAGACGGCTGTGTACATAGGTGAATAATTATTTAAAGTAATGGTGTGTGAATTACCAAATACGTCTGCTATTGAATTAGCCTTTTTATTGCCAGTTTTTAAAACTTTACCGTTTACATGAAGATCAGCAAAAGGCATTTTGTTTCCTTTAAGTGCTTTTTTTACTTTCCAAAACTTTTTAGAGCCCGAGGGCAAATTCGAAATAAATTTTGACCAGGATTCATTGCGGTCTTTATTAAGGTGAAAATCAATAAGTTTATTTAATAGCTTCAAAATGCTTTTCAATTGATTTTTATAATTAAAATCGCTACATCTTTGAAATTTACGTTTGTATTTATTTCTCTGACTAATTAGCATTTTACTAATTTCAGAGATTTCTCGTTGCCACGAATTTTTATGACCGACAGGTATTTTATTGAACGCTTCTTTAACTATAAATATTAATTTGTTAAAATAAAAATCTATATTACCTGAATTAGTAACGGGTTGATCAATGTTCTGACACCTAATTTCATTTTCAACCCAGTTTCGGATTGCTGACCATTCTGCGCGATAATACAAGAGAACTGAATATGTCATGTTTTGAACCTGGCCATAAATAACGCAAGAAATAGGTACATGGTCCGACTGTAAAACATTTGGATGTGTCTCAAGGTTTGAAAAATGGAGACACGAGTTAGATTAAAGAATGTCTACTGTGGACGGTTGAACAGGGTTGATATTTTGTCCAAAGCGAGTGTATCCATTTGGGTAATAAATGAAGTAGCTGGATTGAAGACAGTGGCAGTAGAGATCATTACCAGCCGAATTATTTGACATACAATTCCAATGTGTATGTTGGACATTCAGATCACCGAAAATAAAATAGTGTTTTGAAAACGAAGTTAATTTATCCAAATCAGCTTTAAAATTGGTAGTATAAACTAGATTATATGTTGAAGTGAATATAACTGGCCTTCTATTAATCATAACTTGTACTGAAATACTTTCAGCAGTACTTGTTTTTATTTTTGGTAACAACGTATGCTTAATTTTACCTTTAATTTTATAAATTTTATAACCACCAAATTGAAATTTGTGGTACGGTTTCAAAAAAGTCTCATTTAAAAGGAGAACATCGATTTTCCTTTTGTGTAAAAAGTATTTCAGCTGAGCAGCTGCTGACTCAGTTGTTATGCCTTGGGCATTCCAATGCATAACATGAACATTGTGTCTACCGGTTGAATTATATGGCATGTTTAAGCATCATACCCAAAACTTGTAGCTTGTCGTACTTATTTTGACATCTTTGCAAAGCATCGACAGCATCAAAAAATATTTCCAGAAGTCTTTCATTGGAAATATCATCATTATTATTATTGTCGTAGCTCTTGCCTTTAGCTACCTCAGAATACAAATTACCAAAATCGCGGGAATTACGTGTATTATTATGGGGTTCTTGCCTTGGCAATTGAGGAAAATCATGATCGTCTTCTTTAAAATATGTTACGTTAGTTCTTCTGCTGGTCGCCCTAGATTTAGATGTTACACGATGACGGATTTCTAAATATTCTTGGCGACTTGGGCACTTTGGGTCATCAGCTCTATGGTTAACGTTTTTTAAGTTCTTCTTTATGCAGTTGTAGCACTTATAAATTATACTACCATCACTATTACCTTTATTGAGTGAACAAACTGCATACTCATGGTTTCCGGCGCAGGCTGAACACACTACGATACTGTTACAATTTTTAGCACCATGTCCATACATAGCGCACTTGGAGCATTGTGTGGGACCTTTATTGCCCTTTAGAGGTTTTCTCCAATATACAAATATATTAAAAAATATCTTATTTTCATAACCTCACTTTTTCAAACATGTTGACGATAAAACTCAATGAGATAGAGTGCGTCATCTACACTGGATCTTTTTGTTGCTAGTTCCTTAATGCTTTCCGGGTTTATGTTGAGCGAGCTTACAAATTCTTCGCCAATTATCTTTGTGTCCAGTTGTGGCAGGCCAAATAAAACCAATTTAAAAGTTTTTGCATCCTTCAATTCATGCGTATAATACTGGAATTTTTTGTCTTTGAGAACACTCAAAGCTTCATTGTACAGCGATAACGAGTTTGATAAAATTTTTGTACCAATAGACATCCGTTTGTAAGTATACTTATTCCCAATTAATCCGATCACAGTTGAAAATCTGTGGGTAAAGTCCACAATTATTGGTGGAATCTTTTCTTTGATTGCAACTGCTTCTTCTTCTTCATCTTCAGACAGAAGCTGAAACCTGTTGGAACTAGTGCTGGGACCGTCTATAGTTTTTGGCACCTTGAATTTAGGGCTATTGCCCCAATGCTTTCTTCTTTTTTGAGCAAACATTGGCAAACAAAAGAAAGTTAAAGCAAATTTAAGTAGTTTTTTTACACTTTTTAATTAAAAAATTCAATTAATTTTTCAAGCAAAAATTGCAAGGATCGGTATTATCATCTACTCTTTACCCAATATATATTTCCGATTTTACTGTTCGCAAGAATCAAGAAGTAGGTTTTTAAGCTGACGACAGTGCTTTTATTTGCTGCGGTAAGGTGTCAAAGGCAATAATCAAAAAATGGAAGATAGTTTAAAATCTATCCATAAATACTTTGATAAATGGTAGATAAAACTTAATGTTCCTAAAACAAAAGCTATTATATTTCCAAATAATAGATTTATCTTAGATAAGAAGCTATCATTTAAACAACACATACAGTATATTTGTGATAAAGCAATCAAATGCGGCCGTGCACTTTACCCCTTACTCAACAGAAGACCTAAACTTAATTTAAAAAACAAGATCCTTATTTACAAAATGTGTATTCGACCAATTTTGACCTACGGATGCCAAGTCTGGTTTAATAAAGCTGCTAAATCTTACACAAGAAAATTATAGATAACACAAAATAAAAATCTGAAAATAATTCCCTGGATATTCTACTGATTTACTGCAACTTTAACCATAAAATGTTTAATTCATTTGCATGGGTACTGACTCTGTCGTTTAATGAAAAATGCAGAACGTCTACATATGAAATAATAAAAAATTTGCTAAACAATCACTAAGACTTTTTTTACTTCTTTTTTATTTCTTATAACGTTTAAGATTTGACAACTTTTCCTTAAACTGTGATATTAGTAATTAAATTCTCATAACAATGTAATTAATTAATTATTTTATAAAGGTTTCAATAAAGTCAATAATAGTCATAAAAAATATTTTTTTTTATTAATATCTGTAATGATTTAAAGTTATTTATTAACAAAATATTTGAATGTCATAATTTTTGTGTATGCATATATTAAAAAAAAAAAAATTAAATGATGTAATCTTATTTAATACAAAAATGTTAACACAATTATATGCATATGAGAGAATATAGAAATATATTAATTAATAAAAAGGCCAATACTGGTACATATAAATTATGAATTTTAAGTTAAATTACAGATATAACGTATTTATAACTTTTTCTATAGCTTATATAATAAATTTCAAAACTTTAAATATTCTTAAAATAAATTGGAATTAGTATTATGTATTTTTCTTTATTATTAATTTTTTAATGATTATTTTTCTTTTTTTAGTATGTATAAATTGTAAGAAAAATATTACTTGATCAATTCAACATGCAGGTTACCAAAAAGTTTGTCTTAATAGTTATAATACTGATATTTTGAATCCTTTTTGATATTATACAATTCATAATATAACAACATACAAACATGCACATAGACGAACAATTTTTATTTGTACACTCCTGGACGTTACAACGCACAGTGGGGCAGAATCGAAATTTTTTGGAAATAAATCTGTAACTTCTGATCGGCCGGTTGGATTTTCATGAAATTTGGTATAAGATTAGCAGAGGAGTGTTATGTTTGGAAGGGGGGCACAACAATCCCCCCAGGGGCGGAGCTAAGGGGGCTCAAAGTTAGGTGCCTCTGACATAAAAAATTTTTAATCGCTTGCAAAATTTTTGTTTCTCGTCAGATTTAAAATATTTTTATATATTGTTGTAGGCGCTGATAAGACCTATAAAAAACATGCTTACATGTCCTATTTATCTCTTATAGTTTTCGAGATATTTGCGTTTGAATTTTTAAGCACCATAATTTTGCATGTTCTTGGTCCAGTTTTTTTCATATATATTCTATTATTTCCGACCGATTTTAATAGTTTTTTTCTTATCTAGTTAAAGAACAAAATTATCTATTGAATAAAAAAATTTGAAGTCGATATCTTTACCGAGTCCAAAAATAAGCGATTTTGAATTTGAAAATTGCAAAAAAGACGACTTTTTGTGTTTTTTTAGCCGAAAAAGTATCTACACTCTTTTTTATCTAAAATAAAATTTTCTTTAGCAACATATAATAATTTTGCACTTTTCGGAAAGGTAACTTCACAGAGATGACTTTAAGATAAAAAACGAGCCCAATAACTTAATTGGTCATGGTACATACCCTCCCGAATTAGACCCATTTTATATGAAAGTTTTGATTTTAGACCATATTTTTCAAATCTAAAAGCACGAATCGACAAGCGGAATATATTTTAAGAATCTCCAATATGTTGTTAAAAGTTTTGAATCAAAATCTACGGGACTTCGGAAAAATGTGAATTCTATAGCCAAAAATGTAAAAAATCCCATTTTTGGGAATTTTGATTAGTTTTATTGGGAATTCAGGAAGACCCTACCCCTTATTGCAATTTGGTTAACACGCTTTTATTTATATTAATAAGATCCATATTTGCTGCAAATTGCATTAAGATATCTTTATAAACAAATATGTTATTACAATTAAAAAATTTGTATTTTCTCCAAAAACCCCAAATTAGACCTTTTGTTTGGTTTATTTCTAAATAGCGAAAGAAAATTTAAAAATATGTATTCCAAATTAAGCTTATCCTTTAGCATATATAACTTCCGATCTTTTGCAAAAAGATTCAAGTCAATATCATGCCTCATTTCAGAAATATGCGCCTTTAAACTTTTATATTTCCAATTTATTGTATATATGACTATATTTTTACAAAATTGCAACTTTTATGAATAATGGCTTAGAAAATTATGAATATTTCTGTATATTTTTGCTAATGTCTATTCACAAAATATTTGTATAAAAATAATTAATAAATATTTTTTATTTTTAATAGGGTTGCCACATTTCCAAATTTAAGTAAATCTTTATCTTTTCTAAGCATTAATATATTTCTATTAATGAATTTAAAATAACAAAACAAACAAAAAATGTCTATTTTAACTTAATCAATATTATTATTTTTGGTATTTATCATCTTTCTTAATAAATATTCTATTTCTAATACGATTTTTATTACTTATTTACACTAAATTTATGTAGACAATTTTTCTAATATTTTAAACTTATACTACTTATTTTCTATAAAATAATCTGTTGTATCTGTATACATATCTAAAAGATAATAAAGGTCCTTCAAGTCTTCAGTATTTTGAGTTGATAAAGGCTCATAATAAATCCAACGTTTTCTCATTGATTATAGTACAGGGTCTGATGATAACAATAGGCTATTAAAAATATCCTCGTTTTGTGACGTTCTGGAGCATTTCCTGGAGCTGAATAATTGAACGTGCTTAAAATCTCTGTTTCTCGCTTCTTGAGCCTCTTCTGTAAGCTCTCCAAGTGGAAGAATATTTCGTTCAATTATAATTTCGCCATGGCACAGTACTTTATGTACTCTTGGTGTCATTTCTTTCAATGGATATAGAGAAACAAGTAGTTTAGATATTTCTGTTGCATATTCTCCAAATCGAGCAGAGTTAATTTTGTGCTTACTATTAATTGTTAGTCCTTTCAAGTAACTCTTTATTATTACCAGTTATTTTAGATGTAGCTTCGAAATTTTCGAAAAACCATCTTGCTGTGTTTCCATCATTTGTACTATCACCAGTTGGCAGAGGTTTGTCGATGTTTAATCCCGTCTCTTCTCTGAATTCATCCTGGATTCTACTTTTCTCAGATATTCTAAGTGTTTTTAAATCCTCGTTGTTTCTGGCACACTTCTATACTTTAAATCATATGCTATGTGCAGAAAATGCTCCATGAACCGTATTCTGGCGTGAAGTGGAGATATTTCGAAAGAAAGAAATTTTTCATTAATACTCCTTGCTTTACCAATATCCGAAAATTGTGATTTCGTCTCATCACATAGTGAGCATTTCCAAAAAGAAGATGTTTCCGTAATGACATTACTAACCTTTCCATCAATTATTGTTAGACTAAGTTGAAAGGATATGTCGAATGTGTATTGGTTTATGGTTATTGAAAGAGGTTGTAAATCATTTATTGCTTCTTTAATATATTCCACTAAATCCTTTGTTGTGGTCTTCGACTCCCTTGTGTATTCGAACCAAATAGGTCTGAAAAAATGTTTTGATCCTGGAGTGGTGTTAAGGAATAAGATCGCATTCTTAATGGCACCAAAGATGCTGTAAATACGCTTTTATAATCCGCCATTTTCTTACTTCCACTAGCATGCTTGTATTCAGGAAGGGCTGACAGTCCGCCACATCCCCACTTACAGATTAATAATACGTCGCTGTTATTTACTTTTTCCAACTGATTTGCAGAAAAATCTGCAACTATCCTGGTAGCTGTATTCTCAAGCATAGAAGATAGTTCTACACATGCTTCCTTTTCGGTAAGCGAAATAGATGGTGCAACAGTTTGCGGAAAGGATATCACATTTGCATTGCACAGTGGGGCAGAATCGAAATTTTTTGGAAATAAATCTGTAACTTCTGATCGGCCGGTTGGATTTTCATGAAATTTGGCATGGGCGTAGCAGAGGAGTGTACAATATTATGTACACCGTCCCTGGGGGGGGGCACAACAATCCCCCCAGGGACGGAGCTACGGGGGCTCAAAGTTTGGTACCTCTGACATAAAAAATTTTTAATCGCTTGCAAAATTTTTGTTTCTCGTCCGATTTTATATTTTTATATATTGTTGTAGGCCTTGATAAGACCTATAAAAAACATGCGTACATGTCCTATTTATGTCTTATAGTTTTCGAGTTATTTGCGTTTGAATTTTTAAGCACCATTATTTTGCATGTTCTTGGTCCAGTTTTTTCATATATATCCTAGTATTTCCGACCGATTTTATTAGTTTTTTCTTAACTAATTAAAGAACAAAATTATCTATTGAATAAAAAAATTTGAAGTCGATATCTTTACCGAGTCCAAAAATAAACGATTTTGAATTTTAAAATTGCAAAAAAGACGACTTTTCGTGTTTTTTTAGCCGAGAAAGTATCTACACTCTTTTTCATCTAAAATAAAATTTTCTTTAGCAACATATAATAATTTTGCACTTTTCTGAAAGGTAACTTCACAGAGGTGACTTTAATAGAAATATATGAATGCTTAGAAAAGGATAAAGATTTACTTAAATTTGGGAAATGTGGCAACCCTATTATTATATTATATTATATTATATTATATTATATTATATTATATTATATTATATTATATTATATTATATTATATTATATTATATTATATTATATTATATTATATTATATTATATTATATTATATTATATTATATTATATTATATTATATTATATTATATTATATTATATTATATTATATTAAATTATGTTATATTATATTATATTATATTATATTATATTATATTATATTATATTATATTATATTATATTATATTATATTATATTATATTATATTATATTATATTATATTATATTATATTATATTATATTATATTATATTATATTATATTAAATTATGTTATATTATATTATATTATATTATATTATATTATATTATATTATATTATATTATATTATATTATATTATATTATATTATATTATATTATATTACATCATATTATATTATATTATATGTAACGTGGAAATAATACACTCAATACTACTATTTTCACGTACATATTTCTTAATATATTAATTTATGAAGTTACTACCATTTTTTCCTTTTATTTACTATTATTTATGTATTTTTAATTATTTTTCTTTTTCATACTAATATATTGAATATGTTATTAGTAATAGGTAATTACTAATTATTAGTAATAGGTAATTACATTGAGCGCCCCTACTGTAAATACTACACACCTACACAAATGTGTAACAACTGCTTTAGTTGTGCAGTGGATATTGCTTAATGGTCAACAAGCAATATAATTCTCATTTAGTTGATACATGACTAAGTATAAGTAAACAAAGTTTGATTACAGTCGGGGCGATTCAAACAAGACGAGAATCCGCCGCATAAGTCTCTGATATTATTCTAGATAAATTGAAGAGCCTATTAGATTTTGCGAAAGTAGAATATAATCGTATTTTGCACGCTCAACTTCGGTTGGGTCCCTTAAATAAATTTTACACGCGTGATTTCGGTTACAGCGGTTGTTCGTTCTCACGAGTGACTTCGGTTGTTCGTTCTCACGAGTGACTTCGGTTGTTCGTTCTCACGAGTAGAATATTAGCCCGTAGAATTGCATTGTAATAGTAGTAGAGAAGTAGCTAGCCATTAGCTTTAAGAAACCATTGTACGTATTGTAGAAAAAGATACGATCTTCGATTCCCGAAGCTGCCACCTGTACCAGAAACCGATCCAGCCGAATACCCGAACCCGATTGACAGCTGAGAGTGTCGAAGCCGAACGTACGACGCCGACCTTAATTCTACTCCTGAACCCAGAATCTTCGATCCCCGAAGCTGCCACCTGTACCAGAAACCGATCCCGCCGTAAACCCGAACCGGTTTGACAGCTGAGTGTGTCGAAGTCGAAAGTTAAAAGTCGAAGTTAAGAGTGTCGAAGCCGAAAGTTCAAAGTCGAATACCTGAGCGAACCTATTACAAGCCAATTAACCGAGCCGAGCTTCTATAAGCTGAATGACCGAAACAAACATAATCTAAGCCGATCAACCGTACCGATATCAACATACGCCGAAGAGCCGAAATAAGCCTTGCTGAAGAAGGAAATGCAGAAACATTTATTAAGCCGGTAGTATCCGAATTGGAGTTATAGAAATTATTCTCTCGTAATATCTTTATATTTTGTACTTGAAATATTCTTAACGTATTCAATAAAGGAACTATTATTATTTTAACACCCCAGAATGAGTAAAACAAACGTCTTATTACTTAAGGTTTGTGGATCCGTAAGTAGACCCTGGAGGCCACTAAGTTACCTCAGCCGACGACAAAACCACGTTATATATATTATATTATATTATATTATATTATATTATATTATATTATATTATATTATATTATATTATATTGTATTATATTATATTATATTATATTATATTATATTATATTATATTATATTATATTATATTATATTATGAAAGTTTTAAGTCAAAATCTACGGGACTTCGGAAAAATGTGGATTCTGTAGCCAAAAATGTAAAAAATCCCATTTTTGGGAATTTTGATTAGTTTTTTCGGGAATTCAGGAAAACCCTAGCCTGATTGAAATTTGGTTAACGCGCTTTTATTTCTATTAATATGATCCACATTTGCTGCAAATTTCATTAAGATATCTTTATAAACAAATATGTTATTACAATTAAAATATTTGTATTTTCTTCAAAAACCCCAAATTGGGCCTTTTGTTTGGTTTATTTCTAAATAGCGAAAGAAATTTTAAAAATATGTATTCCAAATTAAGCTTATCCTTTAGTATATATAACTTCCGATCTTTTGCAAAAAGATTCAAGTCAATATCATGCCTCATTTCAGAAATATGCGCCTTTAAACTTTTATATTTCCAATTTATTGTATATATGACTATATTTTGACAAACTTGCAACTTTTGTGAATAATTACTTAGAAAATTATGAACATTTCTGTATATTTTTGCTAATGTCTATTCACAAAATATTTGTATAAAAATAATTAATAAATATTTTTTATTTTTAATAGGGTTGCCACATTTCCCAAATTTAAGTAAATCTTTATCCTTTTCTAAGCATTAATATATTTCTATTAATGAATTTAAAATTGTGATGAACAAATTTTAATTCTTACCTTTTGCTTGACGGTGGATAGGTGGCACGCTGGCTGTTGGCTGCGGCATGTAGGTCGCCGGAAATGGGGGGTTCGTTTCCACCTAAGGCCATCACAATTAAAGATTCGTGCCAAGATAGAAACAGATGTTACAAGCAATATGAAACACAGAACACTGAACAAAACAAAAACCGCTAAATAAAAAAAAACTATGATGAGGACGGACATACAACTTTAATAAACTATCTGAAATGACATGATGAGGATCGTATCATCAGGACGGAATGTTGTGTCCTGGACAGGCTGCCCACCCCTTAAGACATATTTCAGTCTTCCATGACATTATTGTTGCCTGCATAATGTCCCTAAGAAAATTATACCACTTTCTTTACTTTTATTGCTAGCTACATTTCAACCCAATACAAATAAAATTAGTACATGTTTCTTTCAAAACGTTATAATCGTAAAAGTTTATTATATATATATATATATAAATTCAGCAAAATATTTGCAAAAGTTTAAAATCATTATAAATATATTATACTTAACAATCAATAAATATAAACTTAGATATAATAAATATAATATTTGGAAAAAAAATAATTAGTAACAAAGAAAAATAATACAGGAATAACTATATCAGCTAAAGAACTAACAAAATATATATATATATATATATATATATATATATATATTTGTTTATTTATTCTTTTATTTATTTATTGGTTCATTTATTTACTTATTTATTTACTTATTTATTTATTTACTTATTTATTTATTTATTTACTTATTTATTTATTTACTTATTTATTTATTTATTTACTTATTTATTTATCTATTTATTTATTTCATTTTATTGTTTTATTAAAAATAAATTAATTTATTTTTTTTACTTCTTTTTTTTTCTAAATTAAATTATTATATTTTTATTTTCATATCTATTTCTTTTTTTTTTTTCTTAATTAATTTCAAATCAATTATTTATTTATTTATTTTTTTTTCTTGTTTATTAAAAAAAATATTTTTTTATTTATTTACTTTAAATCATTTTTTTTTTTAATTTAATATATTTTTACTTATCTTCATTTCATTTAATTTAATCTATTTTATCTTTCTTATTTTGATTTTTATTATAAAATATTATAGCTTTATTTAATTATTTTTAATTAATTATTTTTAATTTTTCTTTATTATGTTTTTTTTTAATATTTTTTTTTACATTATTATTTTATTCCAAATTTTAAATTATTTTTATTTCGAATTTAAATTATTTTATTTATTTATTTTTTTTTATTAATTTAAATTATTTTATTTTTAATTATTTTGTTTTAAATTTATTTTATTATTAAGTTTAAAATATTTTAGTTGTACTTAATTTAACTCATTTTGATTTTTATGGCAAAATATTTTAATCTATTTTAGATTGAAATATTTTATTTTTAAATAATTTGAAATATTTTCTTTTATCTTTAAGTAATTTAAATTAATTTTATTTAATTTATTTTAAATTATATTTATATTAATTCTATATAATTTAACTGATTTTTATTTGACGCTAAAATCTTTTAAATTCATTTTTTTTTAATTAATTCATTTCAATTTAAAATATTTTATTTTTAATTAATTTAAATTATTTTTAATTTATTCCAAAATAAGGTTAATTTATTTATTTTTAATTGAGTAGCTTTTATTTTTGAATAATTTGAAATATATGTAATTTTTTTTTATCTTTAATTTATTTAAATTAATTTATTTTATTTTTGAAATATTTTTATTTATATTCAAACTACTTTATTTTCAATTAACTTAAATTATTTTCTTTTAATTTTAAATAATTTAAACTAATTTACTTTATTTTTAAAATACTTTAATCTATTTTCAAAATATTTTATTTTTCAATTAATCTATCTATTTTCATCATCATCTATTTTCAATTTTAAATATTTTAATTGATTTTAATTTAATTTAAAAAAATTTTCTTTCTTATTTTAAATTATTTTTTTATTTAATTTAAAATAATTATCTTATTTAAGAACTGTTTTAATTTAGTTTCTAATATATTTGAAATTTCCTTAGTTTTCAATGTTAAATTTTCTTTTAATTTATATTTTTTTTTAGGCTGATTTACTTTCTTCTTTTAAGTTTACTTTCATTTAGTTTTGTTTAATTAGATTATATCTTACTTAGTTTTTAGTACGAAAACTATTTGTTTGGTATTAGTAATAGCTACAAAAAATGTTTGTTGGGTTACAGGTTTGAAACACATGTTATTTCTATGTTTCTAGATTGGTAAGGTCGTATAACGGTTACCTGGGTTAACGGATTTCCTCACGTTATTTTTTTTACCGTTTATTTTCCTCTAAACTAGATTTTACTCTATTTGCCCTTTTTGTCTGTCTTTTGTCCCACTGTTGTCTTGTTGTATTAGAGCTTTATATAGGTGGTTATTGGCTTTGCTTTCTTGACGTTGCTTGTCTCTTCCTATTCCCAAAAGATGGCTTCTGATATGATCTACAGTGTAGAGCAAAAAGAACTTTCACTAAATTGTCCACTTTTGTTAAAAAGGTTATTCATTCAAAACCCTCCGTTTTAATTAAAGTTTTATAAAACAAATACTAAAACATTTTCTGTTTATTTTAATATTTATCTTACAAAACTTTTAAACAAATTAAAAGAACATTTTTTCATGAATAACTTTATAAACTTGTGTAATACTTTTTTTTTTTACATTGAAACATTAGAGACTTGAATTTCATTTTCATATTATTAGCTTGCTAAACTAATAAGTTTGGCAATAAAAAAATAGTCTGTATTCTAAATTAGTATCAGCAAAAATTTTAAATACCAAATTTAGAAAAAAAAATCATAAGATTTCATACGTCTAAAATATATATATATATATATATATATATATATATATATATATATATATATACATACACATATATATATATTTATTTTTTTTATGATCTATCGTTTTTCTTTTTCAATGCCTCTAATATCGCAATGTAAATTCCGTATTCATTAAAAATTCACCAATCTCACTTACCTCTTCTTTTTTCTAAGTTTAGAATCTTTTATCTTCTTTTTTCTTTAAGTTTAGAATCTTATATTATTTTATATCATTCAATAAAAAAAACGGTCTCTTATTTATTATAAAAGCTTTTTGTTCGCACTGTATGACTTCGTAACACGTAATGATTTAATGTTAATGAAGACGTGCACGTGATGGCTCATAACCTTCATCAACTTAATCGTGTACGATTCTTGTTCTATAGTGCATTATATGATCGTTCATAATGGTGAAATAAATGCACGATCATACATTATTGTGAATATTCTTTAATGATGTCACTGCCCCCTGTACGTCATCGTTGGAAATGACATCATGATATTTGTAATATTTATTGTCATTAAATTAATGTTAATTGAGTGAGAAGAAGAGGAAAATAAGACTGATTTATTTAAAAAACGAAACGGAAATAAAAAGTAATATTTATTAGTTACTTAAACAAAAAAGCGACCGTCACAAAATAACAAAACAAACAAAAAATGTCTATTTTAACTTATCTTTCTTAATAAATATTCTATTTCTAATACGATTTTTATTACTTATTTACACTAAATTTATGTAGACAATTTTTCTAATATTTTAAACTTATACTACTTATTTTCTATAAAATAATCTGTTGTATCTGTATACATATCTAAAAGATAATAAAGGTCCTTCAAGTCTTCAGTATTTTGAGTTGATAAAGGCTCATAATAAATCCAACGTTTTCTCATTGATTATAGTACAGGGTCTGATGATAACAATAGGCTATTAAAAATATCCTCGTTTTGTGACGTTCTGGAGCATTTCCTGGAGCTGAATAATTGAACGTGCTTAAAATCTCTGTTTCTCGCTTCTTGAGCCTCTTCTGTAAGCTCTCCAAGTGGAAGAATATTCCGTTCAATTATAATTTCGCCATGGCACAATACTTTATGTACTCTTGGTGTCATTTCTTTCCATGGATATAGAGAAACAAGTAGTTTAGATATTTCTGTTTCATATTCTCCAAATCGAGCAGAGTTAATTTTGTGCTTACTATTAATTGCCATTAATAGTATGTTAGTCCTTTCAAGTAACTCTTTATTAATACCAGTTATTTTAGATGTAGCTTCGAAATTTTCGAAAAACCTTCTTGCTGTGTTTCCATCATTTGTACTACCACCAGTTGGCAGAGGTTTGTCGATGTTTAATCCCGTCTCTTCTCTGAATTTATCCTGGATTCTACTTTTCTCAGATATTCTAAGTGTTTTTAAATCTTCGTTGTTTCTGGTAGGTTTTGTTAAATTTTCTGGCACACTTCTATACTTTAAATCATATGCTATGTGCAGAAAATGCTCCATGAACCGTATTCTGGCGTGATGTGGAGATATTCCGAAAGAAAGAAATTCTTCATTAGTACTTCATGCTTTATCAATATCCGAAAATTGTGATTTCGTCTCATCACATAGTGAGCATTTCCAAAAAGAAGATGTTTCCGTAATGGCATTACTAACCTTTCCATCAATTATTGTTAGACTAAGTTGAAAGGATATGTTGAATGTGTATTGGTTTATGGTTATTGAAAGAGGTTGTAAATCATTTATTTCTTCTTTACTATATTCCACTAAATCCTTTGTTGTTGTCTTCGACTCCCTTGTGTATTCGAACCAAATAGGTCTGCAAAAATGTTTTGATCCTGGAGTGATGTTAAGCCATATATCTTCAAATGAGTTTTTACACTTTGATGAAGATTGCTTTAAGGAATAAGATCGCATTCTTAATGGCACCAAAGATGCTGTAAATACGCTTTTATAATCCGCCATTTTCTTACTTCCACTAGCATGCTTGTATTCAGGAAGGGCTGATAGTCCGTCACATCCCCACTTACAGATTAATACAACGTCGCTGTTATTTACTTTTTCCAACTGATCTGCAGAAAAATCTGCAACTATCCTGGTAGCTGTATTCTCAAGCATAGAAGATAGCTCTACACATGCTTCCTTTTCGGTAACCGAAATAGATGGTACAACAGTTTGCTTTTTTTTTCTTGAATATCCTTGTATGATGATAGAACTGAGTGTCCCTTTTCAAGAAGAGCTTTTCTTAAAATTTGATAATCGTTTCGGCTGAGGTCCAGTTCAAGCATTAAAGCAATTGCTTCTTCCTCTGTAAAACTGGATTGTGATGTTGGAGTAGGTACACTTTCGGCAATCCGTTTAAGACGTTTTGGTGATGCAGTTGGCAGTATTTCAGTAATATTGCTTCTCCTTTTTTAACATTTCTTTGAATGTATCAGAAACTGCTTCATTCGAAATTATAGAAAGCTTATGGGCCAGTTTTTTCTTCTTAGATCTTATACTTACTTTTGCACGCCGATATTTCTATATCAGTATCCATCCAATCGGAATGTTTAATTTTTAATCTGTTAGTACGCTGATTCAAGGACTTCATTTTTACGTCATAGAACTTTAAAAAGCTCTCTATCTGAGATTTACCAATGACGTGAACTTTTGCATGATATGTAGTTTTTATGAATTCCACTATAGCTTCTAAACGATTGAGATCATTTTTAGATAAACTCCACAGAACATAACACAATTGTTCATGTTTCAATATAATCACCAAGGTAATCAACTTCGTTATGATGTTGATAAGGATTAGCTGCTCATTTATATATATCTATTAGATATATCGCACAGGTATATATATATATTTGCAGGTATTCTGTGAATTTTCATCAGGTAAAATATCTGAAAGAGCCAATTTGGGAGAGTACCTATACCGAATTCATTGATATTATATGTTGCTGTTAGGTATCACCGGAAAGGATATTACCTTTGCATTGCACAGTGGGTCAGAATCGAAATTTTTTGGAAATAAATCTGTAACTTCTGATCGGCCGGTTGGATTTTCATGAAATTTGGCATGGGCGTAGCAGAGGAGTGTACAATATTATGGTTGAAAGGGGGGCACAACAATCCCCCCAGAGACGGAGCTACGGGGTCTCAAAGTTTGGTACCTCTGACATAAAAAATTTTTAATCGCTTGCAAAATTTTTGTTTCTCGTCCGATTTTATATTTTTATATATTGTTGTAGGCCTTGATAAGACCTATAAAAAATATGCATACATGTCCTATTTATCTCTTATAGTTTTCGAGTTATTTGCGTTTGAATTTTTAAGCAACATTATTTTGCATGTTCTTGGTCCAGTTTTTTCATATATATCCTAGTATTTCCGACCGATTGTACGTGGAAATAGTACACTCAATACTACTATTTTCACGTACATATTTCTTAATATATTAATTTATGAAGTTACTACCATTTTTTCCTTTTATTTGCTATTATTTATGTATTTTTAATTATTTTCCTTTTTCATACTAATATATTGAATATGTTATTAGTAATAGGTAATTACTAACTATTAGTAAGAGGTAATTACATTGAGCGCCCCTATTGTAAATACGAATTGGAGTTATAGAAATTATTCTCTCGTAATATCTTTATATTTTGTACTTGAAATATTCTTAACGTATTCAATAAAGGAACTATTATTATTTTAACACCCCAGAAAGGGTAAAACAAACGTCTTATTACTTAAGGTTTGTGGATCTGTAAGTAGACCCTGGAGGCCACTAAGTTACTTCAGCCGACGACAAAACCACGTTATAAATGGCGCGGGAAAAATGAAGCCGCCGCCAACGAGGAAGAATCGGACCAACATTACGAGAGTAACAAACACGATAACCCATCTACGAGTCAAAGCTTACAAAAGGATTCAATCGGTTGGATCTACTTATTTACCGACACTCTAAGAAGCCCCGGCATATGCAGTACCTCATACATCGGACGGCGTTCCCTTCAATTAAACTACGAATCCTCGATGGGCCACACGCTCAGCTCCAATGCCAAGGGTATGACAAGGTCGTAGAAATGAAAAATATATATAATAAAATAATAATAAAATATATACATATTTGGAAAAAAGTAATAATAGAAAGAAAAAAAGTTTTGAGGACAGCATACATATAAGTTACACAATAGTATTTTATTTTGAAATATGCTTTAGTTTAAGTGCTGAGAAAGACGATCGGTTCACCGATTAGAGCATCGCTCTCCGAAGTAGGAGGGGGATGTAACGTGGAAATAGTACACTCAATACTACTATTTTCACGTACATATTTCTTAATATATTAATTTATGAAGTTACTACCATTTTTTCCTTTTATTTACTATTATTTATGTATTTTTAATTATTTTTCTTTTTCATACTAATATATTGAATATGTTATTAGTAATTGGTAATTACTAATTATTAGTAATAGGTAATTACATTGAGCGCCCCTACTGTAAATACTACACACCTACACAAATGTGTAACAACTGCTTTAGTTGTGCAGTGGATATTGCTTAATGGTCAACAAGCAATATAATTCTCATTTAGTTGATACATGACTAAAAATAAGTAAACAAAGTTTGATTACAGTCGGGGCGATTCAAACAAGACGAGAATCCGCCGCATAAGTCTCTGATATTATTCTAGATAAATTGAAGAGCCGATTAGATTTTGCGAAAGTAGAATATAATCGTATTTTGCACGCTCAACTTCGGTTGGGTCCCTTAAATAAATTTTACACGCGTGACTTCGGTTACAGCGCTCTCACGAGTGACTTCGGTTGTTCGTTCTCACGAGTGACTTCGGTTGTTCGTTCTCACGAGTGACTTCGGTTGTTCGTTCTCACGAGTAGAATATTAGCCCGTAGAATTGCATGGTAATAGTAGTAGAGAAGTAGCTAGCCATTAGCTTTAAGAAACCATTGTACGTATTGTAGAAAAAGATACGATCTTCGATTCCCGAAGCTGCCACCTGTACCAGAAACCGATCCAGCCGAATACCCGAACCCGATTGACAGCTGAGAGTGTCGAAGCCGAACGTATGACGCCGACCTTAATTCTACTCCTGAACCCAGAATCTTCGATCCCCGAAGCTGCCACCTGTACCAGAAACCGATCCCGCCGTAAACCCGAACCAGTTTGACAGCTGAGTGTGTCGAAGCCGAAAGTTGAAAGTCGAAGCTAAGAGTGTCGATCCGAACATACGATGTTGATCTTAATTCTACTACCGAGCCAAGAATCTTCTGACCCGACGCTGCCACCTGAACCAGAAACCGATCCTGCCGTAAACCCGAATCAGTTTGACAGCCGAGAGTGTCGAAGCCGAAAGCTCAAAGCCAATTCTACTACCGAACCGATCCTAATATAAGCCGAAGAACCGAATCGATCCTAATATAAGCCGAATAACCGAACCGATCCTAATATAAGCCGAAGTGTCGAAGCCGAACATACGACGCCGACTTTAATTCTACTCCTGAACCCAGAATCTTCGATCCCCGAAGCTGCCACCTGTACCAAAAGCCGATCCCGCCGTAAACCCGAACCAGTTTGACAGCTAAGTGTGTCGAAGCCGAAAATTCAAAGTCGAAGTTAAGAGTGTCGAAGCCGAAAGTTCAAAGTCGAATACCTGAGCGAACCTATTACAAGCCAATTAACCGAGCCGAGCTTCTATAAGCTGAATGACCGAAAGAAACATAATCTAAGCCGATCACCCATACCGATATCAACATACGCCGAAGAGCCGAAATAAGCCTTGCTGAAGAAGGAAATGCAGAAACATTTATTAAGCCGGTAGTATCCGAATTGCAGTTATAGAAATTATTCTCTCGTAATATCTTTATATTTTGTACTTGAAATATTCTTAACGTATTCAATAAAGGAACTATTATTATTTTAACACCACAGAATGGGTAAAACAAACGTCTTATTACTATATATATTATATATGTTTTGCTTGAAATATTTTTATAGAAAATATATATATAGAAAAAAAGAAAAACGGGTATTAGATTCTTTTCTTGGGGTTTTTATTTAGCTCGGGTTTTTTTCTTCTCAACTTGTACGTACCGTACGCTCGGGGTTTACAAAAGTAAGTAAGTGTTTACAAAAATTATGTATAACAACAAGATAGGAAAATGTCAAATAAAAAAAAAAAACATAGAAAACAGCCACTGAACAATAATTAGTGACTGTTTACACTGTGCGCGTAAACATCCCGCCCCCCTTGCAGTGCTGCAACAAGGAAGGCTAAAGATAACGCAGGTAATAACTAACACTATGGTGGCCGGATTCTGTAATTGGGGGTACTCATGTTGTGGTAGAGCTGCTGCTATGGTTGCGGGTACTGCTGCTGCTGATGATGAAGCTGCTGTTGTGGCCTATAGAACTGCCGTTGATGCTGGTGGGGCCAACATCGGTTTTGTTTTTGTGGTGCGCCGCTTTTCATTTCTCCGGCGTTTGGGGTTGAAAAAAGAAATATAAAAAAAAGAAAGAAAAAAGGGAGAATTAGTTTGTTTCTTTGGGTAAGAGAACAAGCTTCACTATTGGGCGGGTGAAAATGCCAGAAGCTGTTCTCACGTCCGCTGAGCGGACTTTAGAGTCCTGTCCGACGTGGGTCTTAACTATTCGACCTAAACGCCACTCATTGGGGGGTAAATTATCCTGACGAACAACAACTAAATCTCCTACTTGGAAGTCCCTTTCTGGATATTTCCATTTTACACGACGATGGAGTTCTTTGAGGTATTCCTCTTTCCATCGCTGAGCAAACTGATGATGAAGCACCTTGAGTTTTTGCAACCTGTTGGCTACACTCAAAGAAAGATCAGAATGATCGGGTTCAGGGGGTGAAAGAAGAGGTGCTCCAATAAGGAAATGGCCTGGGGTTAAAGGAACTAAATCATTGGGATCTTCACTTATAGCAGTTAGGGGTCTTGAATTCAGGCATGCTTCTATTCGAGTCAACATTGTCGTAAATTCCTCAAAGGTAAATTTCTGAACTCCAGAAATTTTTCGTAAATGAGTTTTAACACTCTTTACGCCAGCTTCCCATAAGCCGCCCATATGAGGTGCTCCAGGGGATATAAAATGCCATTCAATCGGTTGAAAACTATTTCGTACTAAGACTTTCCTTCTTAAATCGGGTAAAAAATGTTTGCGGTCTGTTTCTAGGATATTAGCCGCACCTACAAAGGCAGTACCATTATACGAGTACAAATGTGAAGGACAGCCTCGTCGGGAGAAAAATCGGGAGAATGCAGCAAGAAATGTTTCCGTCGATATATCACCGGTCGCCTCTAAATGAATTGCCTTTGTTGCAAAACAAACAAACACAAGGACATAGCCCTTGGTAATTCGACAAGCCCTACCAATGTAAGACTTAATATCGAATGGACCAGCGAAATCTAAGCCGGTGTGGGTAAACGGTCTCGAAAAAGACGCTCGTTCAGGGGTTAATGCAGCCATTATCTGCTGACAGGATTTTTTTCTGTAAATTGTACATTCCTTGCAATTATGAATCGCAGTACGAATTAAGTTCTTTAATTTCGGGACCCAAAACTCACTTCTAATTAATCGGAGCATTAGAGAATGTCCGCCATGGGCTGAACATTTGTGGACATGTTCCACATACAAACGGGTAAAGCGTGCCGAATAAGGCAAAATCCTTGGGTATCGCTCATCATATGTCAAGCCAGATGATCTGACTAATCGACCATTGATTCTTACGAAACCATTTGAGTCGATAAAGGGGTTCAGTGTGAGCAAATTACTTTTTGCCGGTAAAGGGGTACCTTTTGAAAGAATATTATATTCCGAAATAAAATTCATTTCATTTCTTTTTGGGTTAAATCTAAGGTGTTGTACAAACATTTTCGAGTTTTCAAATATGTTAAACACCTGAACCAATACGAAATAATTCGCATTGCTCGGGGTAAATCTGAAAAGCGCTCAAGTATGTCATAAGAGGGTTTTGTCTGAACCAAAAATGATTGAACTTCTAAATGTTGATGATCGGTAACAGAATACTGGACCCAATATTCTTGAGGTTTCGTTAGCCAGGAAGGACCGTGCCACCACAAGGAATTTTCAATTAAGTCACGAGCTAGAGCTCCGCGACTTGCGAGATCGGCGGGGTTATCTTTGGAGTCAACATGAAACCAATTTTCGTTACCAACCTTCTTCAAAATTAACGCAACTCTATTTTTGACGAAAGTGGGCCAATGGCATGGGGGTTTTTTGAGCCAAGATAAAACTATGGTAGAATCAGTCCACAGAAAAATCTTTATCTTGTCTAGATTTAATTGACTACTCAAGGATTCTGCCATTTTTGCCATCAAAGCCGCTCCACAAAGTTCTAAACGGGGTAATGTTTCACACTTTACGGGAGCTACTTTCGTTTTGGACGCGAGTAAGTGCGCCGAGATATTATTTGTTGATGCATTTCGTAGATAAAGCACTGTACCATAAGCTTTTTCTGATGCATCACAAAATGCGTGAAGTTCAATATCGGAATCGGGGTGAAAATTAACCCATCTTGGAATATTAATTTTCTCGATATTGGGGTAATCATTTAAAAAGGTTTGCCACTGAATTAGGGTTAAGGGTTTTAAATTATCATCCCAATCAGTCTTGTCTTTCCAAATTTGCTGCATGATAATTTTTGCTACAATTATCTTTGGCGATAGCCAACCTGCTGGATCGAAAAGCTTAGCAATTTCTGACAAGACAGCACGTTTTGTTATTGTATTTCTACGAGGCTGCGAAACTAGTCTAAAATAAAAGCAATCATTATTTGCATTCCATCGCAAGCCTAAAGTTTTCGTATTGCTAGCATTTGAAATTTTTAAGAAGTCTGCATCAAGCAGATTCTCACGGGGTAAATCTTCTAAGAGACGAATATGATTAGCTGTCCATTTTCTCAAAATGAAACCAGCCGAATTTAGAACATGAGTAAGTTCAACCCGTCTCCTAAAAGCGTCTTCTAGCTCATGAGAGCCAGCAAGTACATCATCGACATAAATTTGGGTTTTCAAAATTTCAGATGCCGCAGGACTTCGGGGTTCACAATCGTTTGCCAATTGTATGAGAGTGCGAATCGCTAAATAAGGCGCACAGTTCACTCCGAACGTGACCGTATTTAACTCATAGTCCTTTACGTCAACTTCGGGATTTTCCCGGTACAATATTCGTTGGAATTGGGTTTGATTGGGATGAATCAATATTTGGCGATACATCTTTTCAATGTCCGCGTTAAAGACATATTTGAAAAGTCGCCATTTTAAAATTAGTACCGTAAGGTCTGCCTGCAAAACAGGCCCGGGGTATAAAATATTATTCAAGCTCACGCCATTAGAAGAGGGGTTTGAAGCATTAAATACTACTCTCAGTTTAGTAGTGATGCTATCGGGTTTAAATATGGCGTGATGGGGTAAATAATATGTGGTCGCATTTACACTCGGGAGTTCAACAGCTCTAATATGTCCCAATTCAAAATATTCATTAATCACACTATCATAGTGTGCTTTTAATTCAGGGTTCTTTAAAAGACGGGTTTCATTTCGTTTGAATTGAGACAGGGCGCTATATCGAGAATCTCCTAAAGTTAACTCATTAAGAAATTCTGGACGAAAGGGGAGTGAAACTACATAGCGACCATCGGGGTTTCGATATGTGGTAGACCGATAAAGTTCTTCGCAATATTCGTCGGCTTCTGAAAAACGGGTGGCTAGTGGAGCTTCTTCTAATTCCCAAAACCGAGAAAGTTGATTATTTAAATCAATTTGGGAGCAAAAGTTTGCAACAGAGTGTAGGGGTTCAGATTGAAGAACTTCACCAGTTATTATCCAACCGAAAACTGTTCTCTGGGCGATCAGGTTGCCATTTCGATGTATTTTAACATCCTTAGTTAAAATTTTTGGATAAACATTTCCTCCGAAAAGAATATCCATATGGGTACACATAACATCGGTCATTGTAATATCGGGGAAATTTGAGGTTACAATATCAGTAAGAAAACACGAGGGCAACCGACCGATAATTTTATCAACAACATATGCGCAAATTTTCAGTTTAAAATTGGGGTCGATCGGAGATCCGACAGTTACAACACACATGGTTGAAGCTTTTCCAGCATAACAATCCATCATGCCAGTAACGTTAGTCGTTGGCACAGAAAATGTAGGAATTGCAAGTTTCCTTTGTAATCTCCTTGAAATAAAGGTACCTTGCGAGCCGGGGTCAACCAGCGCTCGAGCAGCACATCTGATATCTTTAATGTGGACTATACATATAGTCGAGCCTAAGAGGACTGTAGAATGGGGGTTTTGGTTCAGATGTGCTGAATAATTATGGGTATTTTGAGCGCCTGTAGAAGTTGAAGGGTTATAATTAAGAGGGGTTTGTATTTGATTCTTTGCTGGGTTTATACTCTGAGTGGTCTGCTGGGTAATAGCAGAACCAGTAGTTAAAGGTAGTTGGGATGAAACTACACTGGGAATGTGTCCCTGTAGCCTTACATCTCTATGTAACAAGGAGTGATGTCTCTGTTTACAAAGGGAACAAACATGAATACTTTTACAGTTCTTATATTCATGAGAGGTCGCAAGCCAATTTGTGCAACATTTAAGTTTTTTAACGGTCGACATTCTCTCATCAACACTTTGACTCAAAAAGGAAGGACAAAGTCTTAGGGGGTGTGATCCTTGACACATAAAACAACGACAAGTTGTTGGGGTGGAAACAGTTTTTGTAGCGAAACTTTGGACTTTCCTTGAATCATTTGAAGATTTTTTCGAGACATTAAAATTGGGATTTTTTCGGGGGTTTGCAGTACTCAAATTTTTGTTCGGGTTTTGAACGGATTGGGATTGAGACTGCCTTATGTCTGAAATCGATTCAAGAGTCTTGAAATGAGCAGTCAGAAATGCGTCCATATCTTCCCATTTAGGAGTTTTTGTACAAAGTTTCTTTGACTGTTCCCAAAGACTCAGAGTGTTTTCAGGTAACTTTGTAGCACAAATATATATTAACATTACGTGATAAAAAACTTCTGGGGTTACTTCAAGCAATGAAAGATTCGTAATACAATCATTAATAGTCCGCTGTAGATTTTTTATACTTGGACCATTTTCTTGGGATAGGGGTTTAATACTTAAAAGAGTACGAAGCTGTTCATTAATTAGGGCCCCTTTGTTCTCAAACGTGTCAACCAACTTTTTCCATGCAATTGCATAGCCATCGTTAGTTAACGGGACGGTTTGTATGACATCATGGGCATCTTTGCCAGTTTTTTGTAACAAATAATATAGTTTTTGAACTGGTGTTAGTCGGGGGTTATTGCCATACAACGCAGAGAACATGTCTCGGAAAGAGGGCCAGCTCTTATAGTCACCATAGAATATAGGGGTATCACAAGGGGGTAAATTCATAATGGGTATTGATGTTTCCATTAACTTTTCAGCCTGAGCGGCCGATCTTAAGCGGTCCATATGGGCCGTAATTAATGATATACCACGGGTATATGTACTATAAGAGCCCATATATCGGGACTTAACCTCGACAATTTGCGGGCTTTTCTTTTGTTCAGCCTCAATCAACAAAGTGTCGTATGTTGACCTAACTGCTTCCCATAAACGGTTAAGTTCCTTTTCATGACTAACTAACGAACCTATTCTGTGTTCAGAAGCGGGTATAATGGCAACATAAGCCTCAAAATCTGCTAAACGATATGTATTACGAATCAAAGCTGATAGATCCATTTTTGATCTTAATTTGTATTGAGTAATTTTGAGAAAAAAGCAAATAAAAATGTGTAAAAACTAAAAATCGAACTAGTCGTTCAAAAAAAGGGGTAAATTAGCTTTTTTTTTTCTTTTTAATAAAAAGTATTATTTCAAAATTAATTGAAAAAAAAGCTTGAAAATTATCACGTTAAAACCGAGAATTTATATAAAAGGGGTAAAAATAATAAAAACAAAAAATAAATTTTGCAAAAAACGGGGAAAAATTCGAAAAGGGTCAATAAATGTTCAACAAAGTTGTATAAAATTTAAAAAAATAGAGTAAATGTTTCAAAAAAATAAAGGGTAAATATCAAAAAAGGGTGGATATAAAAAAGTAGAGTTTACTTTCAAAAAAAAAATAAGGGTAAAATAATAATAGCGAAAGCGATTTTATACTTTGTTCACTAATTCAGAACAAATATTCAAATTCTAAGGGGTTTAATTACAATTTTCGTAAAAATTTCGGGTAAAAAATATTTTAAAACAAATAAATTAATTATAAAATCACTTACAAATGGTATAAAATCACAGTTACAAATGGTATAAAAATAATAAATACACTAGCACAGATAATAAATAAACACGGTTACTCACTTTCGGGTAAACGAATAAATTAATTTTTGTCAAAAAATATATAAATTATTCTTCAAATTTACTTTATCCCGGGTAAAAACAATATTAAATCAATAAAGTGCACAAATTTTTTCACAAATGAGTTAAAATTATGTAAAAAACTGAGTAAAAATGCACTTTATCAAATAAAATTTAATAGTAACCGGTTTATTCGTTTATCAAAATTATACTGCACTAGTGTTATGGTAATGTGTAACAAGAGAAACACAAGAAGAAACAACCAACAAGAGGGAGTAATAAACTGTGTTTTTGTTTTTATTAAAATACAAAACACTCTCAGTCACTAGAAACGACACACACAATATTTTTTGTTTGTTTATTATTATCAAAACACTATGAACACAAGAAATATTATTTATTAATTATTCGCGTGTCTGTTCGTTTTTGTTTACAAAAAACTAACGAGTAAAATTTTGTTTTATTTATTCTCTTTTGTGCTATGTTCTTTAAACTAGCACAGTTGAGTTAAATTGTAATAAACAAAAGCTTTTGTTAACAGAGGAGTTAACAGAGAATAAATAAAATTGGGATCCAAAAAAGAAAACAACAATAATAAAATAAAAGATCACTTTTTAATAAAACAAAATAAAAGCAAAAAAATGAAAAATTAGGGATTAAGACCTTTATTTTATCACTGTAAAAAAAAAAGGAAAAGCACACGCGAATAAAAAAAACACTTTGGGGTATAAAATAACAAAGGGGGTTTTTGTCACTTTTAACTCAACCGTGTTTTGCCGACGGCAATTTGTGTTTCTAGCACTGATCTTGTTTGTTGGTTTTTTTTTCTCTTTTTTTCACTTGTGTTTGCACTTTTCACTTTAAATTCAAACAACTTACCTTTTTAATTGTTTGAGGGAGGGTTTAAAATAAAAACAAACAGGATCTATCCAAAAAAAGGAGTGCGGGTTTCCAACAGGAGGGTTCTGAAAATAAAATATTTTCTTAAAAATATTTCAAGTTCACGGGGGGTTTCTTAAATATCCGGTTAAGGACCAAAAAAATGTTTTGCTTGAAATATTTTTATAGAAAATATATATATAGAAAAAAAGAAAAACGGGTATTAGATTCTTTTCTTGGGGTTTTTATTTAGCTCGGGTTTTTTTCTTCTCAACTTGTACGTACCGTACGCTCGGGGTTTACAAAAGTAAGTAAGTGTTTACAAAAATTATGTATAACAACAAGATAGGAAAATGTCAAATAAAAAAACATAGAAAACAGCCACTGAACAATAATTAGTGACTGTTTACACTGTGCGCGTAAACAATATATAATATTATATAATATTATATTATATTATATTATATTATATTATATTATATTATATTATATTATATTATATTATATTATATTATATTATATTATATTATATTATATTATATTATATTATATTATATTATATTATATTATATTGTATTATGTTATATCATATCATATTATATTATATTATATTATATTATATTATATTATTTTATATTATATTATATTATATTATATTATATTATATTATATTATATTATATTATATTATATTGTATTATATTATATTATATTATATTATATTATATTATATTATATTATATTATATTATATTATATTATATTATATTATATTATATTATATTATATTATATTATATTATATTATATTATATTTTATTATATTATATTATATTATATTATATTATACTATTATTTTATTATATTATAATATATTATATTATATTATATTATATTATATTATATTATATTATATTATATTATATTATATTATATTATATTATATTATATTATATTATATTATATTATATTATATTATATTATATTATATTATATTATATTATATTATATTGTATTATATTATATTATATTATATTATATTATATTATATTATATTATATTATATTATATTATATTATATTATATTATATTATATTACATTATATTATATTATATTATATTATATTATATTATATTATATTATATTATATTATATTATATTATATTATATTATATTATTTTATATTATATTATATTATATTATATTATATTATATTATATTATATTATATTATATTATATTATATTATATTATATTATATTATATTATATTATATTATATTATATTATATTATATTATATTATATTATATTATATTATATTAGAATATATTATATTATATTATATTATATTATATTATATTATATTATATTATATTATATTATTTTATATTATATTATATTATATTATATTATATTATATTATATTATATTATATTATATTATATTATATTATATTATATTATATTATATTATATTATATTATATTATATTATATTATATTATATTATATTATATTATATTATATTATATTATATTATATTATATTATATTATGTTATATTATTTTTATTATATTATATTATATTATATTTTATTATATTAAATTATTATTATATTATACTATATTATATTATATTATATTATATTATATTATATTATATTATAATATATTATATAATATTATATAATATTATATTTATATTATATTATGTTATATTATATTATATTATATTATATTATATTATATTATATTATATTATATTATATTATATTATATTATATTGTTACGTTTTTACCTTTTAAAAACGGTCGTTTATTTCCTTTAAATAAACTTTATACTTTGATTGCAAAAATAACAGCAGTTTAGTAGTTTAAAAATTGTAACGACTCTTTATTTTATTTAAAAAAGTACAACAATACAGTTTATAAGTCACTTTGTGTTTTTAATACACACACACACTTAAATTACACGCTTTATACAGCACACTTTAATAATGTACAAGATTATACAGCCAAGGCAGTTAATATGTCTTTACTTAACGACGCTTCCAACCAGACTGACTCAATGGTGTTCTCACGGCCAATTTATATACACTGTATTGCCTACTAGATGTTTCTTGAGAGCTCTATTTCTTTCTACAATGTTAACGGACAATCTAGAGTTTTTGTAGGTAATGCCATTAGCATAAACACTTAGTGCTGCAACTAGCTTTTGATGATAGTGCCAGCACATAAACACTTAGTGCTGCCAAGCTAGCTTTTGATGATAGTGCCAGCAGCATAAGCACTTAGTGCTGCCACACTTAAAAACAATGGTGAAAGCTTTTTATTCAATGTTGTATGTTTAGAACTATGTTAATAATTTTACAGCTATGTTAACTGCAGTTAACATAAACGGAAATGTCTGGAAGCATTGAGAAAGATTTAAACCGGCCGTTAAAACCGTTATATTTGAATTCAATTACAATTTCGTAACACTGCCCCCCGCTTAAGCCTGTTCGTCCCGAATAGGCACAGAATCACTTCTCCCATAGGTAGCTAGTTCTTCATTTTAAATCTCGGCGTCTTTTCTTTCCGTATTCTGTACACCACGCCGTTTAATTTATTAATCACCTTGTATGGTCCATCCCAATGGGTTTGTAGTTTGGGGAACATTTCTTTCTTACGTTGTGGGTTATATAACAGTACAAGCTGGCCTTCGTTAAATCCTTCAGAATTCGCTGCTCGATCGTATCTGGCTTTTATTTTGTCGCTGGTCATTTTCATTCGTCTGGGTACGAATTCATGAAGTTCGTTTAGGTCATCTTGCTCTTGGGAAGTGTTTTTATTATTTGTTGATGAGCACCTAACGAAGGTTTTTGCTGTTACAAGATCACTTGTTATTTCTGATGGTTCTATCACCCTCAAACTGTTGTCCTTACAATCTCCCTCCATACGAGCCCATACTAAAGTTTCTGACTGTGGTAGCTTCTGGTGCTCGACGGTAACTAGCTTTCTTACTTGAGTTCTATTCTCATATCCGACGTCAAGGGGTATCTCCACATTTCGCCAAATCATAACTTTTTGTCCCATATCCAAAATAATGCCGTGACTAATCATGAAATCAGCACCAATGATGACTTCGTCCACAATGTCGGCAACAATGAATACATGATTGACGGTAACATTGGCAATGGTTAATTTCACATTTACTTTACCATAGACCGTGGCCGGCTCACCAGTAGCTGTGCGCAGGCTTACCCCACATAATGGTTCAATTGTTTTCTTGACTAAATCTGGCCTGACGATAGACTGTGATGCCCCGGTGTCTACAGTAAAAACGTGCTTCTGACCGTTGATGTACCCCGAAGCAGTAAGATTGCTATTTTTCTGTTGCATTACGGATATGGAGATGGTGGGGCCCTCAGATGTGGGAGCTAGCTCTTGCCCCATAGTGCCAGCTCGTTTAGTTTAAAGGTGATTCTTGTGATGATTGCTGATTTGACTGCCGGTTATTTCTTTGAGGCGAGGCAGATCTGGTTCGTTTTCTTGGTGCTTTGCAGTTTCGCTGAATATGACCCGATTTACCACAATTATAACATTTTACTCTTGCTTTATTTTGCTTCTCATTAAACGCCTCCAAAACCTTTTTTAATTCGTCGACTATATTTCTCTCATTATCAGAAACAACTTCAACATTTCGCACCTTGCATATTTGCGGCTTTGAAATTATTTTCGCCGTTTCTTGTGCCAGTGCGAATGAGACGGTTTCAGTAAATGATGGTTTAGGTGTTGCACAAACCGCGTGTTTTATTTCAGGATCGCGAATGCCATTAACAAATGCCTCTGTCTTGAAATGGTCCAAAAACGGGCTGTTCTCCCCTGGATAAGTAAGCTGCAGCAAACGTTCGATTTCCAACGCAAAGTCTTGTAGTGTCTCATTGGGCTTCTGCACTCTACCACGCAATTCCATTCGGTATAAGTCCTTTTTATGTTCACCAGCGTACTTACGTTGTAGCGCCTCCATTATATCATCATAACTGTTTCTGTTACATGCTGGTACGCTTTCTAGAACCACTGCTGCATTTCCTTTTAAGGCCAATATCAACTCTATAGCCTTTTCTTCGTCATTCCACATGTTTCTAATGGCAATTGTATCAAACTGGAACTTAAACACATTAAATGGTGTGGTGCCATCAAAACTAGGGGCCTTTATTCTATTAGATGATTCTGGAATAATTCGCACCTGTCCATCTTGGCATTGAATATTATTCATCTTTATTTCTAGATCATGTAGTTTTTTATCACCTTTGGCTATTTCATTCTCTAAATCGGACAGGCAGCTCTCTAAGTCGGACAGCTTTTTATCAACCTTATCAACGACTTTAGCTTTTATATCTAGGCAGCTCTCTAAGTCGGACACCTTTTTATCAATGCCATCCACTCTGCAGTTTATAACTTCCGAAATTTGCTGAAGTTTTTCGTCTGTCGCTCTAGAAGTTTCTTGAAATTTCATTTCCATTATTTTATTTTCTTCTTTAACTTCAGCAAGAAGTTTCTCGTTATTTGCTTTAGAAGTTTCTTGAAATTTCATTTCCATTATTTTATTTTCTTCTTTGACTTCAGCAAGAAGTTTCTCGTTATTAGCTTTAGAAGTTTCGTTAGTTTCTTTAAATTGCTCCATCATTGCAGCAAACATTGTGGATAAATCCATGCTTGTTGTTGCACGAGTAGAAACTTCCATTTCTTCTTTATATTCGAATTCGTAAGTTCCAATGTCAATATTACGCCGCTTGAATTCATGTATCAGCCTCTTTTGTAATTCTGCTTTATTACCAG